>JAPYYS010000386.1:0-80158 GCA_030522525.1 Campopleginae sp. 14b
TCTTGTCCCTGAATTCTTGAATTTTTCGGGCATTTTTGGAAAATCATAAAAAATCGAATTTTACAATAAAATCCACGGATTTCGATAATCGATCTTGATGAATTATGTTTTTTATTTTTTATTGTCACTGAATTTCCAAAATTTTCGTTCATTTTTGGAAAATCGTGAAAAACCAAATTTTCACACGTCACAATAAATCTCTTTTTATTCCATTTTTTTCTATTGGCGATTGAATTTTCGAAGAATACTTACGATCGGGCGACTATGGCCGGCCAAGGTTGCCTGACCCATCCACAGGGGTCGTTGGAGGTCAAAGGTCTCGTGGTACCATCTTCGCATAAGAATTGGAATCCTACCGGAATCGCCAACGGCGACAGCGAAACGTTCGATCTCAACTAAACGAAAAAGATAGAAAAAAAATTAAAAACTCGAAATTTAACAATTTTTAAAAAATTTTAAAACATTTTTTTTCAGGGTTTACGAAAAATCATCGAAAAAACTTACCCCGAAGTATTGCCGAACGTATTCGTAAGCGACGTAAGCGACTTTACCGCGACCGGAAACGAGACACTCGAGAGCACCGAAATGTCCGTGATGGGCGGGATTTTTGTATCTACAATTTGGCGAGTCGTCGCACAACTCGCAGAGCTCATGGTGACGAGATTCTGCAAGGAAAACATCGCGATTTACGGTAAATACGAAATTTCAATTGAATTTGCAAAAATAAAAGAAAAAAAACTGAAAAGAAAGTGTAAAATCCATTTTTTTACGATCAATGAAAATTTCTCACACAAAGGCGAGCCAATTCCATTTCTTATGCATGCTAATCACGCTACTTGATATTGTTTGCATTCTTATGGAACAGAAATCCAAAAAAAATTGCTCATTCCGATTTTTTTTCAAGGGAAAACCAAAAACTGACATTTTTCGATTTTTTTTCAGAAGAAAAACCAAAAAACTGGCTTTTTCCGATTTTTCTTAAGAAAAAACCACAAAAAGTGATATTTCTTTTAATTTTTCTCGTCAAGAAAGCCAAAAACTGGTATTCATCGATTTTTCATGAGAAAAAATGAAAACGCCGTTGAACTTACTCAATTTCCGGTCCTCGGCCTCGTCATCGACCCATTCGCCGGGTCGGCATCCCTTGCCAAAGAAATCCTTTAAATTTTCGATTCCATTTTCGACCGCGGTTCGGTTCCAGCCTCGGCAGGCATGGCTCTGTTGAGCTCTGTTTTCAAAATATTTGAGGACGCCGTCGCTCCACGATTGTGACTCGTTGAAGCCAGGATGACAAAGTCCGGCGTCGCGTAAGCCTTCGAGTCCGTTTCTCGAGTCGAAAGCGGCAGGCACGACGACCACCGATTGGAACTCAAAATCCTCTGTGAATATAATTCTCCCACGTTTTTAAATCCCCGAAAAAGAAAAAATGTCAATTTCCAGGAACAAACAAAAAATAAAATAAAATAGAATAGAAAAAACAAGACACCGAAGAATTAACATTGCGAAACATATTTCAAGGCAGGGTCGCCTTGAAATTTGGCCAAATTTTCGACCCGGAAAATCCAAATTTTCATGCAAATTTAATCCAATTTTTTGGAACGATGAAAAAATCCATTTTTTTCATCCAAAAATTTGTCAAAGTCCCATCTCCCCTAATTCTATTTTCTCACGATGATTTCTTCCATTTTTTCATTTTTCAATTTTATTTCAATTTTTATTCTAATTTCGTTTATTATTTTATTCATTAATAACAATCAATGAGATATTAATTCATCAATTATTCAATAATTCAGTTAATTATTCAATTAACCATTTAACTGATCATTCAATTAGATACTTATCCAATAAATTATATTAATTAATTCATCAATTAATTAAGTAATTCATTGAGTAATATTAATTAATGAGATATTAATGAATAATTTGTTGATTGGATAATGGATGATTGACCTTCGGTTCTCTCGACGTGCCTCAATTGAGCAGCGATTTTTAGCTCATCCGGATAAAATTGATAAGCGAGTAACATTTTTTCGGCATCGAAGAGCCCGAAGTCAGCTTTGCCCTCGGCTAATCTGATTGCACATTCCGCGCTATCAGTCACTCGGAGACAAGACACTTTGCTCGATCCTCGCATCAACGAATGACACGTCGTATCGAGGATCGTTTCCGGTGCGCACAGTTTGTCTGAAAAATAATTTCATTTCGGGTGAAAAAGACCCAGATTATTTTCGGGCGTTAAAAATGGAAAAAAACCACAAGACCGATTTGGGTTTTACGATTTTTTCATCATTTTTCATGACACCCAGGATCATGAAGGTCCTTTTCGTCCTGCCACTCATTTCTCATGTATTTGGGGAGAAAAAAATGCAAAAAAAACTCTCAAATTCTCTCCATTCAAGCCCCTTCGAGGTTCCATTATTTTATGGTCATTGCATTTGCATATTTTCAAATGAAACGTTTTGAAAAGGGAAATTATTGATAAAAATTTGTCCCTCGGGTCTAAAAGACCCATAGGATCCGCGAACGTGTCTCAATTTTCGCCAATTCTTAAAATAAATCTCGCTGTTGTGACATTTACATTTATCGCCCGACTCAGGGCGTAGTCCTGGTTGCAAAAAACGCAGATAAGCTGAATAATCGCTGGCTCACATTTATTTCTCGAATGTAGTGACGATGAGTAGCTATTTGTATTTTTTTTGTACGAGAGAGCCAATGTCAGGAGGCTAGAGAAATATTGATTTTTCCGAAAAAAAAACGCTCGATTAAGTCGCTAATTTCCAGGCTATCAGGAATCTTAATAAAAACTTTTCAAAAGTGGGTGAAAAAAATTTTTTATCCATTTTTTTGACGAAGAAAATGAGGATCGAAAAAAAAATTGAATTTTTGCGAATTTCCGGCCGAAAAAACTTACATTTTTCATCGTAACTCGCGACCGTCCCAACGACCAAAAAAATCACCGCCAGAGAATACATTTTCCAGGCCAAATTGGGTCACTCGATTGTCCAATAAAAACTCGTCGATTAATTTAAATAAAAATATTTTTAATCGACACCTGCGACTCGTGGCATTCGCAGCCAGACTAAGATCGGAAATTGGCCCTTCCCGATCCGCACCGCCAAGTCAGAGGCGTGACTGCGATGACTCTTTTACTGATAATGGATCGACGATAAGATTTTTTTCTTCCTCATCTGAAATTATGGCCTTCGATTCTTCGACTATCCTCTTAACGTCGAGAATCGATTTTTTTCCGAAATTTACGAAAAAAAAATCGTTTACGCCATTAAAAATCGATCCAACGATGATACAGACATTTTTTCGGAATTTTTAATTAAAAAACGGAATTCCATCGATCGAAAAATAAATGCCACGATTTTCCGCAATTTTTACGATCGACAGCATTTTTTTTATAAGATTTTTCAAATTTTTTTCCCGAAATTTACCGAAAAAAATTGATAAAGCCATCAAAAATCGATCCAACATCAATAAAGACGTTTTTTCCAAATTTTATAATGAAAAACAAAATTTTATTCACTTAAAAATAAATTTCACGATTTTTCCAATTTTTACGACCGACAGAACCAATTTTTTTATTCCGAGCCAACTATTTGCCGGCAAATATTTTTGTTTTGATAAAACGATGTCGTACAAGTCTATTTGCGATCGTGCGATGAGTAACGATTCTCACTGAGAACTTTCGAGATAACGAGATCGTTGCGTCATTTTGCATTGAGCTCATCCGCATTCGTCGGATTCGAACTGCAGAGTGTCCCGAAATATCGCATCGACTTTTTCAGCGAATAATTATCCTGAATGAATTGTCACACATTTTCTAAATTTTTTCCTTTTTTTTTTGCATTTTAATCTCCGTGAAAATGGAAAATTAATGAATTTTTTTCTTGGCACGAAAAGAATCATTCAATTTCGTTGAATATTCGATTTTAGATTTTTCTGACTAATCCGAAACGTTTCCAAGCTTTTGTACTCGTTGGCATGTTCTTGAAACATTGCTCGTAAAAAAGGAGCAAAGAATAAAAGGAACAATGGGTTTGGCTGGTGTCGACGAAGCGGAAATGATGGACGAATGCGCCCAAGAATATTGAGTCGCTAATTAGTCGATGATAAAACGTTGGGAAGCTTGGAAAAATATTCAGTGAGACTGCAGGAGATTCCCAAGATGTACAAAATCGTGGCGTTGTTGTTTTTTCCAACTTTTGGTATTTTTTTCCCTTTCCCAACGTTTTAACGTCCGGAGGAAGGAAAAAAAATATAAAAAATGTTGAAATTGCATATTACAGGTTCGGGAGGGCTTGACGTACTGGGCGACGTTCTCACCAGCTCCAGCAACGTCTCCACCTTCATTTGTACCGATGGCACGAGAGTAGAGTTATCCAAAGTTTGCAACGGCCTGCCCGACTGCCCGGACTCCTCGGACGAACTTAAAAAACTGTGCCATCACGTCGTGTCAGTCTCTCGACTCTTAATTCAAAATTTTGCTAATCAATCAACAAAATTCATTAATTTTCTCCAATTTTTTACAAAATTCGCTGATTACTTACCCAAATTCATTAATTAGTAATTTTTTTTTCTTCAAATTTCCTTATTAATTCACAAAAATTATTAATCACTCAAATTTTTCTCAAAGTTTCGCAAATTCACTACCAAAATTCCTGCATCTACTTCAATTTTTCCGAAAAATCGCCAATCAACTGCCGAAATTTATTAATTCACGACGAAAAATAAAAAATTGTTAATTAACTACCGAAATTGATTAATTTACGCCAATTAAAAAAAAAATCCATTAATATGCTAAATTCTTCAAAAAAATTCGCTAATTAACTGCAGAATTCGTTAATTTATTTCATATTTTTTTTAAATTCGCTAATCAACTCCCAAAAGTCATGAATTTATTCATTAATTCTTAAATAAATTCGCTAATCAATTAAAAAATTCTACAATTTACTCGAATTAAGAAAAAAAATCATTAGTATGCTCAATTTTTCAAAAATTTCGCTAATTAACTTCGAAAATTCGTTAATTTATTGAATTTTTTTTCAATTCGCTAAATAGCTCCGAAAATTCATGAATTTATTGAATTTTCTCAAAAAAAATCGTTGATTGGCTCTCCAAATTCGTTAAATTACTAAAAAGTTTATTATTTTTTAGTTTTTTTTAACACGTGATGGATTTTGACATTGGCAGGTGTCCGATGACTCTGTATCGTTGTTCTTACGGAGCCTGCATTGCCAAAGGGTCTCGTTGCGATGGTCTCCAGGATTGTTTCGATGGCAGCGACGAATTTGGCTGCGACTTGGACGAAGTGTGTACGGATCGAGAACATCGATGTTTGCAATCGAACGTTTGTGTGTCTCTCACGAAAATTTGTAACGGTGAGTGACCTTGAGCTCGTGCGGGCCTGAAAATTCAATAATTCGGTTTCCGGCACGAAAAAATGGATAAAATTTTGAATCTCCGTCAAATTTTCCGCATGCCAAATGAAAATTTATCAAAATTGAAGAAAAATTGATTTTCAAGGATTTTTGGATTGTCCTGACGGAAGCGACGAGACAAAAATCCTTTGCGAGGATTATCCTTGTCCGGCTTCCGGTTTCCGGTGTTCCTACGGCGGTTGCGTCCACCAGGAAACTATGTGCGATGGTGTCAAAGATTGCATCGATGGTAGTGACGAAGAAACGTCAATTTGTGCGTCGATAAATTGCAACTCGACCGAGTGTCTCTCCTCCACGTGCAGGTTCAATTTTCCGTCCATATTTTCCGATTTACCGGGCCGTAGACAGACTTGGGTCTGGGGTGTCGAGCTCACGCAGCGGATGACGTCAATTTGAGAGAAAAAAAACACGTCAGGGCCCCCTAGACCCATGTGTGTTTGGAAAAAATGGAACGACGTAAACGTTTAATATTTTTTGGGCTCAGGGACGACGAGTTCGGCTGCAAAAGCGGAAGTCAATGCATTCCAGCGTCCAGAGTCTGCGACGGAACGAATCAGTGCCGCGACGCGTCGGACGAACGACCGGATATTTGCGCAGACCGGAAGTATCTAGTTTTTTTCAAACTTTTCTTTATTTTTCGATTTTTTGGCGAAATCTCCATTGGGGGTTAAAAATTATTAAATTAATTATTTTTCAAAATTCAAATATGAAAAATATGAAAAATATTATATATTACAAATATCTAAATGTTTTTAATACTTATTTATTATTATATAATAATTAGCATATGCATTTTTTGTCCAGGAATATCATGGGAAATTAATTTTTCATGGTTTGGTGATATTTATCACTTTGATATCCACGAATACGATGGGAAATCAATTTTTTATGGTTTCAAACGTATTTATCACGTTTCTATCCAGGAATACCATGAAAAATTATTTTTTTATGGTCAAAAACGTATTTATCACTTTTCTACTAGGAAATACCATGGGAAAATAATTTTTTATGGTTAAAAACCCATTTTTTGGACGGCCCGCCATAAGAGATGATTCTGGAGCATGGGCATTTTGTTTTCGTTCACTTTTTTTGGACAAAATCTCAATCAGTGACGTTAGAAATCCAGAAAACCATAGAAAATTGATTTTTTATGGTCAAAAAAATAATTTTTTATGGTTAAAAATCCATTTTCTTGGACAGTCCCCATATGAAACGATTCCAAAGCACGGAAATTTATTTTTATCCATCTTTTTAAACGGAATCTCAATCAGTGACGTTAAAAATTCCGAAATATCATTGGGAATAAATTTTTCACGGTTAAAATCGTATTTTTTCTGTGGACTGATTTTTTCCCATTTTTTTGTCATCGATTCCAGATGCAAAGATGGTCACTTCCGGTGCAAATACGGAGCGTGCATTCCGGAAGTTCTAAAGTGTAATTTCCAGGCGAACTGTCACGATTGGAGCGACGAAGAGGAATCGATTTGTGGGTTGTCGTTGCCCGAAGGGGCTTGTCGTCTTCCGGCTGCTCGGGCAGCGACTCATTACAAAGTTTCCAACTGCGACGATTGTCGTCCCGGCCAAGTTGTCCCGGAGCTGACGAGGCTCGATTTTTCCTGCGAGCCTGTCGAGGCTCTCGAAGGCTCCAGGGTTGTCCATTGCATCACCAACCGCTGGAATCCTCCACTTCCGGTTTGCATATCCGGTACGTTTTCAGCCACTTCCGGTTCGTCGACTCGTAATTTTTTTCTTTTTCCTTTAATTCGCGAATTTTTTTTCTCTCGTTTTTTTTCAAGATTCTCGGGAAATTTCTTGTCCCCCCTTAAGCGCTCCGGGGGCTCAAAAAAACTGCAAAATCCTTTGGGGACCTCGACAAGGCTGGGTCGATTGTAACGACACCATTTCCGTCGGTACTCGCGTCAGCCTCCAGTGCCCTCTTTTTTATGAAAGGGAAAGCGGCGCCGGTCATGTAACTTGTCTTCACGATGGAACGTGGAGCCAACGGCCTCTCCGGTGCCGACCGACGTGCGGCATCCGGGAAAATCCTTCGGGTTCGTTTTTCCTCCATTTCAATTTCAAATATGCGAAAAAAAATTAAAGAATTCGAAAAAATTGTCGTAAATTGGGGAAAACTCGAAAAATCATTGAAATTCGGATGGAAAATTCCTAAATTTTCGAAGATTCATAAAACTCTCGCAAAAAAAAATGCCAAAAATTATGGAAATTTCGTAAAAATTTTTGGAAGTTCCAAAAAAAAATGGAAATTCACTAGATTTTCGAAAAAAAATCAGAATTCATGCAATTTTCGGGACAAAAATGTCAAAAAATCGCTAAACTTGTGAAATTCGAATAAGATTTAAAAAGTCAGTAAATTTTCAAAGAAAAAATCAAAATTCGCTCAATTTTTGGGAAAAAAATGTCGAAAAATGGATAAATTTTCGAAATTCGAAAAAAATTGAAAAACTCGATAGATTTTCGAAGAAAAATTGACAAAATCTTGGCGGAAACAAATGAAAACTGTCAGAAAAATGAAAAATAAATTTTAAAAGTGAAAAATTTACAAATTTCGCGAGATTTTTTTTAATCAATTTTTTCTCTCTTGTCCAGCCGCCGCGATGATAATCAAAGGTTGGCAAGTAAAGCCGGAAGAAGCTCTTCCCTGGCACGCGACTTTATTCTCCCACGAGAATGGCGAGTGGAAATTTTTTTGTGGCGGGAGTTTGATCGCCGAACGTGCGGTCCTGACCGCGGCGCATTGCGTTTGGAAAACCGACGAAAAAACGATCAAAGTTGCTCTCGCTATTTTCTCCAGTAATTTCACGATCGAGAACGAGAATACTCAAGTTTTTGGTGTGGAAAGCATTCGACTGCAAACTGCTTATCAGGACCACGATGGAAATTACGGATCGGACGCTGCTCTCCTGATTCTCGATCGACCGGCGATTATCAATGAGGCTGTCCGACCTGTTTGTCTCGATCGTTCAAAATCTTCGGAACACTCACGCACAATAGGCGAGTTCGGATTGGTCGCAGGTAATTATCGTCAGGAGAGTGAGAAAATAAGAATTTTTGAGGATCTGGGACGGCAAATCCGTTTTTTTGTTTTTTTGTTTTTTATCGTCCCCGGAGATTAAAAAATATATATTTATCGCCTCGATCGATTTTTGAAAGTTTTCCATCCCTTCAATCCATTTTTGAAATTTTTGGATCGTCCCCATGGATTAAAAAAAAAATAAATGTATCGGCTCTATCGATATTAAAAAATTTCCCATCCTTCGTATCCATTTTTTCAATTTTTTTATCCTCCCCATCGATTTTTGAAAAAATTTTCATCCCTTCCAGCAATTTTGCCGATTTTTTAATCGTCCCCGAGGATTAAAAATTTTTTTTTATCGTTCCCATCGATTTGAAATTTTTCTTTATCCTCTCCATCGATTTTTTTCATTTCTTGATCCTCCCCATTGATTTGAAATTTTTTAAAATCCTCTCCATGGATTTTTTCGATTTTTTTCATTTTTTCATCCTCTCCATCGATTTTTCTCATTTTTTCATCCTGCCCATCGATTTTACGGATTTTTTAATTTTTTCCATCGATTTTTCTCGATTTTGGTGAGCAGGCATGGGAATAACCGAGAACGATACATTCAGTGCGAGTTTACGAACGACCAGTTTGAAGATAGTGAGTCTGGAAAATTGTCGAAACGGCCAAAAGCATGATTTCCGAAAATATTTAACTTATACGACCTTTTGCGCGGGATGGCTGAACGGAAGTGCTGTTTGTAACGGCGACAGTGGCGGTGGGCTTTTTTTGAAGAATCCGAACGATTCTACGATTTGGGAAGTCCACGGCGTCGTCTCGATCAGCCCTCGACGTTTTGGCACGAGCATCTGCGACCCTAATTATTACACGGTCTTCACCAAGGTAAGAACATCGAAAGACACGAATCGGTCAAGAGGTTTTTCCCATTTTTAAGCCCCTGGGGATCATGCGGGTCTCTCTGACCCGAGGGAAATTTTTTTTCCAAATTTTTGTTTTTAAAAACGATTTATTTAAGAATAAACAAATCCAACGACCATGAAAATCGTGAAACCTCGAAGGAGGAACGATGGAGAGAATTTGAGAATTTTTTCCGATTTTTTTCTTCCCAAATACGTGAGAAATGAGTGCAAGGACGAAAAGGACCTTCGTGATCCGGGTCCCCATAAAAAATCATATGATCTAGGGAAATTTAACGATTTTTCAAATTTTCCGAATTTTTTTACTTTTTCTTCAGGTTTCTTCGTACGTCGATTGGATCCTAGAAATTTTGAGCACACTTCCGGTCCTCGGGCCTCCCGCTCAGCAAGAAATCCGGCCAAACAGAGATTTCATTCAGTTGTGAATCAATCGACCGGATTTGCTCCAATTCAGATAAAAAAAACCTCCTCAGAGACGATTTTCGTCTCACGACAATAAAACAGCAAAAAAAACGGAATTTTTTCGAAAAATTTCACGTCGATTCGTTAACGAGTCGCGAGTCCATTGTTTTTTCTCCTCAAGCCTGTCAGTTACATGCGATATCCGTATCGGAGGTTAAAAGCGAAAAAATCGAATCGAGTTTGAAAGAAAAAAATATTATGACGAGCAAGAATCGGGGATGGAAAAAATAACGGCTGTAGGGAGCGAGTTCGAGCTGAAAAATCGTGGGCTAGGTAATCGAGTAATCGTGAGACATCAAGGACATGGCAGTGTTTCGATCGTCGCTCTCGGTACTCCCGGAAACAAGCTCGCGGACCTCGGACAATTTCCGGAACAATTGGACACCGCAGTTATTTCCTTTCCACTCTTAATTAAATACATTTAGAATAATTTAATGAACACAAAATTAATTAATCAAATAATCTAATGAATTAATCAATTGAAATAATTAGTTAATTTATTAAAGAATCTAATTAATTAAACAATTAAAATAATTTGTCAATTAATTAGAATAATTAATTAATTAATTAATTGACATAATTAGCTAAATGATAAAAATGGTTGGTTGATAAATTAAGATAATTAGTCAATTAATTAGAATATTTAGTTGATTAATCAAATTGATTAGTTAATTAATTTAATTAATTAATTAATTAATTAATTGATTAAAGTAATTAGTTAATTAATTGAAATAATTAGTAAATTAATTAAAATAATTGCCTTAATTGATTATTCGCAATATTTAATAAAATTAATTAAATAATAAAAATCATTGAATATTTATGACGTTCAATTTTTATAATAATCGAATTAATAAAAATAATAATCGAATTAACTAAAGATTTATAATTTTTAATTCATTTTCGATAATAATTAAAATAATGAAACTAAGTTGATTGGAGATTTGTAAAATTTAATTCGATTTACAGCGACGATCATGTCTTCGAGTTGGTCGATCGATTTCCAAAGACTCAAACTGTTAGAAAATAGAAAAAAAAAAAAAAAAAAAAAACAATTTACCATTACAGGAAACCCTCGAAGTACGGAAAATTTTCGAGAGCTCCCCGGATCCTGAAAAAGGTTTGCTCTACGATCAAGTTCGCGTCTCTCCCGCTTATATGGAGTTCAAGGACGCCAGTGAGGGCATGACCTTTGAGAAAATCCTCACCATCAGAAACGTCGGAAACGTTCCTGCCTTTGTCAAAATTTCACAGCCAAGTTCTATCGTGAGTCCCGCCCCGCCATCACTTCCGGTTTTCAGGCTTTAGACTTTTTTGTCTCGATTTTATTTAATTTTTAAAAATATTTCTCATTTTTATTGAATTTTTGCAATTTTTTTCCAATTTTTTTCACTTTTTTTTTCATTTTATTGCAATTTTTTGGCAGGCTGTGAAAATCAAGACACTCAAGAGGAACATCATGCTCAGTCCTGGCCTCGCTCTCGTCAGGACCGTGACTTATTCCTTCAAAAGACCGGCTCTCCTTCATGCCACCATTCCCATAGAAATAAATCATCGCCTCATCGATTATCACATAATTTGCTCACTCAGCACCGAATTTATTACGATCTCTCCAATTTCTGTTGACTTTGGGATCGTCGATATTGGCTGCTCCTCCAATACTGAGATCATCACCATCTCTAACGTTGGGGGCAAGAGCACGAGGTATGGATTTTATGATTTTCATGAAAAATTGTCAGAAATAAATCCTCTGGGGATCATACGGGTCTTTTTGACCCGAGCGACAACTTTTTTCGAATTTTTTGTTTTTTAAAACGATTTATCAAAAAATAAACAAATGCAAGGATCATAAAAATGATGAAACCTCGAAGGGAAATCGAAGGAGAACATTTTGCAATTTTTTCCGATTATTTTCGTCCCAAATACGTGAGAAATGAGTGCCAGGACGAAAAGGACCCCCACGATCCAAGGCGCCATGAAAAATCCTATAAACCCCGGAGGATTGATTCAAAAAATTGAATTTTCTCTCAAAAATCATTTTTTTTCGACTCCGGACAATTTTTTTAGGTTCACCATCGATTTGGGAAAAAACGACATGGAAATAACGGTGAAGCCTCATCGGGGAATTGTCCGACCTCGTTCCAGCGTGCAGCTTCACATCGAGATGATCGGAATGAGGGAAGGAACGTTTCTCAGTGAATTTTGGTAACGAAAACAATTTTTCATTTTTTTTCCCCTTTTATTGTTTATTTCCTGACAGATTTTTCCATCGTTTTTTCCTGCAAAGGATCAAGTCCAATCCGAACATCCGAGTTCCCATGAAAGTCAAGACGATCGTGCCTCGTTTGGTCATTTATTATCCCCACACAACCGGCGATTTTACTTTGATTGATTTTCCCATGACCTTCTCAAATACTCGCCGATACGATTCCCTCGTCCTGAGAAATATTTCCTCACAATTTTCGAGCTTCGTCGTCCTCGGGGAAATCGACAACGAGCTCATCCCCATAAAGGTTTTTTTTCTTACGCATTTTTGGTGCTCAACGGCCCTGGAATATTCTACTCAATTCGGGGCTTCAATTTTATTTTATTTTATTTTATTTTTCATTAAAAATTTTTTTCTTTATATTTTATTTTATTTTAATTATAATTTTAATTTTTATTTATTTTTATTTTTTTATTATTTTAGAATATCAATACGAAGATCCATCCAGCTTATCGCGTCTTTAGGATCAAACCGGTGGAAGGGCGTCTGGAACCGTTCGAAGGGACAATTTTCTTTATCGAGTAAAAACGAACCTCCGAGGCTTTTTCCATTTTGCCATTTTTCTGTTTTTTTTTTTTTTTTTTTTTTTTTTTTTTTTTTTTTTTTTTTTTTTTTTTTTTTTTTTTTTTTTTTTTTTTTTTTTTTTTTTTTTTTTTTTGCAGGGAGACCGAGGACATCATTAGTGAGTAGGAAAAGAAAGAGACATGGAAAGAACATTGAGGAATTCGATTTTTTTTTCATAATTGAGAAAAAAATTGTTTTTGGATTCTCGTAGGACCGGAAATTGTACTGGAGCCCTGTGCGGACTTTCCGCGACCACAGAAAGTTCAGATACGTGAGAAAAAGATGGAGATTTATTGCCCTATCGATAGTCCCAGATTTTTAGTGCATAATCGAATTTTTATGGCCATGGGAAAATAGAAGAGGAAGTGAAATCTAATTCGAGCGAAAATGAGGAACTTTCGATTTTCTCGGTTGGCCAAAGGACGAGCATAGAAACCGTGAGACTTTGCATTCATGGCGAGGCCGAAACAGCTCAATTGCAATTTATTCCTAACGAATTGTTTCTCGACAACTTTGAGCCTTTTCACGTGGAAACTCGAGTTGTCGAAATAAAAAATGTCTCGAAACGCGGCGTCCTGGGCTTCCGGTTCGCCGGGACTGGGGACGCTTGTTGCGAACCTCTGGAAGGATTTTTACGCCCTCAAGAATCTCTGCAGGTCTCGGTGACTATCGGGAAACCACAACTTTGTTGGAGTAATTGAGAAACGTTTTTTGGCATATTTCCTCCCGGATATTCAGAATTTCTTGTTCATTTTTTGTCTCTCAGTTCCAGGAAAAATCAGACTCGGTTTCGACGTGATAATCAAAAGCTGGGACTTCGAGGACTCGCAGAAATTCGAGCGTGTCAAAGTCGACACTTTCTTTGTCGATTGTTACGTCAGGTACAAGGAAATATCGAAAGAACCGGAAGTTCCTGATCGAGGTAGCCGGAAATGGTTTTTTCTTCAGGAATCGATACTTTTTTCTTTAAATCGCTAATTTCCAATATTTTTTGAGAATTTTGTTCCAAGGGCCGGAGATGCGAGATGGAAATTCGTCGGGCGGCTCGGGACCGGAAGTGGCGACTCTCGAAGGCGGTGCTTGCCGGCAATCGGCCAAATCGGTCAGAAAATATTTTTTTTTGTATTTTCCTTTCGAGACATTGGTGAGAAGTACATTTTATTGGAAATTGCGATTCTGGGCCGTAGGAAAATTCGTCCGCCCCGGCTGTCGTCGTCGACGAACCGGAAGTCGCCCAAAAACGACGAAATCATCGCGAATATTGGGCAAACTATTTGAAGACGATGAATCGAGCTCGAGGGAAAAAAGCGGGAGCGAAAAGAATCGAAAATGAGATCGAAGGCTGCGACGAATTTGCCGAAAATCTTTTCAGCCATTGCGAGTTGGCCCTGAGAAGGGAACAGATTAAGAAGCGCGTGGACGTTGAGGAACTTTGCAGGAAGAAGAAACTTGCGTTGACCAAGAGAGCGCTCGACGAGGCGAGAACAGTAATCCCTCTAACGCCGTTACAGATTTATAAGGTCAAAGTTTCACCGACAATGTTTACTTTCGGCACGGTAAGGCTTTGGGGATCATTCTGAGTAAGTTTCCACACTTGGGTCAAATTGACCCGAAAAGTTTTTTCGCTCTCTTCGGCCGCCCGTCGCTCGGATTCGATGGAAAAAAATCAGGAACCCGCTCGGAACATACCTTCACAGGCTACCGTCATAAAAATCCGGAGAATTTAGATTTTAATCGTCCAAAAAAAATTATTGAAAATTTTGACTTTTTTAAAAATCTCTATCCCGCGAAAAAAATCACAAAATTCACGACAAACTGGGTCGCAGTGCTTGGAAAATTATTCCAGGGCCTCGGCTGCTGAAAAATCAGTCCGGGTCAAATTGACCCAGTGTGGTCATAAGACTCAAAATACCAGAATTTCGTTTTTTTTTTTTTCGCGAAACTTTTAGGTCGTTACGAAAAGCTGGAACTACCAGGAGCTCTCGGTCGAGAATAAAAACGATTTTCCGGTAATGTTAAAGTTGATAACATCCGCGACCCGGAACATTCGATTTCCCAATGGGGACTCGGTCGTCCTGGATCCGGGATCGTCCGTAAAAATACTCGTCGAGTTCCGCGCCGATCACATCGGAAAATTCAACAGTTACATCGATTACGTCATCAACGAAAATCATTCCTTCGAGTTGACAATCACAGCGGAGGTCGTTTATAAATTTTTGTCCATCGGGGCTCGCCAGATCGTCATCGGTGCTCCGGAAGAATTTTTGCCCGAGGAATGTTATCGCCCGCTCGTCGGATTCATCGAGGTCAAAAATAAATTGAACGCCCGAACCAATTTCAAGTGAGTCCGGGGCATTTTTGCCACTGAACAAATTTCCAAAATTCGATTTTTTTTTTCAAAATTCTATTTTTTCAAAATTTCAACATTTTTTTTCACAAATTCTGGCCTGCCCAAAAATCTGGAAAAATTCTATACGATAGTTGTAGATATGACGTATGCGTGAAAAAAATTTCAAAGCGATTGGACACCCCGTTTAAGAATAACCGAATTTATTCTGGAAATTTTTTTTTTCAAAAACCCTTCGAAGGTTTAACGATTGAAAATCTTCAAGAAAAGTTTCCAAATCATCCGTCACGTTGCGATTTTAAATCAGACGCATCGACCCCGACGATTTTAAGCTCAAAATCGATTTTTTTTCTCGAAATTTCATTTTTTGAAAATTTCAACATTTTTTTTTGAAAATTCTAGTCGGCCGAAAAATCCGAAAAAAATCTACAAGATAGTACTAGACAGAAAGTATATATGTAAAAATATTCAAGGCGATTTGACACGCCGTTGAAGAAAAACCGAATTTTTTGTGGAAAAAAAAATTTGAAAAAGAATTCCTCGAAGAAGGCTTTCCGATGGGGAATCGTCAGTACATAACGATTTCCATGATTTTGGGGATTCAGATGGGACGTGCCGACGACGATGATGAGTTACGTGATAAATCCGATGGCGGGATGTATCCGAGGAAAGAGAAATCTGCTCGTGAGCATATCGTACGAGCCGGACGAGCTAAAAACCCACAACACCGAAGTGATTATCGTCACAGAGGGCGGAACTTACATGACCTTGAAGCTGAACACGATTTTGCCGGTCCGGCCGTTAGTTTCTTTCCTCAACGATAGTCTGAACGTCGGAGAGATCCCCTTAAATGTTCCCTACACGACTCTCGGCGTAATTCGCAACGGAGAATACAATCAAGTAGTTTTCGAGATCGACGAATCGTCCGTGTCGCACGGGGTGCAGGTTTTTCCTAAAAAAGGATTCGTCCCACCTCGTGGAATCGTGCCGATCCAAGTAATTTCGTTTTTTTCGAATTTTCCAACAGAATTTCTCGAGAAATTTGCTTTTTTCATGATTTTTTTATTTTCTATAAACTTTGAATAACTTTTATGAATTTTGAATAAATTTCATGGATTTTAAATGAATTTTGGGAATTTTGAATAAATTTCATGAATTTCAAATGAATTTAGGGAATTTTGGAAAAATTTCATGAATTTTAAATGAATTTAATGAATTTTAAATGAATATAATGAATTTTAAATTAATTTAATAGATTTTGAATAAATTTAGGGAATTTCAAACAATTTTAATGAATTTTGAATAAATTTAATAAATTTCAAATTTAATACAATTTTTTCATTTCCTTTTCGGGCAGAAAAAAAGTTTTATTGGAATTTTTTGTATTTTTCGAGGTAATTTTGAGGTTTGACGTTTGCCTGGAATTTTCTGTGGTGATTCGAGTGATAGTTCAACACGATCACACGATAAAGCTGCGAGTTGCTGGTCGAGTGTCATTTCCATTGTTGAAGATCGAACCGTCAAGAATCGAAATGAAGCGCATGAGTATTGACGCATCGCGGGAGCATCGCGTGACGATGACGAACATGGGGAGCACACTTTTGACTCTTCGTTTCTTACTGGACGATTATCCCGAGTTTCGTATATTTTTGTCGGAGCCACAGAGCACCGATCAACACACAGAATTAGGTGACGATTAAATTTTCATTTTTCTCCATTTTTCCACCGATTTTTCGTTTCCCCATAATTTCCTTTTATTTTTCGAATCCGCAGATAACGAGGTGGGGATAATTATTCTTCCCGGAAACTCGAGACCGTTTACCATTCATTTTACTCCGATCGACTTAGCCGCTTACGAATTTTATTTACCGATGATAATAAACGAAATTTTGGGACCGGTGACCGTGGAAAATCCAAATTCCACGAAACCGGAAGAATATATTTCCGCGCGGGAAGACTGTTACAAAAATACGAGTAACATTGTAATAAATGAACCGCTGAGCGTGGATTTGCCGACGTTGCTCGTGACCGGCACCGTCGCCGGCCACGTTATTAATTTCAGCAAACTTGTATTCGACTTCGATGCCAGTCTTGACCAAGTGAGTCCATTAGTGAGCCGGATTTTCGATTCTTTGTTTATTTCACCGGACAAACATTTAATTAGCCAATTAATTGGGACCTGAACTAGATAATTAGCTAACCAATTGGTTAATTAACAAAATAATTAATTGACTGATTAGACCAACAATTAACCGATTAATTAAAATAATCATGGACTAATTAATATATTGATTTATTGATTCATTAACATAATAATTAATTGACTAATTATTATACTAATTAATTGTCTAATTAACATACTAATTAATTGACTAATTAACATAATGATTAATTGATATAATTGATTATTAATTAATTGAGTGATTCGTGACGCAGTTATGAATGGATAAAGTTGAATTTGCAGGTAGAGGACACTCTGATAGTTCGTAACGAAACGAACAACGACTCGTCCTTCATTATTCGAATCGATCAGCTTTTGGAGATTGATTCGATGTTCACGATCGAGTGGGACGAGCGAGGAGAAAAAGTCGAACTTATGGCAACGTCCGCGTTAGTTTGTACCCTGAAACCAAAGGCCGAGACCTACTTACGTGTCAAGTTCGAACCGAAAGATCGCCAAGGCGACTTTTCAGTCGAAGCACCCATTTTTGTCAGGGGCCAATTCGATGGCCGAATATTTAATAGCTTGAGACTCCAAGGGAAAAATCCTAAATGTCGATTCGAATCGGACGTTCGCGAAATTTATCTCTGCCCAGTTCCACTCAAGGTAAAAAACAAAAATGATGTTCCAAAAATTGTCTTTGACTTGGGAACGAAATTTTTATTCCCTCGCAATGTTTTCATTTTTATTTTTATTTTTATTTCTATTTTTATTTTTACTTTTACTTTTTTTGCAGATTCAGGCTGACGAGAAATTCGAACTTTGGATCAGTCACTTTTCGAAAAATTCTTCCATCCAAGCAAAAATCGACGAGCCCGATCGACTGGTTGGCGAATTCCGGAGAGAATTTCTGTCGGTCATGTTCCCTGAGGGGAGCAACGTCAAAGCTGCGCGTTCGACGGCGTTCGTAAAATTTGATCGAATGAAAAATCCCAAAAAATCCAATTTTCTCAAAATTTCCTGTTTTTTTTTTTTTTTTTTTTTTTTACAGAAGAAGCGAAAGTGTTCAGGTTCGCGTGACTTTCCGGAGTCCATCGTCCCTGGCGTTACGGACGAAGCTCCGATTTTCCGACGCGAAAGATCAAGCCAATTTTTTCGTCACACTTTTCGCAGTTGCCGACAATTGTCTCGCGAGTATTCACGCGTACGTTCCGCCGACCGGGGCCTCTTCCGGCTTCCGGAAGTTCGAGCTTCGTCGAGCCTCTAACTTGTCCGACGAATCCGAAGCTTCGGCTAATTTTTCCATGGAAAAACAAGGCTCCGGGGCGACACCACGAAAAGTCAGTAAATTCAACCGGAAGTGAGGCAAAATAAAAGTTTTCCGACCATTTTATTTCCATGATAATTGGCGACAATTAATCGGCGATGAAAAAATAGTTGATCGAGGGAATTACGACGCTAAGTGTACACTCGAACGCGAGCCAATCGAGTTGGAACGCAGCGAAGCTTTTAAATAGCATCAAGTTGAAAAGTCCCATTTCCAAGGAAACCGGAAGTGGCGAAAAGGAGGACGAAGACGAGGAAGCGGAGGAGGACGACGAGGACGAAGACGACGAGATGGAAATCACGTCCTTGATCGGAGAGTCGAGATTCTCCATAGTCTCATTGATTCCGGCCCCGAAGCCTTGTCAACAGTCGAGACTGAATTATTTGTTTTTTCCGACGCGCAAGCGCGGCAGGTGAGATAAAAAAAATGTCGAGACGCAAATGGAGCAGAAAAATGGACAAATTATTGTTAAATTCGATCGATCCTCAGCGCGTACGAGAACCACATGCTGAGGACTTTGAAGGTCGCTGAACAATGGCTCTATTCCGGTCCGTTGCGCTACCAATTTTATCCCCACGTGACCGAAGGAATTACCGCATTATTCTCCAACTTGTTCAACTCCAAAACGATTCCTAATGACCAAAGAAAAAGCGGAAGAATGAATCAATCCTTCGTGGACGTTCTCGCGAGCATCGTGGGCCCGGAGCTCCACGATTTCGTTGGAACTCCGTAAGTTCATTCCCCGGAAGACTCCCCGGTCGTTTCCAATTGTTAATCTTGAGAGGCAATTCTTTTTCGACAGCCCAACCGTGTTGCCGGAAGATAATGCGGAGAGAATTCTCCTGGTGTTGAAAATTTACGAAAACATGTTGAAGTTTCTCATGGCTCAGGGAGCTTTTCTATGCCACGTGCACGCTCGCCATCTCCTCAATTATAGCGACTACGAAATGACCTTGGAACATCCAACATTGATGGCAAGTCACTCACAAAATGTCCATTTTTTTCCGCTAAAGCCTTGCCGGGTCAATTTGACCCAAGTGTGTATTTCGGGTCAATTTGACCCAAGTGTGCATTTCGGGTCAATTTGACCCAAGTGTGCACTTCGGGTCAATTTGACCCAAGTGTGCATTTCGGGTCAATTTGACCCAAGTGTGCATTTCGGGTCAATTTGACCCAGAGTGTACGCCGAGCTAATTCAAGTTAGATTTTAAACCGGGTCAATTTGCATCAGTGTGTACTCCACCCATGTGTTTTTATAAAATTTTGTTTGCCAATTTATTTGGACGATTTAGCACACATCGAAGGACACGTGTCTGGAAATTGATTTGCTGCATTCCGATCGGATGGAGTTGCAGCATTTCGAAGCGCGGAGTAAACAATGTTGGCTCGACATAATTCTTCAAACGTTTAAAAGTTTGATCCTGAAACGCGTGAATGTCGATGGGCTTCGGGGAAAAATGGCTGAGAACGTGGAAGCTCGATCTGTCGAGAGAACTCGATCGGAAAGCGCGTTCAGGTGATTCATTAGTTTTTCTGATTCGACTGGGGAAATTTATTGAGGGAGATGGATTGACGGATATTTTGTAGTTTTGGGGACATTCTGAACGACGCCGCGATCCTAAAGATCGAAAATGCAACGGCCTCGAAAAAAGCGCATTCCGAAGAGGAATCGTTGCTTCTGGCTTGGCTGGAGTTTCATTACGAGCAGCAGAGGCTGGAAAAATGGATGAAGGACGAAGGCGCGTTGCTCAATCCTTTGGAAGGCAAGGACGAGCCTCAGCATAGAACTATTAAGAATTTCGAGGAAGATCTCGCCGACGGTCTCGTCCTCATGGCTCTCACTGCCGCTTATTGTTCTTTCCTCGTTCTCGAGTTCTTCAGCAATGTCTACATAAAGCCCCGGAGCCCTGAAGAAGTAAAAAATCGTTACTCCACATATAGCGATTCGGAATCGACTAATTCCTTGGGATTTACTCTTTAATCCACTTATTAGGCCATGCACAATGCAATATGCCTCGTGACTGCCTGGCGGAGAATTCGATTGGGTTTCCTGATAACACCGGAAGAAATTATTCAGCCAAATTCTGTGCAAATGTTAATGCTCGTTGTCCATTTGTACGAAACTCTGCCAACTTACACCCCGAGAACTAAAGTAAGGATTCTCGGCTTTTATCCATTACCGTCTCACTGGGTCAATTTGACCCAGAGTGTACATCGGGTCAATTTGACCCAAACTCTACATTGGATCAATTTGACCCGGAATGTACATCGGGTCAATTTGACCCAGAATGTACATCGGGTCAATTTGACCCAGGGGGTAAACTGGGTCCATGTGACCCAGTGTGTATTCCAACAGTGTTATTTGAAATATTCGCTTCTTATTTGCGTCGAAGATAAGATTCAGTTGTCCTTTGACCGAGACCCTGGAACGTTCTCTCAACATCGCCAACCCAACCAGCTCTCACGTGACTTACGTCCTTCAATTTTTTGCCAATGACGCTGAATTTTTCAAATTACTGTCCGACCGCATCGTCCGACTCAAGCCGTACAGAAGCGCCAATATCCAAATCGAATTCCATGCCAGGAAGATCCAGAAAACGCGAGGTGAAAAGAGTTGTTGATCAATTTCGAAAAGTTCTTCGCAAATATTGAAATTCTTGGATTTATGGGAAGAAAAAAATTATTCAGCTTATTTGCTACTTTGCGGTGGAGCGATCGGTCCAACTTTTGGAAAAAATCAATGCTTCGTCCTCATCGGAGGAACCAATAATTTAGAAACCGTCGACGTTTACGAAATCAAATCAAAATTGTACAAAGTTTTGGATAAAACTCTCAGCATCAAAGTTCCCTATGAATTTGCCGCGGAATACGTCATTTGGATGACCGAAGAAATGCCCACGAGACCAGGTTTTACGATTTTTTGTGAAAAACTATAAGAGACACTTCATTTTCGCATTTTTGGGTTTTATTTACGCACAGCCAACATCAAAATGGAACGGTGGTCGGAATTACGACTGAGAAAAGTCCCCAGAAGACTCTTCTTGGATCAAAAATCCATTTCAGTTCTCGAAAACGCACACAAAGCTAATCTCTCTCTGACATTCGCTTGCATTGCTCCGGGGACTCGCGATTTTTGGATTATTTTTCAATCGAAACTTGGCGATTTTATAATCCAGGCAAGGCCACGTGAATTCCTTAATTTTTGGATTTTTTTCCGAATATTTTCGGTCCCGAAATTGACTCCAATTCATGGCACCCGAAAAGTTAATTTTCACTCACTGGAAGTTTTTTTTCCAACAATATTCGAGCAGATAATTTCGAGCTCCCAAACGTCAGTGACTGACAATCTAACCGTCAAGTGGGAACGCGACAAGTGCATTTGTTCTGACCCCACCACAAACCCAGTCGACACTTGCCCTTTGAACGTCACTGTCAAAATTCCCGCCAAAAACAACGAGCTATGGAAATGCGTCAATGAAATGTTCCAAAAGTCACTGAATCCGAAGGAAAAAATTTTTTGGTCGCGGCATTTAGGTCAGAAACATTGAAATTCGAAATTCACGTTCCCTCGTCCAAGCTCCTGTCATTTCTTTGATTAATTTCACTGTGAGAACTTTAATTCGTCGTTCCAGAAACGAATATCGGTTTACGATTAATTTATTGGCTGATGGGCAGTCACACCGACACAACAGCCAAAGAATTCGTCCACATTTTTGAATCAAGCACCACATACAACGTCAAGACTGCAGACAAATCGAGCCCATTGGTTATTCCTCAAAAAATCACGATTCCTGGTTGGCGGCCATTTTTTTTCACCTCTTAATTGATTATCGCGATCATTTTATCCATTTATTAATTTTATTCGATGACAGACGTCAGATCGGAAGAGCAAATCGAGATCAAGATCCACATTGGCAAATCCACGTCCCGAGTGTACGAAACGACCATTTCGTTAGTCTCGCTCGACCAACGTGAACGTCGAGTCTACGTCGTTGATTTTCTTTGCGAAAAACATGCAAGACTGAATAAATAGAACAAAAAACCGAGCACGACTTTCCTCTCCTCCGCCGTTGAATCCAAATATTCCCAGAAATTCGAATAATACGAGTCAGCTGTTTTTTTACAGTCGGTAAGATTGATTTCTATTTTACCGACTGTGGAAAAACTCGCAATCGCCATCTCCCGGTAAAATTGACAATTACGAAACTCCAGGTATTGTCCTAAATAATTCTCAGGAGGCGAACACACAGGCATAGGTGCACGAAAAGTAAACATACCTGATAATGTCCATAACCCAAAAATTAGAAAGCAAAAAAAGCGGAAACATGGAGCTCGACAAATTAGGCCGAAAGTATAAAAGATACCGTCAATTAGAATTAGAGTCTTCAATAATGGTTTGGCGTGATAAGTCGTGACGCAGCTAGTTTAGAATGTTGAGATGAAGCCTCGGAAGAGCCACTTGTCCGTATCGCGTGAAAAACGACACTAAGTGTCTCGTTAAAAATAATAATAGCAATCATTGAAAAATAAGGAAAAAAACAAAAATACATCGCGGAGTGTTTCGCGAGCTCGAGAATTCGGGCCATTTAGTGAGATAACGAATCCGGCAAAATGGAAGCAACACAGACAAACGAAAAGGATGGACTTTCGACGATTTTGGAGCAATTGAGCAAAGGCTCCAAATTCCTTTGGACCATTTTCGTACTTACACTCACTCCAACTATTTTCAATGGAATGCACTCGATGTCTTACACATTTACAACAGAGGTTTGCATCACCATGGAATCAAATAAAATAATAAATTTGAGCGAGTTTAAATCGACATGAATTCTTTAATAAACTATTTTATTATAAATAAAATTCTTTTTCACAATAAATCGACGAAATTTACAAAAACCTCGCTCGTTTATTGAAAAAGAAAAAAACCCAGAAAAATGAATGAAATAAATTATTCTATAGCGTTTTCCCATGTATGCAAGGTTCCTCCTTACTGGTGCGCCGTTCCGGAACTGACATCTGCCAACTGGACCGCGCAGCAAATTAAAGAAATATCATCTCCCAACGTGTGCCAAGTTTACAATTATAATTACACGTACTTTGCACAAGTGGGTTACGAGGAAGCTATTAAATACATACAGAATCATCCAATCTTCCCGGACACCTCTCCGTGCTCTCACTACCATTATGAAGACATCGGGAGATCCTCAGTGGTCGTGGAAGTGAGTAGAGTCTGTGAGAAAAGCCAAAATACATTACAAATTGTTCCAACAGTCTTGGATTATTGATTGAGACCATTCCCACTGTCCGGGTCAATTTGACCGAAGGGAGTGAGTAAAGTCTATGAAATAAGGAAAAATATGTTAAAAATAGTTCCAATGTCTCTGGATTGTTAATTAACACTGTTTCCACTGTCCGGGTCAAATTGACCCGAGGAAGTGCATAGAGTCTGTGAAATCAAGAAAACCATGTGAAAATTGTTTCGACGTGTCTGGATTATTGATTGATGCTGTTTCCACTGTCCGGGTCAATTTAACCCGAGGAAGTGTGTAGAATCTGTGAAAAAATTTAAAAAATGTTACAAATTGATCCAGTGTCTTGGAATAGTCCATTAACACCATTTTCAACATCCGGGTCAAATTGACCCGAAGAATTTTTTTCTCATTCTGAGGTCTGCATTGTCCAAAGAGTTGATGAAAAATAAAATAACGCGAAAAATCTGAAAACTTCCATGTAAAATCGAGCGTGAAATGAAAAAGTTGAAAATTCATGGAAAAAATGTTCAGCGATGAAATTAAATTTGAATTTTCAACTTTCCAGTGGGATCTCATATGCGACAGAGCGGCGGATCGTGCGAACACGTACATGGCCTTGTCTCTGGGCAAATTAATCGGAGCCGGATTTTTCGGAGTTTTTGCGGATCGTCACGGACGTAAAACGACTTACGTCATCGGCATATTTATGCTTATTCTTTCTGGGCCATTGACTGTCGTTGTTCCTTGGTTTTGGACTTACCTCGTCCTCAGATTTTTCACGGGCATGAGTTTGTCAGCGATTGGATATTCATCGATGACGACCCGTGAGTTTTTTTGCATTCAGAATTTCATCGATTCCCGCCTTAGCTCAAGGAGACACTACAAAGTCCATGAGATCGGGGGAAAAGTCCAATTGCCACAATTTTTGCGATTTTCTCAAACACGATTTTTCAAAGCGCCGTAACTTTCTATAAAATTGATGTGGAACTTTGTCAATGGATCCGGCGCCTCGGTGAGATCCTGGCGTTTCGATTTCACTATAATTAAACCCCTGTAGATGCATTTTTCCCAAAGTTATGGGCCATTTAGTATCTTGGGTCCCAGGGACCGAGAGTGACGGAGTAAAACGTCAAAATTCGTACAGGCTCGTTATTATTTGATTTTTTATCATTTTGCGCCAACTTTCCCGTTTTTTTACATTTTTACATCGCTATCTTAGGTTTTTGATTTTTTATTTTTGTTTTTTATGTTTTTCGGCGCACAAAGTGACCGAAGCGTCGAGCAGTAAGCACAGACAATGGATGGGAATTGCGTTTAATGCCGGTTATCCTGTCGGCACTGCCATACTCGCTGGATTAGCGTATTTTTCGCGAGACTGGAAGCAACTCCAATTAATTGTTTCGCTGCCTGCGTTGATTCTGCTTTTCCATGCATGGTACAGGAAAATCCACAATTTTTAGCCATTTCTCGCAATATTCGACGAGCTTCCTAACGAGACAGGAGGAATTTTAAACTTTCAGGTTCATGCCAGAGTCGCCGAGGTGGTTATTGTCGCAAAATCGGCGCAAGCAAGCTCGTCGAATTGTTCGTAAATATTACGAGCCTCTCCCGGCCGAATGGTCGAGACAAAACTCCGCGGACGCGAGGTCTCGCGAGGCTGAGACCAAACCCGTGGAAAATAACAATTCCGAGACTCAAAGTTGTCTCCAGAGCAATCTGAAGAGCCTGAAAATTTTGTACTCGCACGCCGACCTCAGGAAACGAGCCTTCATCATGTATTTCTCGTGGATGACTTCGTCTCTCTGCTATTACGTCATAGGTAACGTAACATTCCTGAAATTTTTACTCCAATAACTGTTTCGTCATTTTTTCAGAATTGCAATTTTTCTTATCGCCCAATAAGACCAATTAATAATTATATTACAATTAATCACGTACTTATCGACTAATAACGATCGATAATTATTATCAATAATTGTAATAATCGATAATTAAGACAATTATTATTTCAATTCAAAAATAATAAAAAAGAAAAATATTTCTCATATTAAAAACAATACAATTGATAATTATTATGAGAATTGTTATAAAAATTATGAATAAAAATTGTAGCAATTGTTAATAATTATTAAAATAATTATAAAAAATTATAAAAATGATGGATAAAAGTTACAATAATTATTAATAATTGTAATAAATTTCAAAAATTGTGATAATTCTTAATAATCATAAAAATAATGATGAACAATTGAAATAATTCTTAATGATTCCAATATTCATTATAATATTCATTATTAACAATACTTGTAATAATTATTAAAAATGTTATTAATAAAAATTGCAATATTTATTTTAATTGTTATAAAGAAAAAAAATTCCAATAATTATTCCAATCTTCATGAATAATTGATAATTTATAGTTTTCGATGGAATTTTTTGTGCGCAGCTCTGAACGTGGACAACTTCGCGGTCGACCATTACACGTACGTCGCGATAATGGGTCTCACAGAAATCCCGGCGTATTTGGTGCCCTCGGGAATCCTCGTGTTCATGGGACGTCGACAGTCCGGCGCGCTTTTGTACACCATCGGAGGAATTTGTTTGCTAAGCATTTTGGCAATTTCTCGGGACAACACCGTCGCCGTAATGATCGTCGCCCTCACCGGCCGATTCGCTCTTTCCGCCGTTTATGGGATCATCATCCTTTACACTTCCGAACTGTTCCCCACGGTCGTGAGGAACTCCGCGGTCGGGACGAGCTCGGTCATGGCCCACGTCGGGACCATCACTGCCCCTTACGTCGCCGACCTCGTCGGCCAAGCGGTTTGGTGGGCTCCGAGCACGCTCTGCGGCCTCCTCGCGGTCATTGCCGGAGTTTTTTGTCTCGTGCTTCCCGAAACTCGCGATAGGAGCCTGGCCGACTCCGTCGAAGAGGAAACCGCCAAAGGACGCGGTCAAGTCTCTTTCGCGAAAATTTGCTCGAACTAAAAATTCATTTCGAGTGACAAATCTTACGGGCAATTTTTAGAATTTATGGAATGGGGGCGCCACATATATTTCGGTCTCTCGAGAGACTTTCTGTCTCCGCGGAGTTTTTTAATAATTTTTTTTTATCGTTGACTTTTTTTTTTTAATTAAACGTTTTGAAAAATAAGTTTTTTCGGAAAAATGTGAACGTTCGGGTCAGACAGACCCGTATGATCGGCGGGAGGCTAAAAATGGGAAAAACCATTTGACCGATTTGGGTTTTTCGTCCTGCCAATCATTTCTCGCGTTTTTTAAGAGAAAAACATCAGGAAAAATTCCGGCATTCTCTCCGTTGATTCTACTTCGAGGTTTTATGGTTTTTATGCCCGTTGCATTTGTTTTTTTTTTTTAATGAAACGCTTTGAGAAACGAGATTATCGAAAAAAAAATTGTCGCTTGGGTCAAAAAGACCCATATGGTCCGCGGAGGCTTAAAGTTTCTACATTACAGCATCTACTTATTTTTTCTCTTCAATACTCGATGGCCTCGTGTCGCTTACGACACGGACATCATTTGTTATTTGTTTATTTTTATTTTTTTAGCATTTTGGAGGATCTTAACATTCGTGAATAGGCATTTATCGTACTTGTTGATCTTATATCGTTGAATTTTGAAAATTTTATTTTCTTACGTACGTTATTCCTGAGACGATTTTTTTCGTATTTTTGGAAGTCGAAAAATAATTTACCAACCTCAGATTTTTAAGTTTTCCTCGTTATCTATACAGGGAGAACAAAAACATTCGAGGGACCAACGGAATTCGAAGTAATTATCGCTTTTGGGGTTTTTCCAATTTTTTCAATTGAATTTTCGAATTTTACGTTTTTTTTTGGCCAATTTTCTTGCCTGGAGAATTTTTTTCCCTCAGTACACATCGAGCGCTTGTGTACAAACTTGAAACGAACACATTTGTACTTCAGAATCTGTACTTAGGAATTTATGCAATTTAATAAAAAAATATTATGCAGATTTTGTCGAATTTGGCTTATTTTTCGTCGTTTTTTTCTTTATTTTCAGAAAAATCTTTCTTTTTTTTTTCATTAATTCGATAATTAATGCAATTTTTCTGATTTTTCTATGAAATTCCGTTTCCGTATGGCGAAGAAGATTTTTATATAATTTTTTTCATCGCATCAAATTATTTTTTATCGCATTCCATCCCTTGAAATCGCACATCGATCTTTTTCCTCTAATTGGCTGTTTTGGGGTTGGACGTTCCGTAGAAGTTCGAATTTTCTGAATTTTTCCATTCCACGCGTGAAAAACGTTTGAATTTCGCGCCTTTTTCTGATTTTTGACACGCGATGTTTACGACACGCGAGATTCATCAAGAAAGTGAGGTTATGTTTGTGTTTCGAGCACGAGGTTCGTATCTGTCGTTACGGTCAACGAAATAGTCGAGTTTGTTTTACATCGTTGAATCACATTTGTCCAGGTAAGAATTACGATCGATATATTTGACGAAAAATTCATAAAAAATCAAGAAACAACGTGACGAACGCTGACAAAACGAAATTATGAAAAAATGTTTAGATGACGAGATTCGCGAGAGCGAAAGGCTCGAAAGCCTCGAACGAGCGAGTGCCAGACGAGGCGACACCATGGCACGTAATGAAAGAGCAACTGGCAGAAAATATTTCGATGAAAAACAATCGAACCCCGAAAGCCAAGAGTGCCAAAGAATTGCTGAGCGAAAAAGACGAACCTTTTTACTACGACTCGACAGGTAACGTTAACAACGAATGGGCAGAGTTCGAGAGGCCAAAAAAATCGATCGAGACGCCAAAAAAAAAAGAAAAAAATAAAAAATCTTTAGAAATCCCGAAAGAAATCGCAAAACCCGAAAATTCCGTTGAGAAAACCGAAAAATCGGAAATTTTATCGAAATCCAAGAAAAATAAGAGAAAATCGTCGATCGTCGACGATTCTCCGGCAAAAAATAGTGAAAAAATATGCAAAAAACAAAAACACGAAAACGGTGAAGAAATCGCGACCACAGATGTCGAGGATTCCGAACCGAAGCCAAAAAAATCGAAAAAAAAGGTCAAAACCGTTCCCTCCTCTTTGCTGGAAGGCCCAGAAGAGAAAACCGAAACTCCACCAGCAAAATGTGAAAATTCCGTCAACTCTGAACCGCTGTCAAAAAGTTTAAAAATAAGTAAACGTCACAAAAGAAATCAGAAGCGAATAAGCAAAAACGCGCTCCTCAATGCCGAGGCGTCAGCAAAAAATGCTCAAACCGTCAATTGCAAAGGTTTTGACGCCTCGGGAAACGACTGGAGCAGCGACGTCAAGTTTGGCAAAAAGTTTGAGAAACCGGCAGCCGGGAAGGCTTCGGGGACTCGTGGGCAGCCTCCGGGCATGACGGGCAACACGACGACTCGCAAAGCGCCAAAAGTTCGTGACGACAAAGAACACAAGCGACGGAAACCGGACCCGGGCTCCATCAAGTGCGTCATCAACGGGATGGAAGTGGAAATTGTGAAATACGATGGATTCCCCGTCAAGAAGGAAGACGCGGAGAGGCTGAGAGATTTGCGTCAACAGATGACGATGAAGGCGATTCCCAAGTCGGAAATTGACGCGGCGATGAAGTTGGAGCGGCGGAAAGCGGAGAAAGCTTTAGCAAAAGTGAGGAAACAGGTTTGTTTCCATTGTCGGAAAGCCGGCCACAATTTGTCCGACTGCCCGGAGCTGGGCGAGGGAGAATCCGCTACAGGAATTTGCTTCAAGTGCGGGTCGACAGAACACACACATTTCGAGTGCAAAGTCAACAAGAAGGAAGAGTTTCGATTTGCCAGTTGCTTCATCTGCCGCGAACAAGGCCACATCGCCAAACAGTGCCCGGACAACCCTAAAGGCCTTTATCCTCAAGGCGGATCCTGCAAGATCTGCGGAGACGTTACCCACTTGAGAAAAGACTGCCCGGACTTGGCCAAGGAAAAAGAAGAAACGACCATGACGATCGGCACCATTGCAGAAAACACTCTCGAATCGATTGACGAAAATCCCACGAACACGACTAAGAGCGAGGAGACAAAGAAACCTAAGAGCAAAATCGTTAAATTCTAAAATACCAGTTTTTCTGCCTTGGAAATAAAATTTATTACGAAAATTTTAACAATTTGTCATTTTTTTCGAAATTATCCATTTAAAACGGTTTCCAATTGCGTCTCGACGATGCAAACTCCAAAACTTCACTTTTTTTATCGAGAAGATAAAAAAAACCTATTTCTCGGTATTTTTTAAATTAAAAATCCAAAATCTTCATTTTCCTGCCTTGAAAATCAAACTTCTTACCAAAATTCCGGCATTTTGCAATTTTTTTCGACGTTATCAATCAGAAAATGTTTCTAATCGCGTCTCGACGATGCAAATTCCAAAATTTTACTCTTTTCGGTAAAAAAAAGACGTCCCCTCTATTTGATAGATAAAAATTCCAAAATTATCCATAAAAAAAATGTTTTCAATTGCCTTTCGACGATGCAAACATAAAAAACGTACTTCCTGCCTCAAAATACATTATTTCCCAGACTCCCCAATTAAAATTTCCAAAATCCGTATTTCTCCCCCTGAAAAATGGAATTTCCTCGAAAACTCGGGTCTTTTCCATTATTTTTCAAAATTATCGACAATAAAATGTTTCCAACTCCGTCTCGATGATGTAATGAATTTTGTAAAAAAAAAGGCAAGTACATCGATAAAAGAATGAAGAAAAACGGCGTTAGCGAATGTGGTGTTTATTGAAAAGTTTAACACACGTTTAACGTACAGGAGCGATCCCGGGACAGTAATAAGATCGTTACCGAGTTGAATGGAAAGGTAACACAGCGAGGGGCGATCGGACGTGACAAAATAGCGTAATAACCGTGTGAGGCTGATTGTACACTGAGTGGTTGTTAGTAATAACTTACAAAAGATATATACACGTGGTAGTTGAGTTTTTTGAGTCATGAAGTGTTTGAAGGGAAAAGAAAGGTAAAAAGCTGTCGAGGTTGTCGCAGGAGGATGATACGAGCTCGAAAAAGAGGAGGAAAATAATAAATTGATATCGTTCGGTACCAAAACCGCATTTCCGCTAATTTTCTTATGTTTTTTCCCATTTTTTCGTTTTTATCAATTTGTACACAATATTCAGTCGCTTTTATAAAGTGCTTGTTGATATTTGCGAAACTCTCCGAGCCTCATCAACTGATTGCGAAAATAAATCAACATATATCTATATTTTTTCACTATTTTACACTTTTTTCTTATTCTAAGATAATTAACTTGCTTCCCCCTCGCCCCCTCCCCCTCAGCCACCCATATACATATATATATTTGTGTAAATATATATAAAACCTTATTTTTCGTCTGTTAAGCTTAAGGGGGTTAAAGAATCGTTTATTGTGATAATAATAAATTACCGTGAGGGCTAAATTGTTAGAATGTGTGCCTGGGCCGTTGGTAAGGGACTGAGCGACTTTGAGGATGAAAAAAAAAATCAAAAAACTCGAGAAATTTCGTTTTTTGCGAATTTTTGCGATGGGAATTCGATTTTGGGGATTGCGAGGGATGGGAATTCGGTTTTGGCCAATTTGAGGGATGGAAATTCGTTTTTGGGGATTCCGAGCGATTGAAATTCCTTTTTGGCGGATTGGAGAGATAAAAATTCGTTTATGGGGATTTTGAGGGATGGAAACTCATTGTTTGCGAATTTAAGGGATGAAAATTTGTTTTTGGCGAATTTAGGGGATGAATATTCGTTTTTGGTGAGTTTGAGAGACAAAAATTCGTTTTTGGGGATCTTGAGGAATGGAAATTTGTTTTTGGCCAATTTAATGGTCGGAAATTTGTTTTTCGGGATTTGAAGGGATGGAAAATTATTTTTGGGGATTTTATGGCTCCTAAATTCATTTTCCCCGAATTTAAGGGATGAATTTCATTTTTCCTGGTTTTATTGGCAACAACTTTTTCCTGGACGTTGTCAGGGTGTCAGGAAAATTTCTGCCCATTGCCGGAGATACCAAAAACCGAAATTTCGAGGTTTCTCGATTTTTTTTCGAGCCCGCTTGGCTTCTTAAGGGTTTGTGAATTTTGGCGACCGTCCGGAGGCCGAACCAGCAGAGGAAAACCAAAAGAGGTTGTTGAGGGTTCGAGAAAATTGATTTGCGCGGCAGTGTCGAGAATCTTCGGATCGAGGAAAAATTAATTGGACTCGGAGATTCGAAAATCGAGAGCGAAAAATTGAGAAAAATTTCATTTTTTTGCTCGAATCTTCGTCGCCCCGATTTTTCAGTGCCCTCGACTCGAGACTCTGAGAATTTACAATTAGACTGAACGCGAGAGGCCGGAAATGAGGGAGAATGCCGTAAAATATTTAAATAATTGGCGTGTCGGTTTTCCGCCGCGATTCGCGGCCCAAATTTCATCTCCATTTTTTTTTCTCAACTGCTAGGTCGCCTCCGCCTTGTGCGCTGATTCTATTATTTCTTTCAAGCATCGTCCAAATTCCTCGATTATTAATTGCTGTGATGTGTCCTCGTCGAGCATGTTTCGCTCCGCTTCTTCGGCCTGAGCCAGCAAACATTGGCAAGTTATTTCCACCACCTTGTCCGTCAGGAAGTTGAACGTTTGCCTTTTTTTCGAAGAAAAAAAAAAACAATTTATGAAAATTTGATGGAATTTTTTTTTTCTTCAATTTAATAAAAAAAAACTTAATTAATGATAACTTCTAATTAATTGGAATATTAATTAAATGAAACGTTAATAATAATATTAATTGAATGAATAATAAATATTAATAATAGAAAAATAAATAAATGGAAATTGAATTAAATTAAATTTGATTTTAAAAAATATTTTTTTTCAATTTTAATTCAATTTTCATTTTTTTTAATTAAAAAATTCAGTTTTTTATCTGAATAAAAAAAGCTTTTTTTTTCTTACCTAGCTCCGGTGTTGGAGGCAGCTTGAGGTCTGAACGCCATTTCCGAGAGCTGTTGGATCTTGGCCTTGTTGAGACTCAATTGGGCGGTTCTGACTTCGACCGCCTCGGCGAGATCCTTAAGGGATTTTTTCTCGAGAGCCGTCTCTTCGACGTTTCGGCAGCCTATGCATTTGCAGTTCGCCGAACATGGGATTTTCGCCTGAGGGAAAAAAATTCAAAAATAAAAAAGAAAAAAAAAGGATTTTTTTGCTTTTATTTTTTAATTTCAAGTTTTTTTTTTTTTTTTTTAATTTATTTAATTTTATATTTAATTTATTTATTTATATTTAATATTTAATATTAATTATTATTATTTATTTATATAACAATGATAAATAATGAATTAAATATCGAATTAAAGAATTTTAATCATAAAATAATATTTTAATTGAAATATTATTATTTTAATGAAAAATGGGGAATAAAATTCGAAGGAACATTTACCTCGTAGCATTCGCAATAGTTTTTCAAGCAACCGCTTCGTTTACAATTGCAACCTTTGTTGTGACGCCGAATGTCGTCGCCGGTGTCACGGCCTTTGCCGATTTTCGGGCGAAACGCGTTGGGATTTCGTTCTAGACAAGATTTAATAGCTCGTTGTCGTTCCTCCTCGTTGCCCAAGTTGTTCGAGCAGTTGTTGCAGTTGCACATGTGACAGAACTCGCCGTTCGCGAAACAGTCACAGTATCTGAGAGCAAACATAGTCGCGAACGTTACCGAAGAGAATAACGATTTTTTATCGATTTTTCGAGAGCGAGATTTTTCCCCCGGGGATCGGAAAAAACTCCGGAGCTTTTTCTTTCGTGAGAATTTGGAAAAACTCGCGATTCTTATTCACTCCCAATAAAACGTGCCTTTTTCAACGATCCCGAAGATTTCGAGATCGTCACTTGTCCAGTTTAATGGAATGTTAACAAACGACGAACGAGAACGTCAGCGCCGCCTGCGCGCCCCAAACCAGAGACTCCGTTTATCCAAACATTTGGCTTTTCTATATTTTTACGGACAAAAATTATCTTTCAAAAAATCGACAGATTTTTGACAAGTTTTGTAAAAAAAAAATCTTCGATTTTTTCAATTCAGAGCACGAGGAAAAGCGACCGTCGCGAAAATCGGTCAATGTTTGGCAAATCTTGTAGAAAAAAAAAGAATTTTTATGTTTTTTTGAATCTTTCCAATTTTTTCTAAGAAAAAATCGATTTTTTTTAAATAATTTTGACTTCTTCTTTCGAATGGAAGGAAAAATCATTATTTTTCAATTCGCAGCATCGAATGAAGCGACTGTTGCAAAAATCGGTCAACTTTTGACAAATTTTATTTTTAAAAAGTAGAATTTTACGTTTTTTTAAATCTTGTCAATTTTTTCGAAGAAAAATTCGATTTTTTAAAAATAATTTTGATTTCTTCTTTCGAATGGAAGGAAAAATCATTATTTTTCAATTCACCGCATCGAATAAGGCGACTGTTGCAAAAATCGGTCGATTTTTTCACGAATTTGAAAAAAAAATCGATTTTTTTCCAAAATCTCAAATTTTTTTTCGAACGGAGATGAAAAAAATTATTTTGTTCAATTCACAATATCGGATGAAGCGATCGTTGCAAAAATCGCTCAAATTTTCGACCAATTTTCCAAGAAAAATCGAGTTTTTTAATTTTTCTTCAATTTTTTTTTGTTTTTGGAGGAAAAATTTTTTTTTCGAGGATTTTGGACGAGGAATCGTTACTCACAGTTTGAGGCATTGGGACTTGGTGCAGTTGCACGGTTTCCTTGGCCGAATCCCGTTCGGCTCGACACCGGCAAAGTTTCGCTGAGAAGATTTCGCCTCCGCGTTCGAGCTCGTGGACAAATTGCCCGAGGAGCTCTGCGAGCTCTGGGAACTGCTCAGCAGGCTCGGCGTCGAGGGCGATTTCCCTTTGGACTCTTCTACTCCTTGCTGAATATATTGAGCAGGCAAAACGACGATGTTGCCGACGTTCGTCGTCGTCGATATCACCGCCTGGCCTGAGGCGAGCTGACTCAATGCCGACGCCGGAATCGCCACTGTGCTCTTTGTATGGCTCAGGGATCCCGACGCCGGAATCAAAAGTCTTTGCCCTCCGGTGTTTATCGATGATTTTGGCGCCACTGACCGCAGAGGCTGGTTTCCGGTGTTCAAGGGAACGACCTTGAGAAATCAATTTAAAAAAAACGTTGAATTTTGGCCCTAAAATTGTCAATTTTCACGGATAATTGACGTGAAGGGAATAGAAATGGAAAAATTAATGGAAAAAAAGAAAAAATTGAATTTTGGCCCTTAAAATCGTAAATTTTCACGAATAATTTCTGTGGAGAGAATAAAAATGGAAAAAATTCATGGAAAAAAAGGAGAAAATGAATTTTGGTCCTTAGAATCGTGAATTTTCACGATTAATTTCTCTGGAGAGAATAAAAATGGCAAAATTAATGGAAGAAAAGAAAAAATTCAATTTTGGCCCTTAAAATCGTGAATTTTCACGAATAATTTCTGTGGCGAGAATAAAAATGGAAAAATTAATGGAAGAAAAGAAAAATTTGCATTTTTGCAATTAAAATCGTAAATCTTCACGAATAATTTCCGTCCAGGGAATAAAAATGAAAAAATAAATGTTTGGGGATAAAAAATCGAATTTCCGAGTGTTTTTCACTGACTTTGACGATCTGTTGTTGACCCCCAATTTTATGAGTCACTCCAACGGTTTGGAGAGTTCCCGGAGTTTTTGGTTTGCCAACAGTAACGACGTTGCTCGTACCGGACGAAGGAGTGCTAACCAGTCGGACATATTGAACTTGACGTCCGGGCATTTGGATCTGATGCACTTGATTCGCGCCTGTTACGATGTTTTGATTCGCCGGTATCCTAATTACTTGTCCGCTGCCTAAAACCGTGCCCGGCTTCAAGGCGCTCTATAAAAATTAAAAAAATAAAAAAAAATTACAGAATGGAAAATTGAAAAATAGAAAAAAAAAATTCAAAATTTGAATGTTTTTTTATTATTCTAGAAAAAATTGAAAATTATTTCGAATAACTATGAAAATCTTTAAAATTATTGTAAAAAATTATAAAAATATTGATAATTATATCGAGTAATCATGAAAATATTGATAATTATTTCGAATAATCATAAAAATGTTGAAAATTATTTCGAATAATTGGATAAATATTGAAAATTCATTCGAATGATTGGATAAAAATTGAAATTTAATTTGAATAATTGGATGAATTTAAAAAATTAATTCGAATACTTGGATAAATATTGAAAATTATTTCGAATAATTATGAAAATATTGAAAATTAATTCGAATAATTCTTAAATTGCTAAAAATCACGTGAAATAATGATAAGATCGAAATCTGAATAAAGAGCAAAATATACCTGTCGTATGATAACTTTTTGTGGACTCTGCTGTACCCCGGTTTTGCCAGAAGTCGTATAAGAAGTTTGAGCATTGCCGGGTCTGACTTGGCTCGTGACGGTCGGTGCGGGTAAAATTTTCGTCGGTGATTTCGCACTGCTCGTCGGGATCAGTGTCAATTTCGGAGGTTGAGAGCTCGACGATTGTATGAGCTTGTTAACGATAATGCCCTAAATAAAACAAAAAATTAATATCCAACAAGTCCAGGAAAAAAAAAACTCGATTGTTTCGCAATTTTCCAAAAATTACAAAAACCCCCAAAATTGCTCCAAAAAATCCCAGAAATGCTAGAAAATTCCAAAAACCCCCAAGAAATCTCAACAAATTTCAAAAACTCCCAGAAAATCTCAAAATATTCGAAAACCTTCGCAAAAATCGTCAAAAAATCCGAAAACTCTAAAAAACCTCCAAAATTTTCAAAAACTCTTAAAAAACCTCCAGAGTTTCCGAAAAGCCCCAAGAAAATTGGAAAACTTCGGGGAAACTCCAAAAAAAAAAAAAAAAAAAAGACCAAAAAATCGGCAGAAATTCCAAAAACTCGAAAAAATAGCAAAAAAACTGTGAACCTGTTGTTTCTGAGGTGAGGATGGTAGAATGTGTTGAACCTTAGAAGTGATCAATCCCATCTGTTGTGCCTGAGCGAGAGTGATGGTTTTGGTTGGGCTAGGGATGGCTTGGTTGCCGGCATTGGTGCTCAAGAATTTGATGGTCTGAGGTTGATTGTCGCTTTGTGAGGCAGCGATAAGGACTTCGCCGCTGCCTTGAGTCTGATTTCCGCTGAGTATCATTTTCGTATAGACATTTCTGTTTTGTTGTCCGCCTTGGGCAGGTCTTTTGACGGATTGGACAGATTTGACGGTTTGGAGGCTGCCGAGGGTGATGTTTCCTTGGCTGGTGGAGACGAGAGGCTTGCCGGACTGCGCCGATCGAAATTGGACGATATTTCCATCGGCGGACTTGGCCGTTATGAGAGTTTGCGCCAAAGATTGTAATTGGCCGGCGGACGCGGAGGCTGGATGAGAAATTTTCAAAATTTGACTGGTCCCTTGACCGCCCGCCGGAGAGACAATCATTATGGATTGGCTCTGGGCGGCGGCTTGGCCGCTCGCCTTGATCGGCACCCGCTGGAGACTCGGTTTTGTCTGGAAAATGATATTTTGACTCGTCTGTTGCGTAAACGTCGTTTCCGGCTGCGTCTCTTCCGAGACGTCCGCCATTTCTATGTCGGAGACCGCGCTCTCCGTTTCGGTGTTCAGTTCCGTCGCTGCTGGCTCGTCTTCCGTCGAAATGACTTCCTCGGCGTTCATGCACTCCAGTTCGGCCTGGATACTGGCAAATTCCTCAAAGTCGTTGGAGCCGTACTGCTCCACGCTGTTGGACAAGCTCAAGGCGCTCAAATCCGCGTCGCCGAAGCTTCGCGAGTCAAGGCCGATCGGCTCGGCCAACGCACGAGCCGAGCTTTCTCGTTTCCCGGCCATTTTCCCAGGACGTGGCTCTTGCCGTCGCAGACTCTGCGGGCAACGAGGAAAATCGTTTTTTTTGCTTTTTTTCGAGCCGCCGAGGGCTCCGATTCGTGTTGTCGCGTTTTTTCCACGATTTTTAACGATAAACCCGAAAAATCAAGGATTTTTTGGTCGCGATCAATTTTCGAGAGAATTGGAGTAAGAATTTTTGAATGGACGAAAATTTGTGAGCTCCTCAGAGCCGGAATTTAAAAATTCAAAAATTCAAACGCTTCGCGATCGAATCCCGAGCTCCGGGCATTTTGGGAGCCGAATTTTGCACGGGGCTCTCTCTGAACACGCGCGCCAGCAAGAATGCTCGTGGTTTTGAAATTAGATCGAAAATTGTCGAGGTTTTTGACGAAATTCGAAGCTCCAACGCGATTGGGACATTAGCGCCATTTATTGCTCGAACGCGCCATTTTCTGTTGACTAAAACTCGAAGTGCTTTCGCGAGCGCGAGAAAGAACACGAAAACCCGAAAATCCACCGGAAAACACTGTCGGAATGTTGATTTTTCAAGGCGCAGCTTAAAACACGGATTATTTCATGAAATCGATTGGTAAACAGTGAAAAACGAGAGTTAACCTCAAAATCAACAGTTCGTATAAAGTGCGTACTGTGCGGGGTGGGGGCCGAGCTCTCGAGCCTTTATTTCGCAACGATTCCGAGTCACTCGGCTTTACAAAGACAATTAACTTTTTAAAACACCTTTTAAATTAGCTCGACACGATTTATTCTCATTAATGCAACATACCTGATGCCAAAATCTTGATATCTCGAATTTGTTCAAAATCACGCGCCCACCATTGCTGTCCCAGAGTCCATTGCGCACCGCCGCCTCTCACTCTACGTATAAACACAGACGTAAAGGAGGTTTTCTAACGCGATGCCCTACATTGGTAAAAAACTTTCGAAAGCTCCCAAAGAATTGATAAAAAACGAAAAATCCTGGGCTATTTTTCAAAACAATGCCCAAAAATGTCGAGCCACGCATTCTCAATTACACAAATTACGGATTTTCGCGCACTTTGCCTTTTTCGATTTCGTTATATTTCGGCATCTCACCGCGGCTAAAAACACGTCGCGCCAATTATCGCACCGACCAATCCAATCCACCGAACCCAATCCCCCCCCGACCAATCCAGTTCCAACGCAATAACCCGACCATTTCGTCTGTGTCCATTTTTTACTCGGGCCTACCTCAACGTCGCGATCGTACTGCGCGGCGCTAGCGTCGTTTTTGATTCGAAATAATATCGCGGAGTCAAATAAATTGGGAAAAGTCCGGAATTATCAAATATTTCCGTAATGAAAGGTCCTTGAAATTATCGAGCCCCGAGCCGTCGAAAAACATTGAGAAATCGAAAATAAGAATGAATTTTTACTCACAAGTTTAATAAAAACGATGAAAATATGCGTCACGAGATTTTTTTGAGCGATTTTTTCTTCGACTCTATTGTAAAGTCCTCTTCGCTCCACTTTCTGGCAACTAAATGCCGCCTCCCTCGGTGATCAGTTATATAGCACAATTCTAAACGTCAACAGACTCGGGAGAGCCCGCCAAAAACTGGACGTTCGTCTTTTATTTCGACATACTTTTGGGGTTAGTTCTTTCCAATGCCAAAAGGGAGACAAAGCCGTAAGGGATTATTTGGCGATTGCTGGATTACGATCGTCTAATAAGCGTTTTTATACCTGACGTTCGGTGGTTGTCACACGAAACGCAGTTTTCTACCTGCCAGGGCAATTGACAACATTTTCGTAATTATTCGGGTTGAACGACAAGCGAGTCTCTAACCCTAAACAATGCCTCGAACATTGTCATCAGCGCCAACTCGACTTGCCGCGGAAATCGTACGAAACTTCGTCGAAAACATTTTCCAGCGCTCGTGCCCAGAATTATGAATGAAAAAATGCGAAAAAATTCACGAGTGATCTTCGGATGTTGCTCTTGCAACAAGGATACAAATTTTTCCGTTTTTCATATTTTTAATCATTTTTTTTCATGAAATATCGAGCAATGTGGGGAGAAAAAAATCTTCGCGTTGATAATTTCCGGTTCGCTCGAAAATTCGTCCCCCCGCTGAGAATACAGGCGACGCTATATATATATCTATCGAAGCTATCGCAGCGCCGCCCGAGCGACCGGCGGCGAGCCTGAGAAGCCGAGAGTCACAACTTTTCTCGTCAAAAAACGCAAAAATGGTGGTTAACGTAGCGATAGTGCGACAACAGCTCGCGAATTTGGCCCATTCCGGCGGTTCCCATAAAGATCAAGCGGAGAAGTAAGGACGAACAATTATTTCGTGAACCAAAGAAAATTCCTCTCTATTCTATGTGCTCGAAACTTTTCGATATTTTTAGATATCGTACGATCTTGGATACGGTGCTTTCGTCGTCCGGAGACGACTTGGTTGACACTTTGAAGCTTTTCATCGAAGCGAGTGAGTGAAATTTCATAATTTTCATGAAAAATTCGATAAAAATCAAACTCCTTCGAATTCTTTGTGTCAAAAATCAATTTTACAGTTGTCAATGAAAATGTGAGTCTCGTAATTTCGAGGCAAGTCCTTACGGACGTAAGCAATCGATTCGCCTTGTTGCCTGACGAAATTTCCAAAGCAGTCTCTCATTACACATTGGACAAGGTAAAAAAAAAATGTCAAACTGTCAAAAATTCAAAAAAAATTCAAAAAACCCAAAAAATCGTTTTTTGACCAAAAAAATTTTTGCTCCAGGTGCAGCCTCGAGTGATTTCTTTCGAAGAACAAGTCGCCAGCATCCGTCAACACTTGTCCGCCATTTACGAAAGAAATCAAGACTGGAGACAAGCGGCGATTGTCTTGGTCGGAATTCCCTTAGAAACTGGACAAAAGTAAAGTTCTTGCCCGTCAATCTTGATCTGTCAACACTTGCTGTCAACTTTGTTCATCAACCGTCAAAATTCTCGTTTTCAGGCAATACACCGTCGACTACAAATTAGAAACTTATTTAAAAATTGCCAGACTCTACTTGGAAGATGACGACCCGGTCCAGGCTGAGGCTTATATCAACCGAGCGTCATTGCTGCAGGTTCGAATCTTTAGAAATGAAAATCTCGGGGTTTTTGCTGAGTTGACGATTGACCAATGACCTTGAAGCATTTTGCGTCGTGAAATATTCAAATTTTTGGCTCCGGGACTCGACGCTCCAGTCGGCAGTGCCGGGAGCCACCGAAAAACATTTTTTCCATCGGGGAGTCATTGAATTTTGAAAATTATTAAATTTCCGGGTCGATCGAGTTTTTGGGCCGAAAAAATCGAGCGTTTTGTCCTCGTGATCGAATTTCGTATGTAAATTATTAGCCCCGTTGTAGAAAAAACGGAGTTCCGTTGGATCTCGACGACGCAAACTTCCAGGCCATTGAAACATTGCGAAAGAAATTCTTGAAAATGTCTCCTTTTTTTTTGTTCCATTCTGTCAGGCAGAGTCGAAGAACGAACAACTGCAAATTTATTACAAAGTCTGCTACGCCAGGGTCCTGGATTATAGGAGAAAATTCATCGAAGCTGCTCAGAGGTACAACGAATTGTCTTACCGATCGATCATCCACGAGGACGAACGCATGACTGCCCTCAGGAACGCTCTGATCTGCACGATCCTCGCCTCCGCCGGTAAATTTCCTCCCTAATTTTTATCATTTTATTTTTATTGGCGATTTTCCCGAATTTTTCTCGTGGCGGAAACCAAAATTGCAAATTTTTCGAATTGTATTCTAATAAAAATTAAAATAATATTTTTTGTCAATTTTTCGGAATTTTTGTCATTGCGAAAATAGAAAATATAAATTTTTCGAGTATTTCAATAATTTAAGATTTTTTGTCAATTTTTCAAAATTTTTCCAATTGCGAAAACAGAAAATAGACATTTTTCCAATAATATTTCATATTTTTGCTAATTCCCCTAAATTGTTTGGATTGAAAAAAAAGGAATTCTTTGAAATATTTGAAAATAAATTTTCACTTTTTTTCGCCAATTTTCTTTAACTTTCCTGAGTGTTAAAAAAAAAAAAAATTCGAATTCTGACGATAAAATTTATCAGGACAGCAACGGAGTCGGATGCTGGCGACGCTTTTTAAAGATGAGCGATGTCAGCAATTGCCAGCTTACTCGATCCTCGAGAAAATGTACCTCGACCGTATAATTCGACGGTCCGAGCTCCAAGAGTTTGAGGCTTTGCTGCAGCCTCACCAAAAAGCTTGCACGACCGATGGCCTCGGCTCCACAATCCTCGACCGCGCTGTCATCGAGCACAATCTCTTGTCGGCCAGTAAACTTTACAACAACATAACGTTCGAGGAGCTGGGCGCACTGCTCGAAATTCCTCCCGTAAACGCCGAGAAAATCGCCAGCCAAATGATCACCGAGAGTCGAATGAACGGATACATCGACCAGATCGACTCGATCGTACATTTCGAGAGTAAGTTTTTCGATTTTTGTGCAAAAACAATTTTCAATCTCTCAAAAAATCGATTTTTTTATTATTTTGGCTCCGAAAAAATATGAATTTTTCGAAAAATTGAGTATTTTTGATTTTTTTACAAAAAAAAATTCAAATTTTCCGAATAATCGGAAATTCTTCATTACTACCCAAACAAAAATATCTAATTTACCGAAAAATCTAGTATTTGCTATTTTGTACAAAAAAAATTTCAAATTTCCCAAAAAATCGAAAAACTTTCATTTTTCTGTATTTTTTTTTCTTCTCATCACAGCCCGAGAGATTTTGCCGACGTGGGACAAGCAGATCCAGTCTCTGTGTTACCAAGTGAACCAAATCATCGAAAAGATCGCTCAGACCGAGCCGGACTGGATCGCGAAAGCCACAGAGGACCAGATGGTCCAATAATAATTATTTTACCCAATAGATCGATCCACGAAGGTCCCTCATCGTTTTTTCCTCCCGAAGCAGGGCGCGAGATTTCCTCTCGTCTCTTTTCCACACTTTTTTACGAATCCGCCAGCATGGGGAAGAAATAAATGATCGAAATGCAACGTCGACTCGACGGAGAGACTTTGAGATGAAAAAAAAATGAGGGAGCAAGGAAAAGCCTCTGAAAAAATGGGCAACGACGAAAAAAAATCAGAAAATCGCTCAAATCTGTTCTCATGTAAATAAAATCATAATAAAAACACTTAATATTAAAAATTCGTAGATTGCTTAATTTTTACGTCTAAAATTTTTTTAAATCCGAACCAGAAAACCGAAAAATTCGAAATAAAGAAAAAAATCGATTTTTGTCTGCTGCGCTCAGATAAAAATGAGTTACGGTAGCGATCGACCCTCCAGGGTCTGTATCGTGGGTCTCCCAGACCCAGGAGCCTAGAAAACGTCCAAGGATCGAGAAATGTTCCATAGTTCGCATACCATGGGTCTCCCGGACCCAGAAGCCTAAAAAACGTCCGAGGATCCAGGAATCTTGCAAGACCCGTATGCACCGTGGGTCTCCCAGACCGAGGTGCCTAAAAAAGCGCGTCCAAGGATCGGAAAATGTTCAACAGTGGGTCTCCCAGACCCCGTTGCCTGAAAAAACGTCCGAGAAACGAAAAATCTCGCACAGTGGGTCTCTCAGACCCCAGTTGCCTAAAAAAACGTCCAAGGATCGAAGAATTTTCCACACTGGGTCTCTCAGACCCCAGTTGCCTAAAAAAACGTGCAAGGATCGAAAAATTGTCCACAGTGGGTCTCCCAGACCCAGTCGCCCAAAAAAAACGTTCTAGAAACAAAAAATCTTCCACACTGGGTCTCTCAGTCCCCAGTTACCTAAGAAGACGCGTCCAAGGACCGAGGAACGTGATTTATTTATTTTTTGAGTTACTATGTCGTCTTTATTGATCGCGCTCACATCAGCCTTTGTTTGTTTAGTTTGTTAAATATATGAATAACGTGTAATTGTCCTATATACAGCTATGAAGCTCATTTGCAATTAACACTCTCGACAATCGATGGAATAATAAACGGACTTGGTGTGATAAATACAGATCAGCTGTGTCGGCGACCGCGATCGCCTTGATATTTCAAACAATTTCAAAAACTTCGTCCCAATTGTTGCTTTTTTTTTAACTTCGATTCCTTCGTATCGTCATTTTTTTTTTTTTTTACTTTCCGGCGCGTATTTTCGTGTCGCTTTTGTGACCTCCCGCTTTGTTTTTTTTTTGCTTTTTTACGGGTAAAACTATCTACGATCCAATCGCTTCGTTTTCTGCTTTTTTTTTGCATTTCTCGCGGAGATTAATACTCGAAATTGATTCGTCCGTTTCCTCCCGTAATTTTCCTCCTCCTGCGTCGACTCTTTCTGCTTTTTCCCGGCGGACAATGCGGCAGAAGCTTCTTCCGGTTTTCAGCGATTTTTTTTTTTCACCTCGAGACTCTCCTGCTGCATTTTTTCTCATTTTCCCCGCCTCCCCCTTCAACTTACGGACGCTTAAGCCTCGAGATCGAGAGCGAAACCGATCTTGTGGCCTCCCGAACCGAAGTTCTTGCCGTCGATGTTGGTTGACAGACTCAGAGTCACTCCTGGGGACGAGAAGTTTCGCCATTAATGCCGAACGAATTTACGCACAAAAACGTTGGCCGAAAAAAATCGGCCAAAAGGATTTTTTTGCGAAAATCGAAGTTACAAACTTTCGGGAAAGAAGAAAAATCATGGAGAGGCACGTGAAAATTCTAAAAATAACCGATTCGCTCTTTTTCCAAAAAACTTTCAATTCGTTGAGAAAAAAATTGTTTTTTCGGGAAGAAATATCAAAATCACCCAAAAATGGGAAAAATCAAAATCGCGCAAATTGGCCGATTTTTTTTGTTCTGTAAAAATTGTTATTGCAAAAAAAAATCGGTTTTGTTTATTTAAAAAATTGAAATTGCGCAGAAATCGGCTGTTTTTTTTAGTAAAAAATAATAATTCCGAAAAAATTGAGTTTTTTTTTTGTACAAAAATGGTAATCGCGTAAAAATCGATTTCCTTCTATGAGAAAAATTGTAATTCCGTAAAAATCGTTGTTATCCTTGTCGAAAAATCGTAATTCCAAAAAAATTGTATTTTTTCGTATAAAAAAATTGTTTTCAATAAAATTTGGCTGTTTTTTGGGGGAAAAAAAATGGAGACTCACCGTCACGGAGTTTCTGCTGATATCCCAATCCAATTTGGAGCTGTGAGTTGACCTTGGCCCTCAAGCAGGCATCGTGATCGAGATCGTACTTGGATCCAAGAGCGAACTGCGTCACGTTGTTGCTGGAGTTCCAGGCGAGGTTGATGGCTCCCTCGAGTCCAGGTTTGACCTTGTGATAGATCGAGCCGCTGAATTCGCGGCCATTGTCACTGAAAAGCCGAAAGAAGCGTGAAATTTCGTCGAAAATAAAAAAAGCGATGAAAAAATCGATTTTTGAGGTTTTCGAGGCGAAAAGTGGAAAAAAAACTCACACGGCGGTGTGAAGAGCAAAATCAGAGGCAGTGAAACCAAGAGCCAAGTTGTTCTTGGTGATTTTGTTCCGCTGAGAGTCAAAACTGGCCTGATAACCGGCCAGCCATCCTGGAGGCAAAAATGGCATCGAAATTCGTCAAAATTCTTCACAATTTCGATTTTTATTCGCCGACTCTTCGGAACCGTGGGATTGGGATTCGGGAATCTGGGAAATTCAATTTTTCTCGATTTCAGGATGAAGGCATTTTTGTTTTCAACGTTTAGCCACGCGAGGTCGCAGTTGCGAGGGAAATAATGTCAAAAAATTCAGGCTCGATCTTTAGACTGTATTTTCGAAGCGAGAATATAAATTTTCCCATTTTTTTTCATCAAATTTCAAGCAACGTGCAAAAAAATTTGGACGGAAACGAGCCGGTTCAGAGCTCGAGGTTTAATTCGATGAATTTACTTATTTTTATAGAATCAAAGAAAACGAAATTATCGAGATCGCAATTATGAACGAAAAAATCGGAAAAAATTCATAGTCGACCTGCGGACTGTTTTGTTTTAACGAGAATGGAAATTTTTCCATTTTTATGATTTTTTATCATTTTTTGATTGAATCAATATTGATTAATAATAATCAATTTATATATTTTTATCAATTTGATTAATTGATAATCAAGAAATGGGGTAATCGATTTTTTTTTACCTTGATAGCCAACAACTCCGGTGGCGTTGACCAGAGGACCGGCGTTCAGGCTCAGATCAAAGTCAGCAGTGGCAGATACATTCTCGTGTTTGTACGTTGTTTTCAACTTTCCGGTCTTGCTCCTTAATAACAAAAAGTTATGAAAAAATGTCAATATTTCATGACGCAAAAAGCTTCGAGGTCATCCGTCAACCGTCAACTCACAAAAAACCCAAAGAATTCTTCCCAAAATGGGCGACGAGGCTTTTTAGAAGTCGGGAAATACTTACCCGGTCTGCGGAGAGAACGTGCAACTGTAACCGATGCTCAGACCCTGGAGAAGCTTGTCCGCGATGGTTATGTCCGTTCCCAGCAAATTATCCGTGTTCCACTTCTCGGCGAAGGTCAAACCGTACTCCTTGATCTTGTACTTGGTCTCCAAAGTGCCGACGACCATTCCAGTGTCCTGGTTGGACACTCCGCCGCTAGAAAACTCAACTCCGGAGTCCGTCTTGGTCTTGACGTCCAATTTCAAGAGCCCAAAGTGATAGCCCTTGCCGAAAACATCTCGGGCGTTCTTTCCCAAATCACCGTACGTGGGGGGAGCCATTTTCTAGAAAAAATTGAAAATTCTGCGTCGATTTTCAATTTTTTTGGAATTTTCACATTTTTTTTCGTATTTTCGGCCAATCTTTCGGCCTCAGGGCCAAAAAGTTCGAGTTCAAGGTCAGGGGTAAGTCGTTGATTGAATTTTCAATGAAAAAGTTGACCGAATTGTGAAATTTATTGAAAACCAAAAAAAAAAGCGAATTTTTTAGACGAAAATGACACAACTTGGATTTTAGAGAATTAAGAAAAAGGGACGGAGTCGAAAAATTGAAAACCTGAAATTTTGGGACTCGATGGAAACGTGAAATACATCGCGCGACTCAGGGATCGTCTGTGCCTCGAGAAACTAAGAATATTCATGACCTTGAATCGAAACTCGACGAGACAAAGAACGGAACCGAAAAATTCTCGAGCTAGAGAATTTTTTATGATTTATTACAAGAAATTCGAGACAAAAGGAATTTTTCGGGATTTTCCCGATGAATAAGCTCGCAATTGATAGTGACCCAATTAACTGTCACCTGAGGTTGGCCTACTTTCCTCGGCGAACCTTGAATTCACGTGAGATTGGGTGGAGAAAAGATAAAAATTGTAAAACTCAATTTGCGGTGAATAATCGGGAGAAAAAACGGGAATTACAAGTGGCGAGGTTCGAAAAAATGGTGGCAATTGATCGAACGGATCACGAATAAAGTGAAGTAACAATAGGCGCTATAACACCGGATAGATGCGGTATTGACCTGTCTGCGAGGCGAAGGTATTACATAAGTCGAGAATATCGGGCAACGAGAGAGAATCGTTTCAATCACGAGTGAATGATCGAGGGGTAGACAACGTGGCGTTGAGGAGGAAGAATCAGGAGCTCGGGAGATTTTAATTGTCTTACGATAAAGTAGAGAATTTTCAAGGCTAAGGGCACATGGGAATCGTTGAGTGAAAAGAGACACGGCACAGTCACACGCTGGGAAAATCTCGTTCTCGGTAAAATCGATTCGGGGCAGACGACGTACGAACAAAAAGTTATAATTCTGTCGGCTTATTCGTTCGCGATTATTCCGGAGGTCGAAATATATTTTCGGGATCAAAGGAAAAAGGCCTCGCGATTCACCAATTTTTCCATTTTTATCTCTACTCACGTATTTTATGTTTTTTCTTCGTTAACGATGGACCGCGCGAATGTGTAACGTTCGCTCGGGAGCTCTGCGCGTTGGGAAACGTTCTGCCGGCCACAACCGGACGAGGGATTCTCTCGCTCGAAAAATCTACTGCGCATGCGCCAATTATCAACAATTTTCTGCGAGTCTACAAATTTCCATGTCCGGTTGAGTCCGATTATTCGTTTCAAATAATTCGCTATTTTTTTTTCCCCATCGAACTTCCGACTCTGAGTCTTTCGGGAGGATTTTTTACAGTCGACATTTTGACTAGCTCTCGCTGGCACTTCCGGTTGGCTCGGACAAGGCTCCGAGCGTAGGCGTGGATCTGGTTCGCTTCCGGATTCGACGAGACGCTCTCTTTTCGAATCGACGCACGAAACACAATGAATTTTCGTTAATCAACAATTATTTGTTCGATCGGACGACGGGCGAGAGTTGCGAGAAATATTTTTCCTCGTCGCAACCGGAAGTGGACGTTTTTATCGATATTTTCTCGTAATTCATCGACACGAAAATAACAGGCACTTGCTCCGAAGCTCGGGGACTCGCAAACAATGGAAAATGCAACGGGAAAATTTTTTTTTGTTTAAAAAAAATTAAACACACTCGTGATTGTTTAAATATTTTGTTTTTCGCTTTTTAAAAAAAATTGAGAGCTGCGCCGAGGCTGCCGGTAACTTCGAGAAAATGTCAATTGATTGGTAAAGCTTTTGAAACTTTCTGTACGCTTGGCTCGCCAAAAATAAACGCCCCTTCCCCTTCCTCCATGCACTCAAGTGCGTTTTCTTATTTACGTGCGCTCGCGTTTGTGTTCACTGGCGTTCAAATGTAATGCGTCCACGTTGAGACTTCGAGAAAAATCTTGATCGCACTATTGGCAGCTGCAGAGCTGCGGGTGGCTCGTCATATTTTTATTATACATATATTTTTTACCACGACGGTATAAAACAGAGTCGGCCAAGTTTGTTTCTGATTGTCAAGTTCCGGACGGCCCACCGGAAACAACGCTTCTAAACTTTCTTCGGTTTTTGTCTTTTTTTCTACTTTTACGTGATACCAAAACATGGCGGATTCGGATGCAGTGAGTACATAGTCTCTAGTTAAGATTCGCAACCGGTAATGAAGGAAAAAATTATCAAAATTACAAAAAAAATTAACAAATTTAGAAAAAAATATTTCTAACCTGTCAAATTTTTGGGTAAAATAATCAAAACTGCCAAAAATTAGGGAGAAATTTTTTAAAAATCAAAATTTTGAAAAAAAATACTTCGAACGTGTAAAATTTTTGGATTAACATCGTGGACCGGAAATGGAGCGGGAAAAATGGAAAAATAGCAAAATTCGCCAAAAAATGATAGAAATAATTTGAAAAAAATATAAATTTTGGAAAAAAAACTCCAAGGACGTAGCTTTTCGTAAAAATTGCAATATTTTTCGAAGCCGGCATACAGAGTCTTGCAGAACGATCAAGTTGGGAGATATTTGGTTGCGAGTCAAGATCTCGAGCCTGGAGATGAGATAATTTCGGCATCGCCTTTCGTTGTGGGTCCGAAAGCCAACACTTATCCGATATGTTTGGGGTGTTATGCTCCGTGGCCGCCGAGGGAGGACTGGCGTCCGCTTTGCACCAAGTGCGGATGGCCAGTTTGCAACGAAATTTGCGAGAATCTTCGACAGCACAAAGACTACGAGTGTCAGGTGAGCAACGCGCGTAAAAATAAAGGCGGGATTCCCGTGTGAAAAAGTTTCGATTGGACGCGGGAGTTTCCGGTGGAAGTGGAAAAAAAAAATTCTTTTTTTTATAATCCCAAGGTATTTTCGTCGGTGGGGGAAAAATTTAACGTCGAATCAGCTTTGGAGAGTTCGGAGAACGGCGTGGCTCAATTGGAGTGTGTGACACCGATGCGCCTCCTGTTGGAGTCGGAGCGAAGCGTGGAGCGTTGGAACTCGGAGGTTAAAGATTTGGAGGCTCACACGAAAGTTCGTTGCAAAGGAAAACAATGGGCAACCGACAGCGTAAACATAGTCAAGTATTTGCGGGAGAGATTGAAGCTGGAGAGGTTCAGCGAAGAGTTGATACAAAACGTGTGTGGAATCCTAGAGATAAATATGCACGAAGTGAGAACGGCGTGTGGCGATTACACAGCTCGGGCTCTGTACCCGAAGGTCTCGCTGTTGAATCACAATTGCGTGGCGAATACGATCCACAGCATTTCGGGCCGAGATTTCCAGATCCAGTTGCGAGCTCGGACGCGAATCCCCAAAGACGGTGAGCTCTTCGCTTGCTACACGCCGACCTTCTTGCCGACCATTCTCCGCCGTCAACAACTTTTCGAAAGTAAACATTTCTTTTGCGCATGCGCACGCTGTTCGGATCCGAGCGAGCTCGGCACGAATTTGTCATCGCTCAAATGCAGCAAATGCGACAACGGGATCGTTGTCCCTCTGGATTCGCTCGGTGAGTAGGATTTTGCCAAAAAAATTGCCAAAAAAATCAATTGACAAGATTTGAGTGTAAATTTCGGACGAAAATGATTTCCAAGACTCGGAGAGCACGTGGAAATGCACGCACTGCGAATTCTCGACGAGCGCTCAAGCGATTCGCAAGGTTTTCGGAATCATCCAAGCGGAAGTTGATGCCGCGGAAGCTGTCAGCGGCGACGAGGGCGGCGGCGCGATACAAATTCGCGAGGCGGTCATTAAAAAATACCACTCCGTTCTGCATCCTAATCACGCTTTCCTCGCAACGCTCAAGTGAGTTAATTATCACCCAATTATCGACTCATTCGCAAAACTGTCTTACGGGTCAACGAACCGCTTCTCTGCTCTTGAACTTTCGGTTCAATGACTCTGGCAGAAAATGACCGAAAAATATTATCCCGGTTGACACACTGGGTCAATTTGACCCATTCAACGAAAATGATATTTCTCGAATTTCTATCACATTCCCATGATTTTCAAGGTCGGGTCAATTTGACCCATGTGTGGCTTTTCAGCCCAGAGGGTTTCTATCACTTTCCCATGATTTTCAAGCTCGGGTCAATTTGACCCATGTGTGGATTTTCAGCTCAAATTGAAGAGCATCGAAAAACGAGTGAATTTCATTCTACAAGTTTTTTCGAAAAATCAAAAACGGAATTTATACGGAATTTTTAAGGTTATGATTTTTTTCAGATATTCGCTGTGCCAACTTTACGGGAGAGTCACCGAATACGAGCTCGAGGATTTACCCGACGTCGTGCTCGAGCACAAGATCGAAATGTGCCAATTGCTCCTGAAAATTCTCGACGTCGTCGAGCCCGGTTATTCGAGAATGCGAGGTAATTTGTCGTCAAGCAATGAAAATCCGGTTTTCTACGGTTTTCTTTTTTCCCACGGTCCGCAGAATTTTTTTGCTGCTTTTTTCCTTCCAGGCATGATTTTGTACGAACTGCACGCTCCGCTCTTATTCATCGCTAGGAATTTGTGGAACAACGGAGTGATTGACAACGCCGGACTAAAATCGAAAATGATCGAGGCCAGTCACATTTTGGAGGAATCGACGGAGATCCTGGCCCACGAATTCGGCGACAGCATCGAAGGACAAATCGCCACTGCAGCCAGAATCTCTCGCGTTGAACTCAACGAATCCATCAACGATCTTTGAAATTTATGACACATCGAGAAACTGTATTTTTTACCAGTAGTAATGGAATTTTCCATGCCCACCCTCAACGTTTCGGTTTTTCCACAAATTTGTATTATTCCACAATTCTTACTCGCTGGACCTCTACTCACGTCGCTCCCGAACCACAGGGAGTACAGTTTTTTGAAAACACTTAGAAAAATTCCATTGCTGTCGGCGGGAATCGAAAACCCGGACTATCTTAGTGCAAGCCGGACACTTTACCACTGCGCCATTGCGTCCCCCTGTATTTTTTGCAAATAAACGGTCGATTTTCCGTGAGAACGATTTTTTTTCAATTTTTTTTACGAAAAATTGGAGAGATCGGAAAATTAAGTCGTTTTTTTGTAAATTTCACGATTTTTGCTGAGATTTGGTTGCGTTTCAATTTCTCAGGGATGGAATTTTTTCCTGGCCAAACTTAAGCCCGAAAATTTGCCTTCATAAAGCATCCCTAAGTCTGCACAAAGTTCTAAATTTAATCCCTGTTGGGGTACTTTGTAAATACTCAATTCTTCGTCTCTCTCTAGCACTCGATCAGATTTGTACTCTTTGCTTTCGTTGGTTCATCTAATAATATCGCCGAGTTTGCCAGCCAACTTAATTCCACGTAGCACAAGCCTCGTAGTGTCTTTGAAGCAACGTGACACGAGCCACAAATGGTATAGCATTCCATTTTTCCGGAGCACAGGATTTTTCCTCAAAGATAATTTTTTTTTATTCGACTGATAAAATTTAACGAGCGATAATGTTTGGGATGTCGAGAAAAAACTGAGTTGGTTGAGGCAAAACGATAATTGTCGACTAATTACTTATCGTTGATTAAGGAGAAAAATTCTCAGGGATTAGTGTCGAACGGTGCTTGAATTTTTCGGTTGAAATGCCGAAGAATAAAAAAGCTGGAAAGCAGGCCGAGGAGAAACCTCCCGATAAATACAAATGGGCTCACTCGGAAATTCTCGGCAGGTGCAAATCAGTTTTTTTAATAAGTTTTATTTCGATTTTTAATTTATACTTTTTTCTGTTTTTTTTTTTCCGATTTCGAAGATATTTCGTTGCTGCCAAAGATTTGACACCTGGCGAAGTGATACTTCGCGAATCCGTGTATGTCGTAGGGCCTGGTGCCTTCAACGAAAATTACATGTGCTTTGCTTGCCTCAGATTATTGCCGGATGTTAACGCCTCAAAGAGACTTCACTCGTGCACGAGTTGCAATGTTGCTATTTTTTGCAGCCCCGTTTGCCAGGTAATTAGCATAATTAATGTCCTCGACGAAATCAATGAAAAAATCACAAAATCCATTTTTAAACCCACCCCAAATTTGATTAATTCATTTATTCATTATTTTGTATACTAATTAATGAATTATTCATCAATTAATTTTTAGGCTAACTGATTGATGCTTGGGTTAATTAATGAATAATTAATTAATTAATTGATACTCAATAATTAATTGATACTTAATAATTAATTAATACTAGCCGAAAAATGAATTGACGAATAATTAATTAATTAATCAATTGATCAACCACAAAAAATTGAATTTCCGGTAGATATAGAAAATTCGACGTTTCCAGGAGAAAAAAATTCACCACACGAAGTTCGAGTGCGAGGCATTGGCCAGCAACAAGAGTTTGTCAGTTCTGGATACCCTCCCTGTAGTGATGCAAATTTTGTTACCATTGAGAGTCTGGTTGTTGCAAAAGAGTGATCGAGTTTCGTGGGAGAGAGTTTTAGAGATGGAGGCTCACATGGAGCAGAGACGTGACACTCCAATATGGAAAAACAGAGAAGCCAACGTGATCGAAGTGAAAATTGCCCAATGACTTGATAATCCAAATATTGCATAAAGGAATATTCTCCTGTGCAATTGAATGTGCAATTTGTTAGCGATGACTGAATCAATTGTCCACAGGTATTGAGGGGCCTGGGATTAGTGTCGGAAGAGTCGAGCCACGAGCCGGAGCTTCTGCAACGATTGTGCAGCATTTTGGACGTCAATTCGTTCGAGCTCAGACCACCAGGTGGTCTGGAGGATTCGCCGCTCCGGGGGTTGTATCCGAACACAGCGATAATGGCTCACGAGTGTGTTCGCAACACCCACATTACCGTGGACGACAAATTTCAGCTGACGGTCTACGCGTCTCTTCCGATAAAAGTCGATCAACCGATTCTGGTCAATTACACGTCTCCATTGTTGGTAAAAAGACTCTCGATCGTTGAGTGGGTCAATTTGACCCAGTCTCGATAAAAATGACGAATGACCCGGTGCTGTACACACTGGGTCAAATTGACCCCGAACATATATCGCTCCCAAAATGATTGTAGAGTCCAATGGAGCCACAAAACGGTTCGGGTCAATTTGACCCAAGTGTGTACTTGACCGGGTACATTTTTTTTTCTTCTTGGAAACGCATTCACGATCACCAATTATGCCCAGAAATTTCATTTCGAGTCGAAAATCATCAATTTTGTGATTTTTTTTTAAATAAAAATTCCATCAAAAGAGCTCGGAGGAGAGAAGGGATCATCTCCGTACCGGTAAGTACTTCGAGTGCGTATGTCCCAGATGCTCCGACCCCAGAGAGCTCGGATCCCATCTCAGCACCCTCGTCTGTCCGCGATGCAAAGAGGCCCTCGTGACAAATAAAAATCCATTGAAATGCGACGTTTACCTTGACAAGGAGAGTTGGCAGTGCGAAAATTGCAAATGTCTCTTGTCCGGCAAGCTCGTGAAAACTAGCCTCGTATTAACGAAAAATCTCATCAGCAAAATGGAGAACAATATCGAGGTTCGCGAAATTTGAAGAGAAAAAAAAAATGGCGGAGAAAAAGGGTTTTCTCGATCCCTCACGATCGAAATAACGCGGACGCATGAATTTTATTGTTTTACAGAGCGCCGAAGCATTGCTGAAAAAATTGACACGCACTTTTCATCCAAATCATTTTTTTGTTATCTCACTGAAACAAAGAATGTTGGAATTGTACAAAAAAAAATGTGCCTGCTTGGATCCTGACACAATGCTCATGAAACGAATGGTCGAACTTTGCAGAGATATCGTCGATGTCCTTGAAATTGTCGAACCAGGAATTTCAAGGTCAAAAGGTCAATTTTCTTGTTTTTACGAATTATTTATTATTTATTTGTTAATTAAGGAACTAATTAATTAATTAGTTTATTTATTTATTTATTTACTCACGTTTTTATTAATTTTTTAATTTATTGTTTCGGCGGTCTTCAAATTTTGTTTGTCAGCGAATTAGTTTTTTGGGATGTGGGAATTCGCTTGAGAAGCAATTTTTTGGATTGAATGAATTGATTAAAAATTTGAGGTTAAAATGGTTAACGAACGATGGATTCGCTTAAAGGGATATTACTGTGGGAAATGCATTTGCCTTTGGTGCTTCTCGCCGACCGGGATTACACATCGAAAAGAATCGGAGCTAAAAAGCTTGTGGAACGTTTCCAAGACGCGGAGAGTCACTTGAAACGATCGTTAACGATGTTGCTTCTCGAGCCACCGGAAACGCCCGAAGGTTTTTTGGCCCGGCAAGCTCTGCAGGACTACAAATCTTTGCGGGAAACTCTGGCTCAAGCGAGACTCGTCGAATCATCGATTCAGACCAATCACGAAAAGTCTAAAGCCACTCATCATCATCACCACAATAAACATTGAGAGTTACGAAAAGTTTAATTTCGAACGATCGATCTAAAAAATCGACGATCGCGAGCCCGAGAATTCGTGCGACATTTTCGCACTGTGATCGATAGAAATCTGTAAACCCGATAGACTGATATTAATAAATAAACAATAGTGAGTCACCCAATCGATCTGCACTGTTTCGTCATTTTTGTCTGGCTCGCGTGTCAAAAGATGTTGCGCAAATAATAATCCAATGAGACACAAACCCATCACTGTGATACGCTCCAATGAAAAATGCAAGAAATTCTGTCCAATCGCTCATGTACCTATCAGTCGGTCTCGCGCCGCTTGTCATGCGTTATCTCTCTCTCTCTCTGGCGCGTGTCTGCTGCGAAAATACCACAGTGCCGGAAAGTCAACAATAGCAGACTCGTTTGAAACCTTGAGGCGAGCGGTTAAATTATTGATAAACACGAGATTATCTATTTCCGCGATCCTAACCGTCGTTTGGGATTCAGTGAAATTTGAATATTAATCGGGGTGAAAAAAATTCGCGACGAATCAAAGCAGCGACTCCGCGCGGCTTACGTGCCTTATCGAGTGACATAACCTCTTCGTGTCGCCCGGTCTATCCACACTGTAAACAAAACTCTGCCCCCGGAAATCAATTAAAAGCAAAAAAAAAAAAATTACAATTAAAAGACTAATTAAACGGGCAATCATATACATAATATATATAATAACATTTGATGACATAATAGGATGGTTTATTAATGTTGCAATCGTCTTACTTATGCTCGTTTATCTCTTAAATCTGCACCTCATTAATTTAGAAAATAAAAAATCACAATGATCGATCAAAACGTCGTTGCGATAAGTTTTCTCGTCGCTTTAGCAGCCGTTACCCATTTCTCCATACACAGAATCGACGAGGGCCATGTGGGCGTTTATTTTCGCGTAAGTATTTCTCTACAAACCTTTTTTTCCCATTGCTTCGTTTTTCAAACCTGGAAATTCACGTAAAAATCATCTTCACGTGCCCGCCTATTAATTTCTCACTTCCAAGCAAACTTGACACTTTTCCTCTGTCAAAATTTCGTAAAAATGGAAAAAAAAACGATAAAATGATGGAAAATCTTGGTAAAAATCTTTCCAGGGTGGTGCGCTCTTGCCACACGTCAGTAATCCAGGATTTCACATGATGATCCCGCTATTGACATCTTATCGCTCGGTCCAAGTGACGCTGCAGACTGACGAAGTGAAAAATGTACCCTGCGGCACGAGCGGCGGAGTCATGATTTATTTTGATAGAATCGAGGTCGTCAACATCTTGGACGCCAACAGCGGTAAGACCGTCACCTTAACTTTACAATGTTTTGGCAGTCGTCATAAAAAATCTTTTTCATTCCTTCCCGCACGCGCTCCTCCCCGAATATTTGCATTTTACCTCAGCCGTCATCTATCCGTCAGCTTTTAACAAAAACTTAATTTTGCCCCGTCAACAAGTTTACAATGTTTTGACAGCGGCGAGAAAAAATCTCTGCCATTCCTTCCCGCACGGGCTCCTCCCCGCATATTTGCATTTTCCTTCGGCCGTCAACTTCTGTCAAAAACTCAAAAAATTCACGTTTTTTCCCAATTTTTTCCTTCCGTAGTTTACAGTATGGTGAGAAACTTTACCGCCGATTACGACAAGACTCTCATCTTCAACAAAGTCCATCACGAGTTAAATCAATTTTGCTCGGTCCACACGCTCCACGAGGTTTACATCGATCTGTTTGATCAGATTGACGAGAACCTTAAAACAGCGTTGCAAAAAGATTTGAACGAGCTAGCTCCCGGGCTCAACATCCAAGCCGTCAGAGTGACAAAGCCCAAGATTCCAGAAACTATACGAAAAAACTACGAACTCATGTGAGTCGATTAAACGAAATTTAGTTTTTCCGGCTTTTCGGTCCCGTCACGGTCACAAAAATGAAGAAAAAAATCTGGAAAAATGCAGGCTCCTTCTTCGGATTGTCTTCTTGAAGGAACAATGGGAAAAAAAATATATATTTTTTTTTCAGGGAAGCAGAAAAAACGAAATTACTGATATCGACCCAACACCAAAAAGTGGTGGAAAAAGATGCGGAAACCGATCGAAAGAAGGCCCTGATCGAGGCCGAGAAAGAGTCGCAAGTCGCGAAGATTCATTATAATCAAAAAATCATGGAAAAAGAGTCGCTGCAGCAAATGGCGTCGATCGAAGACGCGATGCATTTGGCTCGTGAGAAGAGTCGATCGGACGCTCATTTTTATCAAACCAAGAGCCAAGCCGAAGCCAATAAATTGTTACTAACTCGAGAATATCTCGAGCTCAAAAAATTCGACTCCCTAGCACAAAATTCAAAAGTTTATTACGGCCAAGATATCCCCAAGATGTTCACACTCGGCGGATGCTCCAACGATCCCAACTTAGGCACTTCCGGCTTGGACATCCCCAAAAACACTCATTAACCATTATACACACATTTATCCAATCACATCAATATTATCGACCATCCAAAAGACTGTAAATACATCCTTGTTTGTATTACGTACGAAATAAATTCATTCGTTGAGAAAATCGACGGAATTTTCGTTTTTTTTCACCAAATTCCGAAAAAATTAAATTATTTTATCCAAAAATCCAAATTTTACTCGAAAAGTTACGATTTTTTCGATTAGCGAGGAGAAAACGAACAAAATCCGAATTTTCGTCGAAAAGTTACGATTTTTTTTTTATCAGCGAACAAAAAATGAATAAGAATCTTGATTATCGCGAGAATCAACGGCATTGTCATTTTTTTCGCTAAAATCCGAAAAAATTAAATTATTTTATCCGAAAATCCGAATTTTTGTGAAAAATTTACAATTTTATTGATTAGGGAACGAAAAACGAACAAAAATCTTGATTAACGCGAAAATCAAGGTGATTTTCATTTTTTTTCGCCAAAATCCGGAAAAATTAAATCATCTTATCGAAAAATCCAAATTTCCGTCGGAAAGTGACGATTTTTTTTATTATATTGAACAAAATTTCACGTTTCCGCCACAAAGAAGTTGCAAAAATCTTTCTGAAGGCGTCGCTACCCGGCGGAATTGTTCCAGCTTTTGGCGCGCGAGTTTGTAGCGGCTGTTTCGTGAACTGAGCGATTTCGTGGAATTGATTCAAAAAACACAAACACAAACAAAAGTGCAACGATCGAACCGAAAGTTATCTAAAAATTGTGCCAAGAACACTAATTCGAAATTTCCTAATGACAGTGAATGTTAAGCACGTGGTTTTCTCTCGTACTGAGAGTTTCGTGTCACGTGTGACAAAAGTGATCGAAACCTTGCACGTAGTACGTGTTTAACCTAAAAAATTCGGTGAATCGAAAACATCGAAATTCCCTGTGAGTTTTTTCGTCGAATTCAGTCGTATAAAAACTGTCACGCACTTTCCAATGCTTTTCCGCACTTCTGTCGAATCCGAGACACAAAAATCGTAAAAAAAATGTCGTTGGCTCTTAACAAATTATTAAAGAAAAGGCCGCCGGAAGAATTGACAGCGAAGCCCAAGAGAAAAATCGACAGATTTGACGGTTTGACAGAGGAAGAGGTACAAAAATATACTTTGGAGGATATTTTAGAGCCAGATTTGGATCTCGTAGTGGTGGGAATAAATCCGAGTTTGACAGCAGCTCACAGAGGCCGATATTACGCGGGGCCGGGAAATCATTTTTACAAACTTTTGCACGCTTCCGAGTTGGTTCCGCGTTTCGTGAGTTTCGAGGAGGATAAAAAATTGTTGAATTATAAGATAGGTTTGACGAACATCGTGGCTAGAGCGACGAGATCGTCGGCGGATTTGAAAAAATCAGAAATCAAAGAGGGCTCAGAGATCGTGAGAGAAAAGTTGAAGATTTTCAAGCCAAAAATCGCGGTTTTTAATGGAAAATGCATTTACGAAGTTTTCGCGGAAAAAACTGGAAAATCGAATTTCAATTTCGGCCTCCAGGAACAAAAAGTCGGACAAACTGCCATTTGGGTCGTTCCTTCGAGCAGCGCGCGCTGCGCGCATTTCCCTCGCATGGTTGACAAGCTGCATTTTTACTCGTCATTAAAAAAATATCTGAGTTACCTCAACGGCGAGATTTCCCAAGTCGATTTGACGGAGTTCAAATTTGACGGCATATGCAAACAGAAAACAGCGACGACCTCCAAAATGTGGCGCCGGAAAAACGTCTCAGCGTTTCTTTTTGGCGGTAGAGTCGCCAACAAAGCGTCACTTGACGTCTCCGAAGAAAATATTGGCGCGTTGAGAGGCACAGAGTTCGTCGTCACCGAGATCCTCTCGGGGAATGACGAGAACCGGAAACTTGATGAAAATTCTGACGGAGCCGTCAAGTCAAATTTTGACGGCCAAGTTATTCTGGCCTTGGAAACCAACGGCGACTCCTTGACGGCTCCGTCGACCGGGCCGAGGGAGAAAAACTTGAAACGTCCTCGGAGCCAACCGGCGGGAAAAAAGTTGACGGCTCCTCCGTCAAGCTACAGGCCTGGCAGTAACAACGGCTCGACTGATTTCATGGATCTGATAAAAAGGAGATTGACGGAGAAGAAAAATGGGTCAGAATCTGAAGATAAAAAATCGTCCACCGCCTTGACGGGGGCTCCGGAAGGGAAAAAGTTGAAATACGCCAATCTGAGATTGAGCGGTGCCAAAAAACTCCTGCATGCTGATCAGGAGCCAGAAGAAACTTCACCGCAAAAGTAAAATCGAGAAAATTCCATTTTTATGGATTAATCTCCATTTTCCCATATAAATAATCGGCATCCTATTTATTTATTTATTTCTGCACACAACGAGCAACTGCCTTAAAGTTTCTTCAAAATTTTCTTCAGAGTTTCCGAGTTTTCCAACGAAAAAGCCGGAAAAATATAGAAAACGAGAAAATCGTCGATAAGAAATGAGCGAAATGAACAATTCAATTTTCATGGATCAAAAAGATATTATTTTTCTACGTAAATAATCGAAACAAGGAAAAATGTGACAACTCAATTTTTTCCCAAATTTTCCGAGATTTTCCGACCAAAAAACCCGGAAAAAGGGAAAATCGCCTCTTTTTCCACACCTCACTCCACTCACCTGTCCATAAAGACCCAAAAAAGTTTGGTTGGGCTCGAAAAAAGAAAATTCTCCACAAAAACCGAGGAAAATGCGATAATTCAATTTTTCCCTAATTTTTCCGAGTTTTCCGACCAAAAAACCCGGAAAAAAAGGAAAATCGTCGCCTGTTCCACGCCTCACTTCACACACTCGTTGCTAAAGCCTCCCAAGTCCAGTTTTCCCAAAAAAAGAAAACTTATCCCGGAAAATGGGAGAAATAATTCGAGATTGGCTGAGGACTCGTTTGGGAGTGATAATTGATTTGAGTCCGGAGATATTCGGGCACTACGCAAAGGATGGGACATTATTAGCAAAAGTATTGCACAGTTATGACGTCATAAGTGACAGCCAATTGAGTACATTGTTGGAGACGCAGGACCCAGCATTGGCGAGGGTGAATTTGAAGCATTTGCGAGTGTGGTTGAAGTTCGTGGGTGTGGATTGTGAGGCGGATTGTATCGAGGACATATCGAAAGGAAAAGGGACGATGGCATTGCGATTATTTTACAAAGTTTATTTGTGTCTGGAGAACAAAGACCGTTTGCATTTTATAACGTTGCAAAAAGAGCGGGAAAAGTATATCCCGAGTTCGTCAAAGTTCGACGTGACGACGGTATCGGAGGAGGAGTTGATTGGAAAATCTCGAGAGGCTATTGCAGCGGAATCATTAAAAAAGAGCATGAGTTTGTTGAATTGGGAGAGAAAAAAATACGAGGATTTGGTGGCGAGTTCGTCTCGGCGTTTCGATAAATTTCGATCGTCCCAGAAGGTCAATGAGATTTTAGAAAATTTGCCAATTCTTTCGGAGGATCGAAAAGTCTCTTCGAGCAGGAAGTCGTTGTTGAGGTTGGCATCGTCCAGGCAGTTGGACACATTTGCAAAGAAGCATAGAGCAAAAAAAACGCCCATTTTTATTGACCCTTGCGAGACCTCGCTCGAGACTGGGTCCAGGAGAGCCAGCAAGGTCGTCAGGATCGACGAGGATGCTGCGAAGGCGTACACCAAGGGCCTGCGGAGTAAACATCGTCAGGAAGCGTTGGCCAGGAGTTTCAGGACTCGAATGCAAATGAACCTCGTAGCAGAGCTCTGGAAGAAAGTCCTGGACGACCAGGAACTGGAATTTGACGAAATAATTGCAAAGAAGGTTCTCCATCAGTCTCAGTACGAAAAACAATTGGTCAGGAAGTTGTGCGACGTCCGGAGCGAGAAATCGAGGATGGCAGCGAACCGGACAATCGTCGAGAAGCTCCTGGAGGACACGAGGGAGAGGGAAATGCGTTTTGAGCAGGAGAAAGCGCGGGAAGTTATGGTCAGAGAGAACGAGGAGGTCGAGGCTGAGCGTCGAAGGATTCAGGAGCTGGAGCGAAGGATCGAGGACCAAGAAAAAATCAGGAGGGCCTCAAAAGTCCGAAAGCTTGTGGAGAAGATTGTCCTGGACCTGGTGGACATGGCGATCAAGACCGGAGAGTATAGACGCGAGAGCAACGTCACCAAAGTTTCGGATTTTCTCTCGAACCAGTGGAAAGCACTTTTCCTTAAGAGCCAACCGATCATCGAGGCCAACGACCTTTTTCAGGCCCAAGACGACCTCGGGGACTTGGAAGAAGGGACACAAACTTTGGCCGAGAATGAAGCGAGGAATCGAGTCCTGAACGACGAGGATTTTCAAAATTATCACAAAATTCGATCGCCCTGGAAAGAATTTCTTCCTCAAGTCGATGAAGAAGTCGCCAATTATTTAGATCGAGGACTCCTTGTTCTTGGATACATCGTTCATAAAACTCTCGACAGCCTGCACCCGGAGCATGGACCGGTAAAAAATTCAAAACATCATTTTTTTAAATTAATTTTCAATTATTCATTAATTTTTATTAATTAATTAATAAACGTAATTTTTTTTTTCCTTTCTTTTCCCCGTAAGATTTATTTATTCATTTTAATGTTAATATAATAAATAAATCAATTTGGGGTTAATTGTATTATAAATAATTCAATTATTTCGACTAATTAATTAATTCAAATTAATTTAATTATATATTTTTAAAACCGCTAGAATTTTCTTACCCATTTTGTCTTTGGGCCACAAAAAAAAGCTCGTTTATCGCCTCGACTAAATATTGAATAAAAATCCGCAGCTCTGCTCAAGAAAAAACGAAATTTCGTTGCATTCCAACGATAAAAACATGAAAAACAACTTTTTCCACTAATTTTTTGTTTAATTTCAAAAACTATGGAAATTTTCTTGTAGATTTTGTCCTTGAATTCTAAAACCGTACTCTTTCCATGAATTTTTTGTTAAATCTCGAAAATCACGACAATTTCCTCTTCAATTGCGTCTTTTGATGCAAAAACAAAAAAAAACGAAAAAAAAACTTTTTTCATGAAATTTTTGTAAAATTTCAAAAATCATAAAAATTTCCTTCTCAATTTCGTTTTTTAATCCTCAAAAATAGTCAAAATACTTTTTCCATGACCTTTTAGTTAAATCTCAAAAAACGACGAGCATTTTTTTCTCGGTTTTATTTTTTGAATCCTAAATAAAAGAATGGAATAAAATTGTTGAGCTCCGCTCAGGAAAATCGAGAATCGAGTCCGGGAGGGAAAAAAAAAATGAGCAGAAAAAAATTCCCATAAATGAATCAAATTGCAGGAGCTCGTGGATTCGTTTTTCCCAGCGATGAGGACTCGAGCCGTAGTGCTTGGAGTTCCGGACTCTTTGCTGTACGAGCCGATGCAGCAGTTGTTGAAAAACAGGAAAATCCATCTGGTGCGTTTGGAGGAGGCGATTAATTATTGTTTGGCCGAGTACAAAGCGGAAATGCGAGATTTCGAGTTTATCGATCTCGAGGTGATGGCTGCGACTCGTAAATCAGCGGCTCCTTCGTCGGCGGTCTCGGAAAATGAAGAAAAAGAAAAAAAAAGTCGTTGGGGTGAAAAAAATCGGGCAAAAAAATGGAAAACTTCGTTGGGCCTCGAAAAATTAGAAATTTCGCAAAACGTGGCAGACAAAGTGACACAAACTCCGAGAGACATTCCTCACGAGGACCAAGATCCTATCCTAGGGAATTCCGCTTACATAGGCAAATGGATCCATGAATTTTTGAGTCTCGGCGAAGCTCTCTCCGACGATTTGGTCGCCCGAGCGATCGTCGAATACCTCAAAGGACTAAAGGACATCGAAGGATTCGTCCTGGTAAATTATCCCAACACTTACCGGCAAATGTCATCGCTGGAGTTCGCTCTGAGTGGAAAAAAATTGCCAGACCATGGAGGCTCGTCCCGAGGGAAAGGGGAAAGTCCGAGACTCGAGGAAGTCGATTCGATTTTTTCGCGAATTTCTTTCGAGGCCCCTGACCAAGATTCTGAAATATTTTTCCTTGAATCGAGGCTCGTCCCGAACCCTTCGAAGCCTCAATTTTCCTCCGGCACTTCCTGTTTGACAGGATTCGTCAGGATCAAGTTGAACGAGTCGAAAAACGTGGACGATGACATTTGGGAAATTCTTTCTGAGAGCGCCAACTCCGTCGACGAGTTTTACGTCGACCAAGAAATCGCCTCCATTCTTTATTACACAATCTTTGACCTCGCGACCTTGAAAAAGCTCGTGAGGCTTCTGGTCGCAGGAAAAAACGAAATAATTGCGAGAAGCGACTCGCGAGACTTGTTTGGTGATTATCTCGACGATTTCGAGTCACGAGACGACGATTTTTCCCCCAGCAATGCTCCCATCGTGAAAAAGTTGCTCAGAGCCCGATCCAGCGAAGTTTCCATGGGCGAGAGTCGATCTTCTGACTCCCTGGAGTCCCAGGAGCTCGAGACGTTCGTCAGAACTTCAAAAACGCGTTCTCCCTTGCCAGGAGAAGTTTCTTGGCCCTGGGCGAGTTTTCCTCAGCCTCTGCAGTTCCTGCAGAGCCTGGCGAGTCTCTGGCAAGGTCTGGAGCGTCGTTACATCGAAAATTTGAAAGAAATTTTTCACCTGAAGCGAATTAACTTCGAGGCGATCGAGCCATACAAAATTTTCATCACTAAACACATGGCCGAGTTCATTGAGAGGCCAGACAAGAAGCAAGACTCGTTGCACGAGTTCCATCGATCCTTTAACGAGCTGGACCAACAAATTCGCCAGAACGTTAACGTGAGACGAGAACTCCACTGCAGAATCGACGATTTTCAAACGCAACTGTGGGAAATCTGTGATCTCCGAAGACGAGACGCTCAGGCTGAGAAAACCCGATTGATTCTCGATCATTTTTTGACTTTTCGATTGATGAACCTCGCCGACAGTTACGGAGACATTTTGCAGGCGGAAATGGATCGTTGCAACGACACGTTGCAGTTTATTCACGATTACTACTCGTCCATGTTGCAACATCCGCTCCAGGAAGTTCGTTCGATCGTAAAACTAAAGAAAATCCTTTCTGACGCTGCGACTTCCGGTTCCAGACCGGAAGTGCCTTCCAGCAGGCTCAGTTCTTCACGGAATCTCCGGGAAGAGTCGAGGGACACAAAGTTCAAGGTCAGCCTGCCAAAAATCGCTGCATCGCCATTTCCGCCGGAAGTGAATCTCCTGAAAGAGGAAACTCGCAAGTTTCTTGACGATTTCGATCGCGAACCAGTGTTTTCTGTGCAGCAGACTCTCACCTACAAAACTATCCAGGCGAACATTGAATTTATTGAAAAAATGGTCGAATCTTTGGCCTCGAAAGTTTTGGAAAATTTGAAAAAAGAAGAAAATAACGAGTCTCGTTTTTCCTCCAGAAAATCTTCGAATCCGAGGAAGAGCCAAGAACTGATCGAACGGAAAAATATTCAAGATTTAATACTCGAGTGGCGATACGCCGCCATTTTTGAAATAAATCGCATTCGCGTACGATTGAAAATTCTCGACGCTTCGGCGAGACGCGACATCGCATTTTTGCTCGATCGCTTCCGGCGCGTTTTTTCCGAAATTCAAAAAAATATCATCCAACGTTTTGAGCGAGAAATCAAAGCTGTCGACGACATGGCCAATGTTTTCCGCTTCGCCACCGAAGAAGCGACCCCCATTCAGCAAGAAATGCTACTCGATGGCGATCGCTTCATCGTGCGATCCAACGTCCTCATGTTTCCCGACAAACCGGAAGCTCCACGTCGGTCTGCTGATCATGGAGACGGAGATTCTGCAAAATTCGATATTTCTATGGTGAGGAAATGTTTTTTTTTTTCTTTTTTTCATTTAAAATTTATAAATTTTCTTTTTTATTCAATTATGGGGGAAAAAATCTGAAAAAATTCAGGGACGATCTCCGGACTGTATTTTTTAAGCAAAAATATAAATTTTTCAAATTTTCTTACTTTTAATAATTTTTTATTCGTGGGAAACTCGTGAGAGAAATTTTAACAGGATTTTTGGTTTTTCATTGATTTTCGCAGTTGAGTCGGTTCCTGGAAATCTTCCAGCACGCTGCGCCCTCGGGGATGATGTTGGAACGTTCATTCGTGTATATTCTTCAAGATTTGTTGGTTTGCGGTGACGTGGCGAGTGGGAATCGGCCGTTTCCTTTGTCGTGGTCGAAACTTCGTGGCTGTGACGTGCCGAGGCTCGTGAGCGAGTTATTCGGTGACGAGGAGTTGATCGATTGGCGTGAATTTATTATTTATGGGTCGGACGTGAAGATGCCGAGTGTGGACGAGATGGTGAGCGACTTCCGGTCGCTGAGGCTCGTCGACGATAAATCTCAAGAGTTTGTGAGTCGGCAAGATTTTCTTTCTGCCGATTTTTGGTTTTCCCATGGAGTGTCCTGTCCGGAGGAAAATCCTGAATCCGGAAACGGAGAAAATTCAGAAAATCTGAGTGAAAATTCGGAAAAGACCAAAAACCCTGAAACCTCGCGAGTGGCTCTTCTGAAAAATCTTTTTTGCCTAATGTTTTCGTACGACGATGACAAAGTCAATTACATCGCGTTTCTTATGGCATTTTGTAAGGACGAAAAACCGGAAATTGGCTTCGGGAAAGCTCTGAGTCTGGCGACTGGCAATAAAATGTGCATCGATTGGGAAGAGGGTGAAAAATATGTGAGAGAACTTCTCGATGATAAGCGAGACTCGTTATCCACGAGATCGACCGGAAACGACGGGGCGGAAGCCTCAAAAGTATTTTTCCAATAAATTTTACCATTTTTCCCAATTTTCCTCCAAATTTTTAATTTTCTTTTCTCTTTTCCCGATTTCCAGCTTACCACGGAGATATTTGATGCCTTGCTGGACCAAGTTTTCCGTTCGGTCATTCCGGCCTCGCAGGATTTCCCGAAAGACGAAGAAGAAAGTATTCGGCGACGAACTGGGACGCTGGAAAACTCGGAGACTTCCGGAAATTCTCTGAGTCTGGAAAGCTCCTGGGTCTCGGGGGAAAAGCATTCGACATCGGTCCACAGCGAAGAGGCTAAAAAACAAAATCGTTCGGTCACAATGAATGTGCCTGAGAGAAGTGCGTCAGCTAAACTTTTCCAGAGTGCTGAGGGTCCTGAGAGCCTCGCATCTTATTGGCTCAACATCGAAGTTGCTCAAGTAAATTTTCAAAACCTTTACGAACCGATTTTCTTACTTTTTCATCACAAAAATCAATTTTCCATCAAAAACAAAATTTCCCATCACAACAAATCATTTTTCATTACAAAAATAAATTCCCATGACAAAAAAAAGTTTTCCATCACAAAAAAATAATTTTCCATTACAAAAATCAATTTTTTATCACGAAAATTTATTTCTCATCGCAAAAGTCTGATTTTTATCGCAAAAATCAATTTTTTAACCCAAAAATCCATTTTGTATCACAAAAAACTATTTTTCATCACACAAAATAATTTTTTTTATTCATTTTCTTCGGCAGGCCGTTTTGGCCGCTTGTTTGCCGAGTCACGCGGCTCGTGAGAATCTCCTGGAGACTGGCAAAAGTCTGCGTAAAAACGTGGAGCTTGTTTACGAGGAACTTCGAGGAGAAGATATATCCGATGAGGTTGAAGTGATGATCCTCGCTCATCGATTCATTCACCACGATTTCGTCAAGAAATTGCTCGCTGATACAACGAAATTCACGACCAAACGTTTGGGCAACGTAATCAACGACATTGTCACGAAAAAATGAGAGTCAGGGATGGGGGACGATCTCGGAATCAAAAACAATTTGCATTTTTTTCATCCGATTCTTAGATCGTGCCAACTTTCTGTAAATAAAGAAAAAAACAACGAGAAAAATGTCGGTCAATAGAATTTCAAGAAATCATTATTTTTTTTTATCTGCCGTTTTTATAAATTTGTGAATAAAAATTTTTTAAAATAAAAAAATTGATAATTTCACGATTAATTAATTTTTGTGCCCAAAATCCTCGAACGAGTTTCCTCAAACTCGAGCCCAGGCTCGTCGATTTTGTAACCAAAAAAATTAATAGCCCTCCAAGTGTCTCGGCGATTTTTTTGTTTTTTTTTTTTCAATTTTTTGTTGTTTTTTTTACTCAATTTTATTTTCCAACAATTTGCCTTCCCATTCGCTCGCAATATTATTTAATCGTTTGGTGGACGATGATCCAGTTACATTCTATTATCTAGAGATTACCGTTGCAAATACTTAGCACGATATCGATAATCCATGTTAAAATTTGCTCGTCAAAAGTGCAACAAAACTTTTCCCCAATTATCTTTTCCCTCCCACAGCGAAAATCGATTTTTTTCATTCCTACAAAAAAAAAAAAGAAAAACAAATTTCGTCACAGCGGAAGAATTATGAATAAAAAAAAAATAAAGTAAAAAATTGCCATTGCACGTTCGACGATGCAAACTCCAAAACCATAAAGATTAATTATTCGTCGCGTTATCTTAACAATCCGTAATATCACTATCTTGTCTTTTCGCTGCTTGACATTTCCACTCAACATTCGCTCTGTACAATTTTTATCAATTATTCATTAAACATATTTCCGGTATCGTGAACCGGAAGTTATTACGTTATTTCCGAATAACGTAGCGTCTCGAAAATGGAAAAATTTTCGCATTCGAAGGGTCACAAAAAAAAAAACAATTTCAAGGTCGAAATAAAAATCCCGAGGAAAATTCTTTTTCCTCGAACTTTTTTTCGATTTTGAAAAAAAAAAAAATTAAACTTTTCTCGGGCCGCAATTATTTTTGGGTCGTAAAAATCGATCGATTCGTTTCGAAAATTAAAATTTTTCTGTTCATTCGATGGAGGACAATAAAATCGTGACGGATCGCCAAGAATATTTATCGACGCCATAGAAATTTGTCGTTTGTGGGGAAAAAGCAAAAAAAAAGCGACAAAGCATTTTTTTTTGAGATTTATTGTTTCCGGCATCTCGTTCGCTCTCTCATTTCGTTATTTATTTATTATTATTATTATTTTTCAATCCTACACGAATCAACAGCTTTTTCACAGCCCGCAAACTCGCCACAATTGTCCAAGTAAGTTAATTATAATGAATTAATTAATTATTTATATAATTAGTGTTTATTGTGGTTTTTAATTTTTATTTATTTATTTTCGTGGTCTAGTACCTCTTAAGTATCCCTTGGCGCAATTCGATGAGGTTCTCGAGTCTGTACATGGGCGAAATGCGATTTTTTATCTTATTTTTCGTCATTTTCTTGTATCTTTTTTTTTTTTTTTTCTTTTTCAAATATTTATTCGTTTATGTATTTTTTCAATTATTTATACGCGCGCGATATGTGACGTGGACGTGAGACCTGCATTTATTGTATCGTGTTTTTGTCGTCTGGATCATTATTGTTCCGTTTTATTTTTTCTCCTACTTATCGCCTCCCGGGCTCGTTCCCTTTCGGCCTTTTTCGCACGTGCTCCATATTCGACGAGAAAAAAATTAATTAAAATAAGAAAAAATGAAAAATTTCTATTTTTGCTTCAAAAATACGGTCCGGAAATCGATTATGAATTTTTTCCGATTTTTTCATCCATAATTGCCATGCCAATAATTTCGTTTTCTCAGATTCTCTAAAAATGAATAAATTCATCGAATTAACTGTCGACCTCCGAGCCGGTTCGTTTCCGTCCGGCCTTTTTCGCACGTGCTTCATATTCGATGAGAAAAAATGAATTAAAATAAGAAAAAATCAAAAAATTTCTATTTTTGCTTAAAAAATACGGTCCGGAGATCGAGCATGAATTTTTTTACTTTTTTTTTTCATTCACATTGGCGGCTCCGAAAACCCCAAGACCCCGGGTCGCGGAATTGCAGGATGAGATTTATTTTTCCATCGTTTTCATTCGTGCACTTTGTGTATAAATAACATTTTCCAGCACGACGGACTTAAGTATCTTTCCCATTGACGCGTTGGCCCTAAAATCTACCAAAGTTCGAAAAATCTTTTTACACAAGTTTCGCTGAATTTCGAAACTTGGAAATGCAACGAAAATTCGTTTTTTTTTTTCAAACGAAATTTCGTTGCGCCTCAACGACCTCGACTCCGATCCCATTTATACAAACAATTTTTCCATTTCTCGTTAAATTTCCAGTCCCAATTATATTTCCATTTTCCTTCGAGGAGCCTCGACCAAAAATTCAACAATGATGACAAAAAATTTGAAAAATTCCCACGAATGGGAAAAATTTCAAAGCCATGGGATCCCATGAAACAACTCAAAAAAAATAGTCCAACGATTGAAAAATTTTACAAAAATATTTTTTTCATAAAAAAACGACCATCAAAAATCTGTAACGAGTGAAAAAAAATTCTCGGCCCCAGGAAACGATTTTAGGATTGATAATTCAACGAGAAACTCGAAAATTTACATTTTTCGGCTTATTTTATATTTTACATTGAATAAATAGTACAGTGGACGCAAAAAACGGCTCGACCCATCGTTTTCCGCTTTTTTTTTTCGTGTCACAATTTTTTTCTCCATTTTCCAAGTCCAAGACGTCGCGGGGCTCTCTCGTTTGCGAGGGAATCCCCAAAAAGTCGTGAAAACACGATAATTACAACGATCGAAGGATCGCTCGGATATTCTTGAATCTTGAAACTTCGCCATCGGCCTCAACGAATGTAAGACGATAAAAAAATAAGCTCGACTATTTTTTACAACAGATTTTCGCCATTCAATTTTTTTCCATTTTTTCTTCAACTTCGATTCACACGAATTGTGAAAAATGTCAAAAAACCTCGTGGTCGTCAAATTTTCACCTCGCGAGCGCCGTTTTTCGATAATAAGTCCACGCGACCGCGTGGCCAAAAAAAAAAGGAAGTTGAACAATTATTTTCTTTTTTTTCTCTATACAGTAATAAATATATTTTTGTATAAATATCAACGTCTGGAGGTCGCTGCTCCGTTTCGGCAAATAATCGAGCGATGCGACTGATAATAACAATATTAATATTGATAATATTAATAATAATTATATGGATAAAAAATAAATGGCTATAAAGACGAGAAATATCGCAATAACGTTGTTCGCTGGATTGATCGATTATTACGTACGGAAATAATGCGACGAAACGAGTGAACCCAATCGAGAAAAGAAAAAAATGAGCCTCGACCCCTGGACCGGCCATTTTCGCCGGTTTGCTTGATATTTGATGAAAAAAATTGATCAAAAATGAGAAAAATGGAAAAAATTATATTCTCGCTTAAAAAATACGGTCCGGAGATCGACCATGATTTTTTTTCCATTTTTTAATTCAATATAAAATAATGGCCACGTCAATAATTTCGTTTTCTCAGATTCTCGAAAAATGAGAAAATTCATCGAATTAACCCTCGACCACTGAGCCGGTTCGTTTCCGTCCGGCCTTTTTCGCACGTTGCTCGATATTTGATGAAAAAAATTTATAAAAAATATGAAAAGTGGTAAAAATTCTATTTCTCGTTCCAAAAAGATGGACCACGAATTTTTTCCCACTTTTTCATTCATAATTACGGCCCAAAAAACTCCCCAAAAACGTTTGGGGATTGAGAGTCAAAGGAGAAGAAAAATGTTGGGATGCACATTATTTTTCTCTCGACCAAGTGCACTCGTTTTCTCGTAGTTCGCTCGTCACGTTATTTGGCACATTTTGCATTTCGCCTTGTTCAATTCTTGTTTCTTAATTTTTTAATTTTTTAAATTATTATTCATCTCTTCGCATTTTTTCGTCGGTCTGGAGAATGCGCACTCGTTTATGCTCGAAGTTGCCGAATTACAAATCTAGATATCAGTAAAAAATAGCGAAACAAAAAAAATCGTGCATTTCCGCTCGTTTTTTTTATTTTTTTTGAATTTTTTATCCTGAATTTTACTTTTTATGGAAATTTTGCAAAAATTCGCTACACAACGAGATTATTTTTTCATTCTTTCCCGTCCAGAGATTCGAGCAGCGTTTTTATTCCAAAATTCTGCACAAAATCGAGAGAAAAAAAAAAAAAATTCAAACAATCTCGAATTTGATCGGAAACTCGACAAATTCCTCGCCATTTTTTTTCTTCGCCCTGTAATATTTATTTTCTTTTTTTTATTCTCCTTAACATTGAGCCCTTAAAATACGGTTTCGGATGCTCACAAATGTTTCGCCATTAGCGTGTGCGTTTTGGCCAAAGTCCTCGCCGGTTGCTCGACATCCGGTTTCGAAATTTTTCTCAAAAATTCGTCGTGGCCAGGTCGCCACAAAGACGAGCCACAAAAAAAAGGAAAAAAATCGGGAGGCTGAGCCGAAAATCGACGAAAAAAAAAAAATCTATCCAACTTGTTGGATAATTTTGAAGCAGAAAACTTTGCGAAAAAGCCCGTTTCGTCAAAACCGCGAGATGCCGAGCAATTATTAATTTTCCTTTTCAGCCAAAAAATCCAATTGAAAAAAAAAAAAAAATAAAAAAATGAAAAAATTGGATCGATCGGTTGAAAAGCGAAAATGGGAGGATTTTAACCAAACCACGGGGGTAGCCATCAGCTGGGCTGCGGGGGTGTGAGTCTGACGAGTAGCCAAGTATAAAATTTGAGCTTTTGCTTGTCGACCATTTCGTACTGAAGATTGCTGAGGCCGTCCGTGGAGAAACGTTTTTTTCCACTTTTCAGGAACTCGTACCTTCGGGGATTAGCTTTTTCTTTTTTATGGGTCATCATTCGATAACGAGCTATATTTGCCGGATACCGAGATATGTGAAGACCACGTGCTTTTATTCGATTCGCCATATCGTCGTCCTCACCTCCCCAGCCCCAGAAAACATTGCTAAATCCATTCACCAAACGAAATTGTTCGGTCGTCATCGCCGAAACACCGCCAAACAAATCGGGGTAAGGCAATCTGCAATATTTAAGAAAAAATTATTACGATCATGAAAAATAACGAAATATAACGAAAAATATTTAAAATTAACGAAAAATAACAAAAATTACCGAAAAATACCAAAAAATAAGGAAAATTAACGAAAAATAACAACAAACAATGAGGAACAACGAAAAATAACAAAAATTAACGAGATATAACAAAAGTTAACGAAAAATACCAGAAAATAAGGAAAATCAATAGAAAATTACAAAAAATAATCAAAATAAACAAAAAATAAAGAAAAGCAACAAAAAATAAGGAGAATTAATGAAAAATAATAAAAGTTTTCAGAAAATAACAAAAATTAACGAAAAATAACAAAAACAACAAACAATAACAGAGAAAAAATGAAAAATAACAAGAAATAACGTAAAAAAAATGGAAAATAACAAAAAACAATGCGACTGCAACACGAAACAATGGGAATAATGAAACGTAACGAAAGATAACAAAAAATGATTCAAGATAATGAAATGTAACGAGGAATGAAGAACATTTTTTTGAAAAATCGATGGGAAAGAAAAAATTTTGTTCGGAAATGAATAAAAAAAATGGGAGATGCTTACCGATATTTAAATTTGTCGACGGCAACGGACATGTGTCTCGGTTGCTCGGGACAAGTGTAAAGATTTCTGTCGTCCTCGGGCAGTAGGTCGACGTCGTGAAAAATGAAGCAGTCAAATTTTTTTTCCTTGAGAGCCTCGACGTATCCGACGTTCATCAGCATAGCTCGATTGAATTGGCCAGTGCCTAAAAAAAGATTCAACCCATATCGGTTGATAAAAAAATCAACGACTCACAACCATCAGCCTGTAGCTCGAAATAAATTTTTCATTTACACTCCCAATTCGTCTCGAAAATCGATCAATTTTGAGTATGAATTTTTGTTTTATAAATCATTGAAAAATTCAATTTTTAATATTCTCGAAAATGGACAACAACAATTGAGCAATTATTTATCAACAATTCAAATTCTAAAAATATTTGTCTATTAAAATTTTATTTTATTTTTTCTTTTTCATTATTATCGTTTTTTTTCGTATAAATTGTTCGTGACAAAGAAAAAAGTAGGTCACGCGTGTAAAATCCCTGGCAAGAGGTTCTTTATGCAGGCTCGCGTTTCGGGACTCTCCTCTCTATTGCGCTTTGCTCAATCTCGAGAGTTATTATTCACAACACACACGCCCGCGCGCGCGCACACATACACAGGGGCTTCTTTATTCCTCCTCCCTTTTCTACCCTCTTTCGAGGACACAAAAGCTGTCGTTGCAGAAAGCCTCGAGTAGGGTTGTTCATCGACGGTTGCGACTCTACCAAACCACCGACGAATCTCCCTTTTCGTATGACGTAATATCCAACAATTCGCATTACATTTGTCGTTTTTTACGAAATAATTTTATTTTTTGTCGCGAAAATAAAAGGCAACGATATTTTTTCAATTTTTCACTCGAAACGGCGAAAAATCGATGATTGAGTTTGAGATTAAAATTTGAAAAATTATTATCGTGTCGATTGCACACGCGTGCGGTACGCAGAGGGCGTTTCTCTATCGGTAGGCGTACCCCGGGGCTGCATGTTCGTATCAACGTCACACGTGGATACCGCAGAACTCTGCCTCTTGGGATCACCCAAAAAATACCGATATTATAGGCACGCGCGATATCGATTTATATTTATGTCTGTCAGCCACGCATTCGGTCAATTTTTCGATCACTTAGTGATTAATTAAAAAATCTTCTCCGCTGACGAAATGAAAGATAAAATAATGATAAAATCGGAATCGGAAATTTGAAAATATTTTCCAAAATTTCGATCTTTTTTTGACTAAATTCTCAAAATATTATTTTATGGAGAAATTCTCGAAATTGCAATAGTTTTTCGCGAAAATGGAAAAGTGGGAATTATTTTATGGAAAAAATCATGAAATTTCGATTGATTTTTGTAAAAATAAAAAAATTCGAATAATTTTACAAACAAAATTCTCAAAATTCCTATCAATTTTTGTAAAAATGAAAAAATTCAAATAATTTTACGAAAAAAATCTCAAAATTTTAATCTTATTTTTTAAAAATGAAAAAATTGTAATAACTTGGGAAAAAAAATGCACAAAATTTCAATAGTTTTTCGCAAAAATGAAAAAGTTTCAATAACTTTACGGAATTTTTTTTCAAAATTCCCATCGATTTTCGTAAAAATAAAAAAAAAATCCATACAAATTTAGCCGAAAAATTTTCAAAATTTTTATCTTTTTTTCGGCTTATTGTATTGCGCCAAGAAACAAAAAGGTCATTGATATTTTTCGTGAGGCTATAAAAATGTCTGAAATAAAGTAGCGAAGCTCGTAAATCAGTGCAATATCGGTTTGACCTTAAGATGATCCGAGCGAGTGACATTAATGAATTGGTTACATGGGATTAAGAGAATCGGAGTTGCTTTTAATCGGCGGATAAATGATTCGGAGGTCACGAGGCGAATGTGGCAAAAATTAAAAGCATCAAGATACATTTTCGGAATATTAATTTTCCAAAGTCAAAGATCGAAAAAATCGGGCCGAGCAGCAAAAAAAAAAAAAAAAAAAAAAAAAAAAAAAAACTTTTCTCTCCTAAAAAAAAAATAAAAGATAAGGCGAAAAAAATGAGCGATGCAAAAAAACACTCGTAGCAGTGCTCGACGACGAATATCTGATAGTCAATTTGTTGCCGAAGGAGAATCGGATGAAGATTGTAGGCAAGGGTCTGAAGATGTTCAGGCCGATTGCGATAAGGAATGACAATGGCGACGCGATAACGAGGGATGCACTCGTCCGGTGCACTTTTGCCACCAGGTTTAACCCTGGCGAAGCTTTCTTCAGTCACGCCCTTTTCCGGTATGGTTTTTATCACGAGAACCGGACCGACTAAAATAATAAAAAAAAAACAAATTGCTAGAAAAATGAAATTTTGCGAAATTTTTTTTTTTCAATTTTTCGATCGATTTTCTTTTTCGATAAAGCGAAAAAGCCATTGCCAGGGAAATGGAATCTCTCAAATAATTTTTTATCATTTTTTTATCGACTTTAATTTTCGAAAACCGGGTCAAATTGACCCGGTACTCGTTTCGGACTTGCGAAATGTATTTTCTAAGAATGAGCCGCAAGAAAATAGTTGCTGAAAGAAAATTTGTTAAAAAGAAATGTGCGTGAGGCCGAGATTCTGCCCCGAGAGACCAAACACAGAGTTTACATTATTTGTCGCCCTCGGGAGGTTCCTATTTATAATAAAAGTGTGAAAATATTGTTGGGGCTGTCGAAGAGGGACTCACCGAGATTTGGGGGAATTAGAGGACATCGCTGGAGGGCAGGAAGCTCTGTGACGTTGGTGGCAAGAGTGCCGGAGCTTTTCGAAGGGAATAACGTCTCCGAGGTCCTGGAAATGTTGGTCAGATTGGAAAATCGTGTGGTTGGCTCGACGTAAAGTGCCGCCTTTGCTGATGTTGATATATTGTCCGGAACTGGGACGTAACCAGCCGCCGCTGGACCGTAGATGGTCAGACCCCGGGGATGATTATTTAGGTAAAGATGCTCCGCGTACCTGGAAAATTAAGAAAACAAAAAAAAATTGACAGACGAAAATAATAATTAGTGGCCGTTCAATAAATTAATGAAAAAGTAATTAAAATTTTTTTTTTTCGGCCTGGATCTCAAAATGTTCAGAGGTCTCGATCGTTCACGGTGAATAAATGAAGATAAATGGATCGACAAAAATAATAAATGAGTCAGGACTGTTTGGCTGATTAATTAATTAATTAAAAAAATAATGGAAAAATATTTTTTCTCCTGGATCTTGAAATATTCGAGGCCCTCAATCTGTCAACCCACAAAAATGATAATTCATCGCGGTTAATTAACAAATACGAAAAATATTGAACAAATCATTTTTTTTACTGCCAGATTTTGACCTAAATACCGGAATATTTGTAGATCCCGATAATCCATCAAGGTCAATTATAATTGGCACGTACTTGGGAGGTGAATTATTGCATGCACGAGATGATATGGCCAGGAAATTTCAATGGAGGATCATGAGGAATGCGGTTGATCGGAGTCTCTGATAATATTTAGTCACAATGGATGGGAGACGGGATCAATTAGCCTGAGAAACGTGGCGAGCACGTTGGCCAATGGAGGGATCCTCGTATTCCCTCGAGACGAAGGCGAGGAGGCGCGCAAATCCTGAGGGTTACCTGGGTCGTGGCTAATTACATCGCTGGTTCGCCGAGTAATTCGCCATTTTGCCCAAACGCCCCCTCCCCCTTCCCCCAAATTTTTTCTACCCAAAAATTTTCTCCAAAAATTCTCCAAAAAAGAAAAAAAGTCCCAATAATTCCCAAAAATCGGGTTTCGTTAAAAAGAAAATAAATAGAACGAAATTAAAAAAAACAAAAAAATTGAAAAATAAAAATAAAAAACAAACTTAAAGAAAATTGAGGCGATAAGACGAAATTTTGGTGAATCTCTTCAGCGATGATTCTCATAACTCCAAGTTGCAGGAATAGAGAGAAGAGAAGAAAATTTATGGAGAGACGAAAAGTGGGCGATAAAAAAGACTAGAAGGGCAAATCTCCGGAGGGTCTTGACGTCGTCAATGCCGGATGAAAGCTGTAAAATCTTTTCCCCACCTCAAACGCTAGATTCATCTTGTTACGATGCCCATATACAGGGTGTCCCAAAAGTCACATCCGAAATGTCAATTTTCTTTAAATTTTCATTTGATAATTGACAAAAAAATGAAATAAAATAAAATGGACGGGACGATAGAATTCCCTTCCACGTGGTTCGGTGTCCTCCTCGAAGTTCCCAAGAAGCCTCGTGGCCCAGAACTCATTTATCTTTCGAAAATTTTCACATTTTTGACTCACACTCTAGACACGAAATAAATCTCTCGTTGAGGCTCCGGGGACCCAGCTTTCTCGTTAACTTTCGTTATAATACGATAACTAAAAGCACACGAATTTACGACTGTGCTTCCCGCCGCCATCGCCTCGTCCCAGGACGATATGGCCCTCGGTAGTTTCGTATATCGCGCGGGGAAGGAAAAAGCGATGCCTCGAGCGGCTCGTTGCACAAACTCGCCAATTCCTTCGAGTAATCCACCAGGTTTTTTTCTCTCTTAAGGGGATCCCCTCCGGAAACTTTGCCCGGTAGGTATTCAAATGAATGAAAATTTGTCCACCGTCAGTCTTCGGAGCGTGAGAAATAAATCGAAATGATCGTAAAATTTAAGAAAAAAAAAAAAACTTGTAAACTTGGGGGGGGTCAATTTTTTTAATATAAAATAAAATAAATTAATATAGAATAAATCGAAAAAATCGTTAAGATTGGGAAATTTTTTTTTTTTTCGTAATTTTGAGTCGATGAATATTTGTTGAAAAATTCAAAAATCGTGGGGCTGAAGAAATTCGTTAAATTTGAATTTGAATAAATAAACAAAATAGTATTAAATATTGTTAGAAAATTGTTCAAAATTTCATCATTTTTTTTCTCGTAATCGATCAATTATTCGAAAAAATTTGAGAATTTTCGGGCTATATAAAAAATCGTAAAATTTATAGAAAATAAAAAATGTTTCATAGCAATTTTGAGGCTTCGAATAAATCGAAAAAAATTGTCCAATATTTGAGAAAAAAAAATGGGAAAAATTTCAAGTTTCCAATAAGCAGGGCGAATCGTCTTACAAATTTGAGAACGAGCCCTCAATATTGGAGACTGTCATGAGTATTGCGAGCAAGAGAAATAATGGTGAATAAAAATGTGAAAAATTCGAGGAGGCCGATCGTCAGCTGCTTACGAGGAGAAATTCTCGGGCTCGGTCAGAAAGGGAGTGAATGCTATTTGGCCGGGTTTCCTCGCCGATAACGCGCGGGTATGGAGGCTTCGTTTATAGTTAAGTTTCATCCGCTTTGAGCGACCGACGAGCCCCCGTAATAGAATTTCGTCTAATTGGATCACGTGGATCGATGCTTAAGGTAAAAAGCAGTGGCTGACAATGTCACAAGCGAGTATATAGGCCTGAGCCCTTAACGTGTATGTATAACTATGCGAAAGCTTGGATTTCGTCGCTCGTAAATTTCCATCAATTGAAAAAAAAAAAAAAAAAAACAAAATCCATTACTTGGTTGGGTGACCGCCCGGGTACAAAAAATCGAGCACCGAGGGCGGGATAGAGAGTGCCAAATCCCCAGAAAGCTCGTGGACCACGTTGATCCATTGAGGGAGAAAAAAAAAGGTTTGGAAAAATGGATGAAAATTGAAAAAAAAAAAAAAATTTGAAAAATTTAAAAAATTTAATTTAAAAATTATAAATAAAATAAAATTTGAAAATTTTTTTTTTTTTCAATTTTTCCAATTTTGATTAAATTTCCAAGGAACGGGGGGAAGGCGAAAGTTTGTTGGATCGATTATACGAGCTAATTACTTTGTAACAAGGAGCAGCAGGCCACGTGCTCATGGGAAAAGCAACAAAGACGTAATTACGTGGCGAGAGGGCTTTTGAGTGCCTCGGGAGAGAGGGAGAGATTAAAGCTTTCCTCTCAGCCGTTGGTTCTGTCGGAGCTTAGCAAAGCATTTAGCTAGATTGATAGTAATCCTTCAGCTTCCATAACAATAAACAACTTGGGACTTGTTTCCCATCCAAGATGTGCGTTCCCTTGCGGTCTTGCCAAACGCCTCACGATCACTAATTTTCTTTTCGTCTGACCAAACGCGACATTTACTACTGGTAATAAAAATAAATCGGTAGTTTTGTGGCGAACGATACGAGCTCGATGATCGAGAGATTGGAGGAGACTTGAAAAAGTTTTTGACGCGCGAGGGAGCCTTTAATAATAATTTTCATGTCGATCGGTCTGACCATACGCGGCCCTTTCTACTTAAAAATGTGCAAAAAAAAAATTTCCACTCTGCGCCAAAAAAATTTTTTTTTCCAATCGGTTTTGACGTCAGGAAGATTGTCGTCATCGAGTTCTCCCAATCAAATCGACTAGCCAGAAAAAAAAAAAAAAAAAAAAAAAAAAAAACAAAAACAAAAACGGAAAAAAAATTGTGTAAAAATATTTTTTCCCCATCTCGTCGACTCGGCGACGATAAAACTGGGTAAGGGGGCGAGCATCGTCGCGTCCCGGCGATGCTGCTGCTAAAGTTTATCGAGTGGAATTTCATCCCTGGAGGTAAAGTGTCAAAGCTGAGGCAAGCCAGAGATGGAAATTTCCGGAAAGCGATATCTACCAAAGCAGAGATACGTGACTCGCTGCGAGAGCTTGCTGCTGCTGCCATTATGATGGAAACGACAACGTCACGTCTCCCTTTTCCCTCTCCCCTCTCCCGGCCCCCACAAACGTGATATCGATGCATTGGAAATCTGATTTTAATGCCTCTATTGTGAGAACCATCATGTTTCGGAATGACAATGCAAAAACAAAACAAAAATAATCAAAAAATAGTCAAAAATAAAAGTAAAAAATAGTCGAAAAAAAAACAAAACTCATGTTTCTCGATAAATTGACAAAAATTCAATAGATTTGAAATTTCATTTTGAACCACGATGCTTGGAAAAAGATTATTCGAATAAAAAAAAAACATTAAAATAGAAAAACGAAGAAATGCATTGGTTCTTAAACGTGACGGCTGGAAACGACGATACAAAAAAAAAAAAAAAAAAAAAAAAAAAAAAATAAAAAAAAAAAAAAAAATAAAAAAAATTTTAAAAAAAATAAAAAAATGATA
>JAPYYS010000387.1:0-253980 GCA_030522525.1 Campopleginae sp. 14b
CAGTGCTCATGCACGGAGAGAAACGAATATAAAAAATGATTACGGTATCCTTTATACCATGTCGTCCCTCCAATGGATTTTGGCAAATACATAGTCATTTTTCATTCATATTCCATACCATAAAAATCCATTACCATAAAAAACCCAAGAATATTGAAAACTGGTTTTCTCATCTGGAATTTCTTTCTCAACACATGTTGATGCCATTTTTTGTTATCTCCATTCTTTTATCACTTATCGATCCTACATTTGAAACAAAGTGGATATACCGTTTATGTAACGAGTCGACGAGTCCACACAGCTCGCTGTATTTCCGTATCGCATCTATAGACCTATAGACATTTGGCGTAGACTCGTTCCTGTTGAAAATATTTGATTGTTAATTGTTGTGAACTATTTCCGATCATTATTCTTTTCGATTTGTCAACATGTGTTCGTCGGGTGACCAATCGATCATGATTTGGAGAAAAAAAAAGATTGCCCCCAGAGAGATTTGAACTCTCGACCCCTGGTTTACAAGACCAGTGCTCTAACCCCTGAGCTATGGAGGCTCACACGACAGCATGTTTCTATTGCCGTACAAGAACTCAATAGCAAATATTCATTATTGCGTCTTAAATAAATCTTTTAATTTTCGATCAATATAAACTTTTAATGTTTTCATATTCAACAATTATATTGTTAACGTAATTTTCGATGAAATTGTTTATAAGCCTAAACTTTAATGAATTTTTAGTACTTTAAAAAATTCGATCAATCATTCATTCGGTTTGACTATTTTGTTAAATGAATCTGAGATAACAGTGATCAATTATAATTAATTATAATAATTGATTTCCATTAAATTCCCAAGTGTTTGATTTCCCGAGCAGAGTTATTTCTGCAGTAAAACAAATACAGCCGGTAAATCCCCGGGGATCCTTTTGCTAATTATTTGCTTGAATAATTGCTTTGTCATATTTCCCGTTAATTACCGATCGTAATAGGCGAATTGAGAGGTTGCTGTGATTTGTTATATAAATTCGAGTATCCTGTGTGGGAATGGCTGATTCAATTGCATTTCTAGAATTGCGAGAAAATTTTTTAAAAACGATACTAATTCACATTTCTCTTTACAAATGAAAAGTTCAGCAAAAAAGAGATAAATTGAGTAAAAATTGAACTGGGTCGAATGTCGAATAGTCCCCAGCGTTTTAATAGTAAAATGTTTGAGCTCAGAGTCGAATATGTTGACTTTTATAAGCGACGGATTTCATTCAACGTTTAAATAGCGGAAAATTAAATTGACGTTTCCTTTTGATTAACAAATTTGTCACGGTCCAGGAAATTTTTAGCCCGAAAAAAAAATTACGAGTGATGTACATCTGCGATCATCGCGCTACATATATGCCAACACATGTACAGTCTGAGTCATATAATTAGATGAACGAACGTGGTCCAATTGTAAGTTACTGGAGAGTACTTGGCTTCTGCAGGAGAGTTCCACCGAGGGGCACGTTTCCGTATACAAGTCCGTGATACATTTGCTGGACTCTCGGTCGGAAACTAGAGCACGCTCTTGAGCCATAAAGTCGTTTTCTAGGGGAAAAGAAACCCTTCTGTGAAAGGGGCAACTTTCCAGCAGCTTCTTTTTCGACGAATCAAAGCTCCAGCAGTCTCAGAAGTCCAGGCCATTAGGGACCTAACAACTCGACAGCGATGATACTCCGGTCCTCATACCTTGCAGGATTGCACGCTAACCCATTAAGGAGGTTCGTCCAGCTATATCGATCAACAGATTCAACTTATCCAACATGTGCGATACATTTTCACATCGCGCCAGATTGAATCTCAAACTCTCCAATAAACTCGTCCATCGCACAGCAGCCTCATTAATTTTATCGATAATTAGGCTCTTGTTCAAGTGGATAACGACTTAACGGTATCTCGCAACTAGAGTCATCCATATCGAATGGATTCCAGATCGATATTTGAGAATATCTGCTCTTTTCCCAGGATTACTCCAAGAGGAATTTATCAATTTCCCATAATCATCATTGCATTATTATGGTACCCATAAGATTCTGTCCCATGCAGTGAAATGAACCCGATTGACAATATTTCGGCGTAACAAAGCTGTTAGTGAAAGGCTCGAGATATAAGCTTTTCGCCGAGTTTTCGAACTCAATTTATAACGTCGTCAATGTTTAGACGAAAAACAAAAAAAAAAGTTCTATTCCAAGGATCTTTGGGACTGCGAGGAAGGACGATAATGCCGTTTTCGACCGTACTCGATCCATTCAGGGACTCCCGTATGTCCATTAGGTAAGGCATACTATCACACTCCAGGATCATTAGAGTCCGAGTATGTTTCCACTTGAGAAATAATGTGAAGAGGATAGAGAGAGAAAACGAAAGGGTAGTATGTTAAGAAAAGGGATCGAGCTCCAGGAGGAAGTCTCCCACACTTACGCCCACACACATACGTATCTATCCACACAATGTGGGAAAGGGTGCGAAAAACGAAGAAAACTTCGTGTAAACTGTCCTCAATATTTAACCTTCTCAGCTTAGTAAGACACCAAACGTATCAGAGTGAAAAAATAGCGGGTTTGTGTGCGATAGTACAGTAAAGAAAATTTCACGATGTATGTCACTTACACTCGCTCACCGTGCTTCACAAAGTGGGAAGCCGCCTATGGAGCTACGAGGTTTAACGTGACCCAGTGCCCACGGCTGCTTACATTCCTTTCCTCGTGAAATTTCTATCCTTGCTTCGCCTCCTACCATACACTATATCGTTGAGTCTCTGGCGTGTTATAGCTCACACAGAGAATACCAACGTCGAAGGAGAACGAGCTATAGGATCTAGAGCCAAAGAAGGCCCGGGCTAAGAAACACAAAGACACATTCAAGTCTATGAAAGGGTTCGAAGAATTTTCCATTCATTTGTGTCAAGTTACATGTGTCAAGTCATACAATCGCATTTTCCTATCTTTATAGAAATAGTCATTCTGTTATTGTGGAGCAGTCTTTCCAGCACCTCGAGGCATTGGTTATTCGATGAAAACCATTCGATCATCGATTACTAAATAATTTATTCCAATTAAGAAAAAAAAAAATTGAATAGATCTGTAGGAGCTCAAGAAAATGAAAAGACAAGCTGGCGAGGCTAGCAGCGGTCGTCATGAAAAAATAACAGTTAGTCGTTGTTTGATTCGTTAAACGAAAAGTTGTTTCCGCTGTTCCCCATCGATCCCGTTAATAAAGATGTAAAAACCTTAAATCGTATATTGAAAATACTACAAATGGCGGTTAATCGAACCAAATGATTTGAAAGACTAACAAATTTTCAGTTGTCATCGTGTTTTCCTTTATTTTGGCGGGGCTGCTTTTATTCACGGATGAAAATCTTTCATGACTTTCAGACTTCGAGCATGCCAGATAGAAGTAGAGAAAGAGTTTTTAAACAAGAGAGCTGGAGCGAAATACAGAGTATAGGGTTGCCCGAAGGGTGTGTTTTATCTCGAGATGGAGGCGTTGAAGCGACGAGGCTCGAGACGTACTTTAATCGCGGAGGCTTTGGCGTTTTACTTTCAGAGTGTTGCTGGCCTAAAGCCTCGAAAGTTGAAATGGTGCCGAGCCCGCGAAGACTCAGCCGATCGTAGTTTATTCCTCCACTTTGTGGTCTCTAATAATTGCGCTCCGCAGAAGCTACACCGAGTATATGATTCCGCGATCAAATCATTCCGCATTAAATAATACGGAGCATTGCCAAATGTCGCTTAGGAGCCTGCTGTTCAAAGAGTTGGCTTAATTAACTATTGCGAAGCCCCTGACTATCATTTATCAAATTTCGTATGGGCGATTCCAGCCTGTAAGGTTTCTCCTCAGGTCACTGACGTTCGGAACACTAGAGAATAAACATTTTCGTTGAAATCAACAAGAACGAATGTGAACGTGGCACGAAATACGAGAATTTTCAAAAAACATGTTTTCATTTAAATGAGAAACATGTAAACAACAAAAATGTTTAAACCAAATGCAAACAATTCCGTGTTTCATATTTTAATGAAATTTAATTTGTAAAAAATTGCGTTTGTCTTGCTGGCAAGTTGGAGTTATTTTTCGAAAGGACGCGGTAGAAACGTAATTATGCCAATGTGTCGAAGAGCTTGTTAAGGGGATACCGACCAAGCTTGCTTTCTGTTTTGAAGCTCCGGTGATCTTTCAGTTGCTAGACTTGAACGTAGAGCGGCTGCCAAGAAATTTTTGAGGCAAAAAGTTGTTCCAAGTGTGAGGGTTGCTTTTTCAGGTAGGAGAGGTTCATGGAACCATCGCGACGTCTCTTTCGCTCTTACGTATAGATATGCGACTCCACGTATGCTCACGAATTCTCCAAAGTTAATTATGACGCGCGGCAACTAAGTCGAATGGCTACGTTCTGTGACGTTATCGCTGGAGCGCGTTTGCGCCCGGTGGTCGCAGATGCTTCGAATCTGGTGGCTGAGAGTTTACCCCTATAATAACTTTTTTTTTCTCATTCTCTTGTATAACCCGGTCTGTACTTTTCTTGGCGTACGGGTATGTTGCAGTCTCATCCAATTTCGGAGACTAAAAACTCACGATAAACTACCAGTAACTCTTTCTCCACCTTCTCCGTAATACCGCAGATTGAAATTATGGCAGTTCGGTAGAGTTGGACACTGGATAACTGCCCATGGGGTTATAAATAAATTATCCGACCGCAGAAACGGTCCAATCTTATTCCGATGGATATCATGAACATGGAATAAAAAATTTGGCTATTTGGAGTGATTTTATTTGGCAATATCGAATGAGGCAATGATAAAGCTGGAAAAATGATTCTCTCATGAAAAATGGAAAAGCCCCGTGTCTAAATCATGAAAGTCTTTGAATTTTCTATCCTACGAGACAGTGGCAGTTGCTGGTACGTTAAGCTAGTTGTTTCATGTATAAAATTTATCCATGTGTGTGTGGGTAATTTCATAACACAATCTAGGCACAAGTTGAGGAAAAGGTGTTTATTTTTTGAGTTATTAATTTCGTTATTTTGCCACGTGTCTTGACTGCCTTTGTGTCTACTGCAGGGATTCCTTTGTCGTCCTTCATGAATATATAGCACGGTCGGTTTATAGATGCATACAGTATGTACTTGTGTGTATGTGCACGCTGGTAGATTCTGTAGTCACCCTTCCCTCTGCTGCGCCCGGCTCTCCTGGTTATACCGTTCGACCTTTTTCTCCTTGCCCTCCTCTCTGGCTTTGCCGGTTCCCTATTATTCATCACGTGACCCATGTATGTACCCACCGCCCTTACGAATCCTTGATGAGTATTTCATTTCGTACTCTGGAAAACAGCTCAAGCATTCATGATCGTTTTTTTTTTTATTCCATGTTTCTTTTTTTTTTCATTCACAACAGCCGGAGGCGATATCTCATCGAAGCCTACCCGAGTTTGCTTTTTAAAACAAAAAAAAATATTTCCCATGGCTTCACATTCTTTCTGATCGATAATTATATCCCTTCAAGTAACTTCCGTTTTTCGACTCTCCCTTCTTCCTCAATTTGCGGCGAATTCCTCCCTTAACCCTTCGAGCCATAAGGAGTCGCTGATTACAATCCCGGATTGGCCGAAATCAACGTCGCCCCAGAATTCTTCGACGTCTAAATTCCACGTCAATTGCATGCGGAGAAAAATGTCATTGAAGGATTCACATTTATTCTCGATCGGATCAGCTCGAGATATATGGATTTTCAAATAATTAGCCGCGACTACACTCTTCTCATAATTGGTCACGACTAATATAAGTTTCGTTCAATTTTTAATAATATTTGGACTGGAACATGAAGATTTTTTAAGCTGAAAATTCGATTTCGACTGCGACGTCGAAAAAACAACACATTGCGTTAAGAGCCAGTCTAGTTTTGTGTAACATAATGAACTCTTTAAAGGCGTGGAAATAAATTTGATCGGTTGACACAGAAGCCAGTAGAGAAAGACAAAACGAAGATTTTATTCAAATCGGCTGTATGGAAAATCAATATGAGCCTATATCCTTTAAGCCTGACCCCGAAGTAGAATGGATATGAGAACGAGGAGAATTGGCCGAAAGGGAGTTTGCATTCAAGCTGAGAAATTGTTCCGCCCTCATGTTTATTCGAGAAGCCTGCATTTCCGGCAAGTCCCACAGAGACTCGAGGGTCGAGATGGCAGGGGCGTTCGGAATATAAAGTTCACACCACTTTTTCCATGTATATATTTTTAAACAATCCTTTTACCCTTTTACGACGTTTTTTTTTCAAACGGTCATACCTAAACACGAATTTCGCGATATATCCTTCTCCTCTAGCTCTTGCTCGTATACAGGGAAGCCTGTGCGAATGAGAACGCGAGATAAGTGACTTACAACGCGGCTTGTTGTACTCCAGGACTCTTATTTCGCTTCTCTCAGTCCGGATAAACCATCTTCCGGTAGCCCGCAGCAAAAGCCATTGTCTCTGTCTCTTTTCATTCGGCCACACAACCATTGTTATCCTCCAGTGGCTTTGCTTTAAGCTACTCTTTCCATTTGAGCTTTTCCTTTTCCTAGCTCTATCCCTTGTAATGCCGACGTGCTTGAAAGCGTGAAAAACATCCAAATTACTACCCTCTCGGAGACACGTCTCCAAATTTTGTTAATCCTGTGCTGGATTGATTACTATATTGCGAGGGCATGAGTAAGGATTAGCTGTTGGCAGTCGAAGAAATGTAAATTCGCAGAGCATCGTTCAAGTACGAAAAAAAAATCAGCTGGCCTCGTAGGCATATTCCATTACGAATCGTCAGGTTTTTTTAAACGATTTTTCAAAAATATCGTAGACATGATTTTCCGCTTGAAATTCAAGCAAATAAAATGCGTATTTACTTGCGTGTTTACTCGAGTGAGCAAAGAAAGCAAATTGCCAGGATATGCTTGTGACAATAGAGCGAAGATGCTGCTGGCATTATTCTCACGATTTCGTAAGTATATATGTAAATTAAAGGCTCGAAAGCGCGAGTTACTTCGTTCAGAGCAATGGTTGTGTGCTACGTGAGGTTCGTATGAATGTATAGGTCTTCGTACTAGTGCGAGCCGTTACGAACGCGTCACGTACGTAATTTTTCTCGATCTTCACATTTTCAAGGTTTAAACAAAGCGTTCTTTACCGCATTCCTGCACCGAAGGACTATTTCATCGATGAGAATTTATAATGTAACGATCGAAGCCACAATGCCGGAATAAATATGAGAAAAAAAGGAGCAATCCCCAACGTTGTTCCAAGTCAGGCGAGCATCGAAGCCCCAACTCCATTACCATATTCAGTTTTGAATAATAATGTTCCTACAGATTACAGTATTTGCATCTTGAATTCGTGCAAGAAAGAGGCAAAAAAAGTGTGGTTTGATTCAGACCAAGACAATACCTGATTCAAAGCATATTTTTGAATGGCTCGAGTGGCTTTGAGCTGCTAATAATTTCACGCAAACTCAACTCCTCGAGGAAGTTTAATTTTCCAATAATTTGCTAAATTACGTAATTAAATCCATCATTAATCACAGTCGACACAGAGACAATTTTTATTTCTTCAAACAACTGTACCGGCTAAAATTGCAGCCAGCTTCTTGGCTTGATTGAGGTTCCACGTAAACATTGCAGGAAGAAGAGATATCCCGAAGCAGTATACGATAATTATGAAGAAAAAAAATAAAAAATATATTCTCGAGGACGAAGGACCGTGAGGACGAAAATTGTATGAAAATAGAAGCGCGGCACTCAGGCGCTAGTATTCTAGACTCGTTCGTCGGTAACGAACGTAACATCGTCCGAGACGCACGTCACGATCATAAAAGTACACGATATTTTATTATTTTTTGACGTGGATTAACAAAGCTCCGAAGTGCTGAAGAAACGTGAGACTCTCCTCGAGACTCCCTGAGGTAAGAATTTCTTACTGATTAATAAAGTCTCTCAAAATTTCATCGTGCAACGAACTGATCATATTGCCCTAGCAAGAGTTGCCCCTGTTTATCAAAATATTCATCGTACTGAATGCATTGTCGTTTCTTACTTCATGATGCACTATATTATGGAGCATTGAATGATTAATTCATATAATATCGTGCATATTTTTATTGTCTCTCCACGTCGTTGGTGAAAATAGATACTCGCACTTAGTCCTATTAATTCCGTGCCTCCATTATGATTAATAAATCCTCCAACGAAATAGCTCGTAAAATTTCCAATTAATTGTGTACCTAATTAATGCGATATGAATAATTCAAAGTAATTATTAATCTAAAGGTTTCTTTGAACTTTCGATAGGCGTTAAATCGAGTGTCTCATACGACGTGTTCGTGCGAATACTTTTAATGAAATAAATTCCTTATCAGCTGCATTGATAAAATTGGAAAAAATCGTAGCAATAGATTTTGCACTTTTGGATCGAGGAAAGCAAAGTGGCAAATTATAGCAGGATCTCATGGTAAATGTGAAGCCGACCGTCAGGCATATGCTAAAAATATCTGATGCGGAACTCCATCTGGAAGAAATGAAAATATTGCAAGGTATATAAATACGTTAGATTACAGCATAAAAACACAGATGCAGCAGCGGTGGTTTGCATAACAGTTTTACTATTTTTGCTCTATTTTTCTTCATCGTAATTTCGCTCACGAGAACACTCTCGAGACCCTCGACGTAAAATATTTATCCTCGACGTAGCCACTAGTCGCGCCGAGGCGAAAAGGGTTCTTACTACTTCACTCTACTTTACGCAGAATTTTTGCAGATGTACGCCCTGCCATGTCGATTTATCTTTTTATCTTCATTTCCGTCTAATCACGTGAGCCGGCTTAATGGGGATTTCGTGTCGCGTACCTTTTTTTCTACACTCTCCACTTCACCTTGTGGCTCTTTTCGGTATTATTTTTGAATTACATTCGTTTTAAAAAAACAATTGATTCATTTAGTTGGCTAATTTGGGGGGGAGTCCCAAAATGCGCGTGGATTTATCAAATTATTCAACACCCACATTCGGAGTTGTTTTTCGAAATTTCATGAGATCTATGGGCTCGGCATCAAAAGTCCCGATTAATCGAAATGCGTTCTTGTGCATTTTATTCCATGCCAAAATCGCTATTTTCCGAAACGTGTATTTATAAAATTGTACGCTATTGGCGTATTAATGAAATATTGGCAGAAAATGTGTTCAAAAATAAATTGGTTTTAATTAGTATCAATCAACAGTTCGCATCGAGGGTGACACAAATACCCTGATATTTTCGAAATATTTGGGCATTTCATTCATTTATTTTGACTGATTCGATATTTGGTTTATTTTTTACGAAATTGAATTAACCTCAGTTTGTAGTGTAAAAAAAACGAAGAAGGAGAACATCGAGCTCGAAACTCTAATTGCAAGAAACATTTTGTGACTATTCCGGTTGAAGTATCGTTAGCATCGTGATGTTTGATCGAAACACTCAGTGACCTATATTCACAATGGCCAGAGAAAATCTTTGTATCTGCTTGGGAAATTAATGCGATCGGCGCAAAGTTGTTATACGGTTTAACAATCGAGCGAGGCGTTATTGAAGCGGGACGAGCTGCACAATTACTTTCGTATCGTCGAATTTGTGCCTGCATATTTGAGGAGCTCCTGATATTGAAATATTTACTCTCGATAAATTATTAATTATGTGCCTCTGTGTATTTGAATATATCTCTTCGCTCGACAAATTATGTTTCTCGTGGACTCACGTCTAGTTCCCTTGGGCCAGGGGCTATTAAATTATCAATAATTGAAGAGAATTTTCAATGTTTTCGTTAATGCTTCGCCACACATGCAAACTAAACTTCCACATTAATTTGTTATGCTTGAAAATTCCAAACGACGATGTTCACTCGAACGGGATTTCGAATCGTTGACGAAAATATTCTCATTACATTTTCCTTCGTTTCTACGGCGTTCTTCCACGATAAAAATGCTTGGAATGTCGGGATAATGTCGAGCCATTTTTTGAAACGACCCTCGGGAACTTGTAATCGACGAAACGTCGGAAGTTTTATTATTTCCAGAGTTTTTTAAAAACGTCCCCCTCAAATCGATCTTTTTCGGGAAGCGAGTGTCTCGTATAGCGGTAGTGCAAAGAGACTGGTATACACCAGACTAGGTTTGAATGCTGGGTCAGTATGAAAGGCAAAGGACGGAAGGAACAACAAAAAAAGAAAAAAAAATGTAGAGGGAAAAAGGGTTTGGAAACCCGCAGTTACGCTCGAGTGAGTTTGGACAAAAAGATGAAGGGATTTTCTGTACGGCAACTCGAGAAGTTTGGGGGTTTATCGTTGATACCGCAAAATCGATCGTGTGATTCATTGGCACAGAAAACCTCAGGGCATCAAATATTATATGCTGACCTCTGCATGCAGCTGTGCATCTTCCTATTTAACTCTATATTCCTCCCTCGATCCAAACTTTTCATCGATTTCGTGACCAAAAATGTGAAAAAAAAAATTAACGACAAATTTTCGATACCGGATTTTGTGCACGATTTATAATCCGAATGAACAATCGGTTACGTCTACGATTCTGGCCCGCGGTAGAGTCGAAAAATGGAACCTTATTTGACGCCCTGACTGCCTTAATACATAGAGATTCGGTTTTTTTTATTATTATTAACGCGCCGTTCACGGTAAAATTAAAAGAAAATATAGTCGATAAAAAACGAATTTTTTGATAGAACGGTCAATCCCGTTTGCTTTGATTCACAACAATTCGTTAATTTTTCCATGCAAGGGTTCATTTCCCTTTCGAGTTCGCGGCCGTGCGACCGTCGACGCACTGAAAAACACGTACAAATTAATTTGACCGTAATTATATTTTCCATTCGGTACAATGAGGTTTTTGTCATAGTTCAATCGGATGCACGTCAACAATGAAAGTAAAGCGATGCTGTTTTCTTTTAATTGCCCATCAACCATTTAAAGCTCGTACCTTTGTCAATGCAGTATCGCCGGAATAAAAATGTACGGCTGGTCTGGCAAACACGACAATATACTCGTAAATGAGGCAATTAATATGGTGTAACGAGAAAAATATTTGCGAGATTGTACGAACGAAGCGGAATGATACAAACGTCTGTTGAATTATTTAAAAGCAGCCGCGTAGATTGTCGTAATGCAGTGTGGAAGTCTGAGAAAAAAAGCTCCGGTGCAGTGCGACAATGATGTTTATATATATATATGTATTATATTATACTCGACGAAAAGTAAGGGATGTAAGGGGTAGAGTTGTTTCCTTTCATCTTATTAATGGAGGTACTTGGCCATGTACATCGCGTGTAGAAAGTCTCGAAAAATTTTCTTCGTCCCTTGTGTATAAGCTACTCGAGCTTTCTGTGCTTCTCTCATTCTCTTTCTCTCCTCATCTCCACCAAACCCTTTGTTCTCCCTCGAAAAACACTCCACTACATCTGCTTTCAGCGCCGCCGAATCAAATTTATCACGCTCGATACAGAGCCCTACCGAAAGCTCTTCATTTTTTACTCATTCTCAAAAATAACTTGAAAATTCATGTGATTCAATTAAATCACATTTATCCTCGAGCCCGGAAAGCAAACATCGATTTCTTCGCGCGCAACGCTTCGATCGTTTCCTTTGATTACCTTACGAGCGTCTTATTCCTCGCAAATGGCGAAAAATTTATTTTTCGCCTTGCCCGGCTCTTTCTAACTAGATAAACTTGCCATTCGAGAACAATATTAACAATCCCCTTAGTGAGCACTCTCTAAATCCTCCGAGGATTTTCTGTATCCTCGATTATCCCCCGGTACACAAACGCATCGAGCACATACATCTCGAAGTGAAGCACTAATTCGATTATTTTTTTTTCGCTATTTCAATAGTCTCGCAATTGCCAATCGAGGGAGATACAATTTTCATAAGGTTTGTGTGACGATGAATCATAATTACAGAATTTCATGGAACTGGCCTTCGTTCTCATTGAAGTTCGAGTCAGAACTTTTTTATTACGATAAAACAACCAGGAACATTGATTTTGCTGTTAAAATATTATTTCTGACAATCAAGTTTCGTAGACTCTCGCTCAGCTTGCAGAGTCCGAACAGCAAATAAAAAAGTAACTGTTATCGCGTGGCTGATGAGATATGCACGCAAAGTCCGTTTGGGGCGCGCACTACCGTAAGGACGGGGTGTGGTTACTTAGACGGAATTTTTTTATACGACTCCTGTGCGTGTGGATTGTAAGCCTTAGCAAAATTTCAACGGTCACGAGAACCGCCTTCGAGCCCTGAAGTGAAAACAGCAGCTTTCAGTGATCACGTGTTTCCAAAGGTGACAAGTCATTGGAACAATGATTGCGATTATGCCTTATTGTGGAAATTGCTTGTATCATTTATTTAAGCTCTCGGATTCTTACGTAAGGATTTTATTGACATTACGTAATTGGAGTTCTATTTTTGACCATCGAGTATTCGAGGAACGTTAGCAACCGCTATCATTAAGTAAGGGTTGCAGAGATAAGCGAAAACGAATTGAAAGCTTAAGGGATTGTTAAGCAAAGCGAGTACACGTATCCATAGTTTTAATGGTAAAGGAGCTTTGTACACGGGGGAAAAAAGTCGGAGAGAGAGAGAATGAGAGAAACAGAAGAACGAAAGAAAAAGAAAACAAAAAAAGAGAGTGAGACGCATCGCGTTCTTGCGGATCCGAGACGCGGAGGAGAGCTTTTGCGCCACTCACAGGAGAAGTTGGAGCGTCGTTAGAGTTGCGCGGTGCTGCGGTTCCGTTCGCCTGTTCAACACACAGACAGTTCGTAACGCGCCGGCATCCCGCGCGTTCTACCGTCATCAGAACGTAAAAAGCACTCGCAGTGTTTGGTCGTATCGAGCTTTTCGTCAAGCCCTCGATTAATGATCAAATTCAATGAAATAAAATATTTAATGATGACGATAATTTCTCGGGACGAGAGACAATTAAAAAAGTAATTTTATTATATTTTTTTAAATAATTTATAACGCCGTGAACTATCTAAACAGAAATCACTGCCTGAAGGAGATCGAATAATTTTCAATCACGAAATCTAATGGAAAATCTTTGTGACAAGTGCCTCTGAAATTGACGTGGAAAATCTCAACGTTCAAGAGTTGCCCGAATCGGAAACTCAGGTCTCGGGCCTTCGGAAGCTCTTGGAGAAATGATTTATACATTCGACCAGTAAAAAAAAAGCCTCGTTGAAATTTGTTCCCGTTTCTTATATACACGAGTGACAGTTTGAGGAAGGAAGTAGAAAGAGTCAGCTCGAGTGGATAGTGTCCGGGATAAAGTCGCGAGAAGAAAGAACGAGCAGTGCGCTTATCTATAGATGTATTTTATGGAGTGTTTGTCCCGGAGGTGGACGAAAGTTTTAGAGACTTTTATCCTTTGCTTTGTGCGTGTCTGTGGGTGTGAGTGCTCTTGTGAATGTGGATGGTGAACGCGAAAAAGCCACGAGTCCGTAAAAATCGTCGACTTGCCGAGATCGAGCTTTTTTCCGACCAATTCCAACGGCGGGAAAAACGGATTGAATTTTTAACGCTCCGAGACACAACCAGTGCTCATCGCAATTTTTGTGAACAATTTAACAACTTTGCTCCGATTTTCCCGACTCGGTTTCCTTCTATTCAATCTGGTTCTTCGTCAACGCAGATCCGGAGTGAACTGACCCAGGAATTCAAGTTTATCTGAACGTATGATTGCTCTAAGGTTGTGGCTCATTCAGTCAAATCATGATTTTGAACGCTACTACTAAACGTGACCATTTTAACTGCCGACTTTTATCCGAAGCGGTCAGAAGTCTTTACGTAAGTACGATATGTTCAACGTTATTTTTTTACCGATGAGAAGTTGGTTAATAATCATCAACAAATTAGATTGGCACGATACACTCTGAGCCGACTTTTCACTTGCCATACTATTTATTGGAGAGTCCTAGAGATCTAACGAAATCCCCGTTTTTATATTGAAGATCTTTCTCCATGACCTATTTTAATTTTTTTCCATTTATTTCCTCCTCTTAGCACCGACGAACCTTTTTCGAATGAGAAAAATGTTACAATGTGTCGTCTGGTGATCGAAGGTCATTAATAAATCGGCAATTACGCTATTTCCGTAGATTTGGTCACCCGATCGAAGATTTTCAATTTTTAGAGTGCTCTGACTTTTTGCCGCGTCGTGATGATTCATTTTTGACGATCTTTAAATTATTCGATAGGGAAAATTCGAAGTAGAAACCGATAAACAATACAAGAAAATGAAACTTGAGCCGTGACGAGGGGATTCAATCGATGAAAAAAAAACATTCATCTTATCGCTCGTGATAAAGGAAAGCTCGACGGAATTTGAAAGAAAAATGATTTCGCATGGTTTGCTGAGTGAAAATCGTTTGGCTCTGCGAAAATTCTTCGGAAACTTCCAACTAAGCGATGTTTTTCTTGCTGAACCAAACTGGTACAGTCCGCGAATTCCTGTCTCAGCTTCAAACTTTACCGAGCTTTTTATCGCCTTTCAGAAAATTGAGCAAAGATTGAAAAAACATATAATTAAGAGACTGAAAAAATAGCCATTTTATTCATCAACGAGAATTTCCATATAAAACCAAATTTTTTTTTTCTCATTCATGAAAATATATTCGCACTAATTTCTCATTATTTATCGATCTTTTCGTTGGCTGGTGGATACTTGGAAACCACATATGAAATATCGCACATGTTCGCTCGCCTGCGTTTATTATTTGAAGCTTCAGTACCACACTAATTAATAAGCACGGTCTCGCGGTTCACTTATTTTTTCTCTTCACCTGGTCGAAAGAAACATATGCGAATATATTTCTCCAGTAATTCTGTTCAATCCGTTGTGAAAATCAGGTGAGCAATCCTATCGCAAACACGACCGTAAAACTGTGACTCTGGTTCCCCGAGTTTAACCCGTACGACGGTTATTGAACAATTACTTCCACTTGAGTTATTTTTTGAACTTAATTCGAGAAAAAAAAACACGCACAGGCAACATTTCATTCGGTGAAATATAAAATTCTATAAATACGAAAACGTGATTCGAAAAATGTGAGATAAACGATCGTTTACATTTCTAATTAACAGCAAAACACGAGGCCGAGCATTAATTTGAAAAAAAAAGAGTCGCAGTATTTTGAAGAAGGATTTCCGAGCGAGCAATGTGAAATTTTATTTCATTTTTTTATTTATCCTATTTATTGAGATTTATTTGTATTTATTGAGTATTATTTTTTTTAACACGTTGTATTCATTTTATTTCGTTTGATTGAAATTTTTTTTTTTTTTTTTTTGATTCATTGAGAATTTTTTTATTCATTGCAAAATTTTGTATATCGTGAATTGAATTTTTGGAAACGAGATTCGTCTCCGAAGCTGTAAGCTCAATTTTCTAATTCAATTGGCACATGAAGACACATTACCTCCAATAACATTTTCATTGAGTTATTCAATCCAAAGGTATCCGAACCGTGTGATTACATGCGAATATAATTACTCACGATAGTGAGTTTGGTACATGTAACGAATCACGTTACTTATTGACCTATTATAGCTGATCCGATCGTTCATCATTTGCTGATATTGTACTCGCGATTTCATCGCTGCCAATATCTCGGATCGGGCAAATTGTCAACATAGTGGTGAGGGTTTAACTTTTCTCTGCAAAATGCAATTTCGTCGCATTAGGAAGGGCAAAAGAGGATGGAATCATTCGACTGATGACACGTCCACGAAATCTGCCTTTTTGTCGAATTTGCTCCTCCACTTCAAGCGGAGAACAAAATTATGCCACATCAAATCCGATTATGTACGTTAATTATTTATTGAGTGCGAATTGGAGATGGATTTTTTGATTCCGTGCTTTCGGGTGTTAATTAATGGAATGAGGTCAAGAGTGTTATTGACTAACACATTTCAACAATCGGAGTTGATTCATAATTAAAGCCTCTAGTTCTCAAGCCCGTAATTAATGGAAAATTAATCCGAACCACTATGATTATTGGGTCCTTTTTGTTTATTCATAATATTCCAACGAACAGCTTCCTATTATAAAATCGATAGAACGACCCATGCGATTGCTTGATTCACAACGAGTTCGCAATCTATGAAAAAATACCATAGAAAATTGGGAAAATTTGAAAATTATTTGAAACCGAAATATTCACAACGAAACTGTCGATAATAAACACGATAAGGAAAAACATGGGCCGTCAAGCTCCGAGTAGGGTTCAGTCACATCCATCACCATCTAATGAGAACAACTGCGGAGTCGTCATTTGCACCTGCAAACGAATAACACATAGAAATTGTGGAATCCGTCGTTCTGGAGTGTTACAGCGAGTGGGAAGACATTGTCGTCGTAATATAGGGCGGTATAAATAACGAGAAAACTTAACGAACATGTAAGTTATGTGATCATAAGTTTCACACGTCTGCAGTCTAGGGCAGCGCTTTCTTAAACTGCCAGTTGGAAAACGTAAAAGCCTTTCCATCGAGACTTCTAGCACGTGTATATGGAGTGTGCAATCCATTCTGTGCTTTCGAGCTCCTCGTTGTCTGCTTCTGCATTTGCTCAACCGTGAAATGAGCCGAACAAGCAGCAAATGATCGATTTTCCTTTTCATGCAATTTCTTGACACAGATTTTTGAGCAGAATGCTATTCCGACAAAAAAATAGTCCACTTACTTTATTAATCCTGAAAGGTGTCTTTCAATCATCACCTTTCAAAATTTATGAAATAAAATGGACGCGGTACTAAAAAATAACGTGGCATATGTTTTTTTTTTTTCATTTTCGTTTGATTTGATTTTTTTTTTTTTGATACATTAATGCCATCCAAAATTCTTTAACACGACAATCTGCAGGAACATGATCTCTGTTGCCCAAGTGTATCGTAAAAACTCGTCCTTTAGGCCTTTTTTACTGGGCGTACAGACACGCAAGGAGTTCTATTCTCGAGAGATTTTATACAAAGGTGGGAAATATACGAGAGGATTTTGCACTATGGGGGATGGAATGAGAAACAGGAAATAAAACAGCAACATGACAGGATTATTGAAACGACTTTCGATAGGATGTACCCTAGCATTGGAGCTGCAACGTGGGTGGAATTTTGATGGCGCTGCAGGTGGTGTTCGCGATGTTTTTGAGAGAGAATCGATATACGAGCCAAAAGCCGAATAGCCTTGTTGGAAAATCTCTCATTCTTAACGAAATTGGTCGAAGGATAAAATACTCGTGTGATTGAAGTTATTCACCAAATGGGCGAATGAATTTTCCATCGAATGGTTTTCAAGACTGAGAAACGCAAGTGAATTTTTCATTTTAATTAAAATCGCAAAGAAAATGCGAGTCAAAATGAAAACCGCATTAAAAATAAATGGAATGTTTATGGTTAATGAAATACGTTGATTAAACCGTGATAGGAATAATGATATTGGATTTTCAGTCAAACATTACGAATTCAAGGAATACTGCTTCCAAATTATACGAAAATGGAAAAATATTCATCGCGAAAGATTGCACGAGGTATGTATGTGGAAAAGCAGAGTGGAAAAGCATATAGAAAATGTTAATGTTGATCGGACATGAAAGTCTTTGATCTTCGACACAAAGTAAATAGTAAATGCACGATGAAAAATATATATTTCGGAATCTGTTTGATCAAATGAATAAGTAGAGGTAAAGTCAATTTTATAAATCTGTTTGATAGAATAAATAGGGAGAAGCTTCACTTGCGGGTAGCCAATATGGTACGAGAGAGAAAGAGAGTTGCGAATTGAGAGAAACATGAGGTAAAATGTTCGTCTTGGTGTGGTAAACTGGAGAAGCCGAATGTGCAACCCCATTACACAGGGCATGTGCAACATCGGAATACTCCGGTGTGTGGCTCAGTGCCCACGCTCATCAGGCGAACTTGTTTGCCTGCCTTTCTGACTCGTAACCGTAAATGCAAACATAAACGTTGTCGTCGTAACGACGTAACTACTAGGCATATTGCACTATGAGATCAATATGTATGTATATACACGGAAATTCACGACCAACAGAAGTACAAAATGCAGATGGAGTTAAAAAGGCAAAACGATAATATCAGACGAAATTCAAAGTGAAAATTAATGAGATGTATAATGTCCATATGTATTTTGGTGTTGATTTCCTGCATAAATTTATTGGCATTAAAAATGATCCGGATTGTTCCTTGATGCGAAATAAAATTATTTTAGTACGAATAGAAAAATCATATCAATGAAAATAGCTCTTCGTGATTGTGCATAAAAGAAAAAATAATTATTCGTCTTATTGAAGCAGTAAAAATAATTGTTAATGCTAGTCCGCCTGATACGTCGACGATCTGAACAATTTTACAATCGTTGAACACTTATCTATTATGGTTAGACGCCACAGGCTGTTGCTAATGGCGATAATACTTGCTCCATTTACTTTATCAGCAAGTATTCGTAAAATTTCACGTTTCCTCGTATGTGTCCTGGATGTGCAGTTTTTAGGCATATGCACAGCGGAGGGTTAAACGTTGTCACGCCCTACCAACGGAGACTCGCGCGACTCACTGGTACGAGTTATTGCTCACTTGCCTTGGATTACCCTCATTTCGACTGAATTCAAGCTGAGCTCGTGCAAAGTGCTGCAATTCTAGGCTTTCGTTCTTATCAATTTTACACTGTGTGCTTCAAGAATGTGTCGGGAATGATGTCAACGCAAATCCTGCGCGGCCTTTTTTGTTTTACTCTCGTATCAGTTGATTTGTCAATATCATTTTTTTCTTAGAATCAACAGTTCGTCAGAAATGTCTATCCATGCCGAACCTTAGTCTCACTTTTTTATTTGCTTCCTCAACTCAAATTCGTTCAATTTCCCATTTGTGATCGTACGAGCGAGATTTTTTATAAAAATTTACTTAAATTTTGATTTTCCACATACGCTCAAGATTCAAAGAGGCTTAGCAAGCTTTCTACCTCTCCATCTCTCCCTGGGGCTTATTTTTCACGCCATTTTCGGGAGTATAGATATATGCAAGCCCCGAAATCCGAATTCGCTATTTCTTAGCCTCTGCAACGTTTCACTCCGATTCTCACTGTATATGCCGTACTCTTTGCGATTTAAAAGAAATAAAACAAGGCTCCCAACGGTGAAACGTTCGGAGATCTTGCAAAGTGCGGTTTCGTGTCGAAAGACGGCCAAAGCATTCCCCGCTCTTTCCGTTTGCCTAAGTTATTGCATGTATATATGTATATATATTTTGAAAAGTTTGTGGCTTCCTTTCTTGACTTATTCGCAAATGTTACCACCGCATTTTCGATGCTACCGTGAAGGGTAATAATTTTCCTTCCAGCCTCCTTGTGCATGCATTCTCTTTTCAATATATAGAGCTCCGTTCATGATTTTCATCGTATACACTAAACCATATGCTTCGTTCTTATCAATCATTCAATTGATATAAAAATTCGGACGATTATGAAGCTTTCACCTTTTCAATTCGTCGACTTTTCAATCAGTTACATTCACTCCAACTGACGCCTCATCGATCAATAACGGATAAAGCTTTGTTCACTTCGATCAAAGTCGTGCATAAATTTTCCGTACGATGAAGAATTATTTATAGTCACGACCCACATCTTTGAACCTTCCGTAAACCCGAGCACACCTTAGATGAGATTCTTAATTTTGCATCGACCAACAAGCTCATGCGTTCATTTCTGCTCTATTAAACTCGCCTGCACTAAAATAAGTAATCGTCGAAACCAAACTGGAGATTCTCTCCTGGTCTATTAGCGAATTAAACAAAGTTTCAAATTGACTCCCTCGTTGATAAAGAAGATGGAAAAAAAAAACGAAACTAAAAAATGTTTTTCAAGTTTGCAACGTTGCAATCCGTTTTTTTCTTCGCCAAATCTCATTGTTCATATTCAGAATTGAATTGTCATGATAAAACGATCGATTTTCGTTCCTGTCAAAATATATCGGCCCGAAAAATTTGGATCATTTTGAAAATTGAACAAATTATCGATAAAAATAAATATATTTCGTTGCGTGTGCCAACGTCGCGAACTTTGGCATTACACGAAAAAATCAATACCTCAATAACGTTCGATTTTTCGAAACTTCCCGGTAGCTGTAAATTGTACAGCGTCGCCATAAAAACATTTCAAAAATGAGGTTTACGGTGCGAGAGTTATGAACCCAAAATATCGTTGAGCGAAGGGTTTATATTTTGACGCGTTTCGTAATTCTATACATGCGTAGTTTTTACAAGCTTCTGGCGTTACCAAACTTTTCGAATATATTCGTTATCGCCCGGATGCAGCGTGCATATGAAAATAAAGTCACACGACGATGGCAACGAGATTCTGTACACACCGCAAACGGAGATATATTCGGTTTCCCAAGAGAGTGTATTCTGACGTTGACATTAAACTGAATTCCATGGTTTTCAACGCAGTTATGAGAAAAAAAAAAATCTCCTACTTCAGACGTTTGCCTCCGCCGTATGCGTTGAAGGGTCAGTGCGTCTTTGGATAATGTAGGTTTGACATTCGTATAGACTACTACAAATAGAGTCGTCTCTTATAGAATAATATCCGATAACCCATCGGTTAGTAACACAGCAGTCGAAATGGGTTGGCGAGCAGAGGAGTCCTCTCTCTCATTTAGCATTTCGATCAGATAAGATTCTCAATGTGTTTGCATGTATAACGTACATGCACATAACCAGTCATTGGGGACCGGAAGCTCGTTCGAGCGGTGTGCAGTAACGCCTAACGGAAGAGAAGCACAATCATTAATCAGCTTGGGAGTGGAATTGCGAGTGCAATTAATCGTCTCTCGATTCGATCCGAGTCTTTGGGGACTGACCTTAACGTCTCTTCATCAGAAGACATTATTTGGGAATGGGAGGGAAGCTGTGGAAAACGGAGACATTTCTGTTTAAGAGCAAACTTTCACACATCCGGCAATGCTTGAGATGGAAAATAAACATTAGTGCAATCATCGTAAGCAGTGAACAAAGGACGACAGACGTAGGACGTAGTTTAGTCTCTTATCATGGACCACCGTATGCAATTTGCACAGAAATGTCCGTAAATTCCATTCGGGCTTTCTTTTCATGGATCGATGTTTTAGAGGATAGCTGTATTCTTGCGCTGAAGAGGAATGAAAGTTTAACAACACAGATGAACGATAACAAACGTATATGATAATGCTGGTGCATAAAACTCGCTGCACTTCAATCCTGTATGCATACAGGTGCGGGAAAAGATAAGGAAGAGTTCAAGTCCGATATGCAGAAAAAAGGAGACGAAAAAAAAGCGAGAAACACTGCGCAGGAAAAGCGCATGCGAGTAAATGACGTCGAAGGGAGAGAACGTCATTCGAGCATCGTAAATTTGTCACTGTATGGTCTCGTCGCGACCCGTACTACACACACATTTTATGTATGTATTTATACAGTGTGACCCCGCAATGTTTTTGACGTTCGTACAGAGTGCTGTAAAAGCAGGCCTGTCTTATTTAAAGCCATTTCGCACCCTCAACCCTTCTTCCCCCGACGCTTTTTTACATGTGAGCATTTTTTTTTCATTCATACATTTCACCCCCTCTTGCACATTATGTACTCCCTCGTGAGTCTTAACCTGGCGCGTTGGAACTCGTGCCTTTTTCATCGCCTCTATCGAGTCTCGTCAGTTCCCAGCACCAACACGAGAGAATCGTCACCCTTTTTCACCCTCATTCGGCCTTTCCCTCTCTTATCGTTGCTTCTGCGGATATATCTGACGCAAAGTGTTCTATCTTCTCGATCGAATACCCTGCATCGCATAGTTACGTGAGAAAAAATCATATTCTATTCACCGTGAGCGCACTATAAAAATATGCGTTGCATGTGCGTTTTTCTTTTTTAGAAAAAGAAATTTGATTTTTAAAATCCAATTTTTACAGTCATTTTTTTATTTTAATGAATAAAAAAGAAAAAAAATTTCTCATTTGCTTACACTTTGGCGAACTAAACAAAATTTAATGCAATTGAATTTTCAACATGTTTTTTTGCCATAAAATGTCTACATAAAAAGCTCATTTTCATTGTTTTTGGTGGGCGGAGTTTCGGAAGCATTTCAAGACGATTTGTTCGTTTCGAAACTCTTTCCCTTATTTGTCTGTCTGTAGCAATTTCATTTGATTCGGGTTTAGTGCATTTGATAGACACTTGATAGAATTGGGAGAAATTTGTAGTCAAAAGGTTAAAAGTTCAGGAATCATGCATGATCAACGACGTGAAAAGTTGCACTGTGAATGCAATCGTCCAATGGGAAGTGTAAGTCTGAAGGGATATAACTCGTCGCGTGTACGAGTAGGGCGAACAATATTTTTTGATGGTATACCAGATGCCAAAATAAAAGTGTATACGTTGAAATGTGAAATTTTCACGACAAAAAGAGTGAATAGAAATACCTTTCCGCTTGTTACTAGAGAAGACAGTCTGCTGCTCGCCACCCCTGAGCCCCATTTTTTTGTTGTCACTTTTCATAATACCAGCAGCGTTTCCGTAAACGTAACAAACCTTCCTGCATACTTCTCTCTTTCTCGGTCTGGCTGTTTTGGATATTTCTTTTCAGAACGACGCGATACGCGAGCAAGAGCGAAACGTGAAAAACGTGATCTTTAGATCTGTTTGCTGACTCGTGACAGTCGCATGAATCCACGAACGAGGGTAGAACCAGAGTGAGAAAGAAACACGTGCAAAAAACGGCAGACGGTTATATATGGGCGGAGAGTGCAATAGAACGAGAACACGGAAAATTATATAGAGCGTGAGTTCAATAGCAGGATCTCTCTTTGATGCTGCAAATTGTCGATGGAAAAGTTGGCGAAAGAAACTACTATATAGATTCACATGATGTAATTAAATTTGATTGAATCATCAAATGAAAGGAAGGGACGATGATGCCTCAGAGGAGATCATGTGTTCCACTCCATCTGCTCCTCTCCTCGAGCATGATAAAAATCTCAAATTAATTGTAGTAACAGCCCTGCCAATCGTTCTCAGTCCATTTTACTGCAACGCCAACCATTCCATTTTTTATGGACACACTACCAATTCGATTTGTTAAATCTTCAAAAGCGTAAGAGCATTCATCTATTCGATTGGACGAACAAAAAAAAAGGTTTTTGCACAGTCAACTTATTGAATTATTCAGTAAAAAAGAAACGTGATTATATTTTTGACGTATCGATAGTCGATAGTCGATTCAGAGTATTGCAAAGTCGTCCAATTCGTAATGAATCATATGTCATTTATGGTGACACGTGATTTTTTCCAAAAACTCGGCAAACGTTATGCAAAAATGTTTTTTTCGTTAATTGAGGGTTGTAAATCAGTTGCTTCGTTGATTTCAACCGCGGGAGTAAATTTTGGAAGCGTTAGCCCGACTTGGACGATACCAGAAAATCTGGCACGTATGACTCGACGTCTGGCACAATTTGGACTGCGATATTTGACCTGCCAAAATTGTAGCATTGCAACAAAAAACTTGACTTATTTCCTGACCAAATGGGAGACCTTTTTTCCGTAAGAGCCGAGGCCTCTAATGGAACTTTGCAATTCGAAATGTCTTGTGAAAGAATTGAAGGAATAATCCATCTGGTCGAGCTCTCAACCGAAAAAGCGTTCTCATTCAGAGACAGAAACTGTACAGATATATATTTTAATTCTTTTCAAACAAAATGTAATTGACAAGTGATGAGAAGCGAAGGAAAGGCGGAAACGAAGCTGCAAATGAGTCCGGAAGGAAGAAACGAAGAAAAAGACGACACGAGGGTTGGAGGTTTTTGTTCAACGATGCTAAATGTAAATGACATCCGACACCTTTGGGGAAAAGTGCCCTCAGGAGAGATAACGATGAAAAGAAGGAAGGATGGACCTCCTTTCGTGGTGCCACTAATTAGCTCTTCTCAGCGTCGAATCCTTGATGACGAGACTTTCACGGTGATGAGAACAAAGAGAATACACGAGAATATCACCAGGAGAATCATGTTTTATCAAGGAAAACGTATCGAAAAAGAACACTTGTAAACTCGACGTTAAACACGTTAAGCTGGTCTCCTTCACTTCGGAGCTTCTGAAGCACCAGAGAATCGAGATTCATTAAATAGTGAAATATGTCAGATTCAAACTACTCGTCTGAGTTTTAGGTCAATTTTTTGCTATAAACTCATTCTTGCTCCGTTCTTTATTGGATAGTTTCGTAGATATCCCATGAAACATGTAAGCCGACAGTGATGCGTTGTAGCTTTGATTTATTGAGACGACAAGGGTCGAAGTCGACTTCACAAAAAAAAATTGCAATTGTGTCTTCTTCTCAAGATCTGAAACAATTTGCCGCGACAGACCTTGACAAAAGAAAATCATAGATTTTAATTGGAAATGTGACGAAGGCGAGGCTAAAATCAAGACGTAACGAACTTTGATCCTCTGAAGCGACTGTTCCAATTTATACGAATCTTCGAAGTGGAAAATAGCAGTACGCATTTGTCATAAACGCGAAGGAAGAAGCCGTGGCTTTTATTGTACAATCATTTTGTTTTTGTGTCTCGTGCAAAGCCTGATAAAAAAAATTGAGCGCCAGGAAATGAACTCAGTAAATCAGACATTTCCAATTATCGTCAAAACGTCATTAACCTTGTTAATGAGAATTTATCACGTGTGACAAGTGAAAATGACTCGTCAAGTAGAACTAATAGAGCGCACAGTTATCTCACAAGCTCGGAGTCCGATTGCTAGCAAGAGCTCTCGCTTAATATCCCTCGAGAAGGTTGAAGAGTCGAGTGTTCTTGAATTGAGCTTCATCGGTTTTTATCAAAACACTACGACGCATCTCCTATTCGCTCTTTGCACTCAAATCCCATGTGATGACGTGTATTCAACCAAAAGAAACGTTTCATCGCAAATTATAAAAAGGGGAAATAAAAAATGTGGCAGAAAGTCAAGCGAGCATCAGAGTTATAAACGAAGTAGTGAATGGCAGTTGAGCACGTGGGTATAAAGGGGATCGCTTCATAAATTTTCACAGAGACGATACGCGAGGATTGAATTTAAAAAAAAATTCTCTCTCTCACTATATTTACGTTATAAAATAATTTCAGTAGCTGCGTCCACTTATCCACACAATAAATTCCATGGCTACGAGACCATGAAGACCACCACAAACGACCATTTCCCACCACTGTTTATTATACACCCGATCGATTGAATTTGCTTTTCTCCATTCAATGCTGCGGTCACTCTTTTATTCGGCATTTAATCTACAGACTCGGTATAGTGCCTCGGGACAAGTACATTTGTCCGCTCTGTCGTCTGCTGTCCGGAGCGTTCGCCGCGGGTCTATCTTTCTATATTTTCTCCTAGCCAAACGACCCACGGTGGTGGGGACACAAATTTTGATGACATTTCTGCTAACCGTAAAGCCCACGAGTTATGCCAAGCCGTAAAGCCCACGAGTTATGCCAAGCCTCCTGATACCGATTCATAGAGTAATCGTTGATGAGAAAAAACTTTGCACGGGTTTAGTCCTATATCTGTTTAACAGAATTATGATCCTAAATACATCCAAGTTTTAGCGCTTCTGTGTATGCGCGCCCGACGACGAATTCAAAGAGCTCCCCAGTCGATAACAATGCCTGGCAACGAAATTTCTGATTGATCGCAGCTGCGATGTTTCTCATGAATCCGTCGTGGGCCAAGCTTGAACGGAGCTACAAAACACCGAAGTCTAACAATGAATGTGACAATTCATTTATCGCGGCTAGAAAGATCGTGGTTATTATTCACGATATCGTGGATAATTATTGATTTTAATTGAAACAATAGTGATCCATAGTAATGAATTATGTGTTAATCGCACGTTTGAATTGATTTTAACCCCACGAGCTTCCTGTGGTACCGAAGCGTCGAAAATTGTTTGGTTATGAGTTCCCTTAAAGAAATGTACTCGTCCGGCTTTTTTTCCCCGTGAATTTCTATATATCCCTATGTACATAAGGGAACGCCGACACTGCAACGCCACCTGCAACCACACTCTATTTTCCTTGATTTTGGGGCGACAGAGCTCGCACAGTCTCCCCCCTTCAGGTTTCGCATCCTATGGGAAGTATCGGGGCCGGCCGCAAGATGGCGAAAAAGAATTTCGCATCGATGTCCGCATTCTCATAAACGTTGCGATACCTAAGCATTTGTATATATGAAAATTCGTGGCACGAGCTCACACTGAGGGAGTAACCGCGAGGACCTCGTGGTGATCAGTTGTACGTCTTGAACTACATTGAACTCTTCGCATTTCGCTTTCGCATTCGCAACAATTTGGTGTTTGTTTCCGGTCGTTGGTTCACCCCAAAAACCTAACGTCCAAAAACCCGCTCGCGGTCTCCCATATTTTTGGCTCATCAATTTATATTATTATTTTCGTATCATAATCGTTTTTTAATATATGAGAATATATGAGAAAATGAGAACGGACCACACGAAGGTTTTGCACGGCGACGCCTTTACTGTATGCAACTGACGAAATATATTTTCCTCGTTAAGGAGGGTGGCTACACACACGAATGTTGCCATTTTAAATGCATAGGAAAATTCGAAATTATCAGAATTTGATGAAATATGGTGAGCATACTCTTTAGTGTTAATTGGTTAATTAATTTATTTGGACAACTTTTCAGTTTTTTACAAAGGTTGATTACAAAGTCTGACATTTTTTACATTTTGTTTTGAAATATTATTTCCTTCAATTTTTCATCTCGTTTATACTCTTTAGTGTTAAATATGAATGTTAAATTTTTTTAAAGATTTTTCATCTACATAGTTTTCGAGTTATTGAACACTGAAGTTTCCATGCATAGGATTCAGATATATATAGGTATATTTTTTGCATATTGTAAACAATTATTCGAAAACTATGTAGACGAAAAATACAGAAAAAATTTTGTCATCGTATTTGATTCTAAAGAATATTATCACCAAATTTTAATAAATCCTTATCATATTGTCGTATGTAGCCAACCTCCTTAAAACGGATTTCTTTCATGGATATTCTACAGGCAATTTATTTATTACAATCCTTTCATCATCGACGATAGAAGTTGCGAAAATTTCTGTTTGCCCGTTAAGAACCGGCATGATTCCAGTTGTACCATTCAACATTTTTCGACCGCGTAATAATTCGCTTTTTTTGGATCTCCGATAAATAATTAGTCTTCGTAATAAAAAAATCGCAATATTTTCTGCTGTTATGGCCGCACGGCTTTCCCACAATCTTGAGGATTGTTTTTTTCTTCTTTTTGCTGAATGATGATGAGATGTTTGCTTTTAATGATTGGAATCAGAAATTTTGAATGCAGATGAGTCGTTAATACGAAAGTGGCTATTTATTTATCTTTTTATTCATGACGAGGATTCTCGTTGGAATTAAAAAGTGATGAGGGCTGGCATCGTGATCCTGTCACCGTCGAATTGGCTCAGATTATTTATGTATATAAATCTATAGAAAAATTAGAACGTGATGTATAGTATTTTTACGGCAATTCAAGGATCTTGGCACGAAGCCAAACCCCTGAAATCCGGTGTGGTCGAGGATCCCTCGACCTGCCACAACCGTCGGCGAGCTTCGCTCGCAAACGTCCCTACCGCAACGTTTTGTTTCTCGCTTTCTATTGCCCATATCTTCTTTTTTTACATATATAAAATTCCATATACCCGGTGGTTTCACTTCTTTTCTACCAGGAAGCCCATCCCCCGCCCGAGTGATATTTCGTGGCATTAAACCCGTTGGGGCCGGCGCTTGCGAAGCACGGAAATAAATGAAAATCGTATTTATTTAACCATTAAAAGCAAAACCCAACAATTGCTTCGGAAAACGTTGCAGCTTATTTATAAAATTGAGTATCGGGGCTGCAAAAAATGGACTTGTTTGAAAACCCGAATGAAAATCGTGAATTACCATCGAGCGTCGAGCTCGAACTGTATGGCGTTCGATTTTTTTCCAAACAAAAGTTCAGGGAATTATATTACGAAATGAAATTTTCCAGGATTAAAAAAATGTCTCGGAGTGCACTAAGAATTAATATATCAATAAAATAATGTTCCTGCACGGTGGCTGACAGTTCTGGCGAGTCAATTTTTTTGGTAGAACCGACTTCCGGCCACGTTTTTTATTCGAGAACAATGAACGTATCATTTTGGTGGAAGCCAGCGAATCGTATAGGTTGTGACGTTAATGTTCATTGTCTCGAAGCGGCGTCAGTGGAACTTTTCAGAACGCACGTTTCCTCGAGCCACCAAGACGTGGGCCGTCACTTTCAATTCGAACTAGACAACGTGAACCTCTAAAAAGAAAAACGTGAGTTTGCACGCTTGGAATGTTCGATTAAAATTTCAAAATCGAACAGAAAAAGAAAGAGTGGATTTAGTAAGAATTTCCTAGTTCAATCTCCGAGGAAAGAAAGTAACACAATTAAATGCTTTTGACCTCTTTGATTCACAGTAAAAAACTTTTTTTTTTCTTTCATCGGAATCCTCACGATGATTATAAAAATGGCTTTATGATCATGTGGAAAAGATTTTTTTTTGTGGAGCTCCTAAGATTTCCTCAAGGGCCTGGTAGCACGATACCTTACGTAATAAGAACCAACAGCCAGTATAGTGTATCACTCGTTCAAAAACTATGCTACGTCTGTAACGAGCGGAGATGAAAAAAATTTAACACTCGGGAAGCATCGGTAGTGAAGCAAAAGCTTTGGTAGAAAGTCTGAGGAAAAGCTTCTCGCAAAAGCGTCCCTATACGTTCGTTTTGGGCAGGGCTATATATTGCAAAATGTGCAGTGTAGCCAGTAAGACATATATATAGAAGTGAAAGGCTTCCTTCTATGGCTCAGAGGCTCGTCTGCTTGAGCGTCCGATCTTCGCCGGCTGGAATTAAATTCTGGGCCGTCGGTTCGTTATCCAGAAACGTGTCTCGCTTTCGTTGCGAGCAGAGTACATCCCTCTTTCGTTTGGTATAAGCTCCCTCACTAGAAGCTTCGGATCCACCGATTGCCACGAACAGAGCAACATCTTTCGCCCACCTTTTGCTTTTTCTTGGACGATATAGTATTATCCACTACGTTATCCCATATGGACAAAAGTAACTCGGCGCTGTTCCCCATCTTTCTTTTTCATCTCTTTCTCGCTTTCCTCCCTTTGCGTCCTTCTTCTCTCTCGTATGTTCGCGAGCAGCCGGCCGAATTGCGTCCTGATTCTTCTCGGATCGAAAGCATCTCTCTGTGCTGCAGCCTCTCTGCATCGACTACCCTTCGAACCGTCGGCTATCCTCATGGGGAAATGAAATTGTAACGCTCACCTTTTCGAACTCTTCTCTTTCCCGCTTTGTTCTCTCCCTCGCACTCATCCCTTCTCGTGCATCGTTTGCCTCCTTTGCGCCTCGCCTTTCGTTTTTTTTTTTTTTTTTTTTTCGCAGCAAAAGTACTTCGATCCTGTGCACTCTCTTGTAGTTGGTACGGAAGATTCTATACTTATGAGTTTCTTACCATATTCTCAGTGGGTTCCACCTCATGGGTTTTCTATAGGGTTTATCCTCCATGGGAATTACGACGCGACGAAACTTGGACCGATAGACAGAGCTGCGAATTATGTTTTACTTGAGAATCAGTTGCGAATTAATAAAATCAAATCTCTGTCAAGCCACTTGAAGGCTTTCCATCCTCTTCACGTCCTGACAGTTTACACGATCGTAACTACTCGGAATGTGTATTTTTACGCAATATCCAGAACCACCGAGAGAAACTTTTTCTTTCATTAATAATTATTTAATTAAAAAAAATCTGATTTGCGTTTCAGAATTCAATTTCCTTGAAAACCACTGCAGACATTCCAGCAACTCGGTAGACATACATTTCCTCGCGGAGGTTCTTTCGTACACCAGGACTGCGTCTCTCACAACTTGATCGTAAATAATTAATATTCATAACTTATTAAGTTGAAAAGCGAGTTCGGGAGGATCGGGGAATCTTTCAAAGAGGTTTTCGAAGTACCTTTTGAATTAATTTTTTCCACCGGCCTCAGAATTCGTCGGGGTATTGGAAATAAAATGACAACGATGGACTTGATAATTATTTCGTGATTAAATCAAATACGAGAGTTGGCCAACTTTTTCCATTAATCTTCGGATATCTTTCCATGTTTATATTCTCGTTTGAATACCAATTTCTTATTTCCATTTTTTCAGAATGTGCAGTATGGAGCTTGTTGTATTTTGCTGTACAATGGGCATTGTGAAGAGTTGCAAAGATTGAACAAGAATCAGTGCCTTTTCGTCGTACGGATAAAAATACGAAGCGAACATTTTTTTCTCATGTATAGAAATTTCTTATCGTTCGAGATTCCCAGCCCATCGTAGAGGCTTCCATATTAGATAATGGTTATTAGAGAATGCATCTATTATCAACGTTTCCTCATCCTGAAGATGCTCGTATATCAATCGTTACGAGATACTTCAGACTTGAAACTGATGAGAGTGCAGATTGCTAGTGCCATTGTATTAATAATACTCCGGTTACGTGGTTCAAAACTTGGGCTCGTGGTTTATGGAATTTTTTTTAAAGGGCGACACTGTCTTGATGACGAAATTGTGAAAATGCCAAAGCTCAAATCCGAGTGAGTGACGTGCGAAGTAAAATGTAGAAAATCATATTGTCAAAAGGTCACGAGACACTTGATACTATATTCACGTTAAGTCGAGCAAAACATTGTTTAACATGTAGGATGCTGGACAGGGAGAGTGCTCTCTGAAACCAATCTTGATATAATCCTGAACATCAGCCATAACGGAAATTGTAGCTTCCAACGTGCCAGGAAACTTGCAACTTCCGTCTCCGTGCGCACACGCTTCGTCGTGTGACGTTAAGCGTGTCAGACTCTTCTCGAACCGGGTAAACACGTGCCTATTTAAATATACATGACATCAAATCCACGCGACCGATGAATATAGCGGCACGTGATAAGAGCAGATTATATATTCAATCGGGGAATTCTCTTTATGGGAAAACCTTGGAAACAGTAATGAGCTGAAGATTATTGAGTGAACTTACTCTGCATCAAGGAAAGCAGAATGCGTGATGTATCCTTTGGTCCCTTAATTACTTTTCACGACGTCATCCTACGAAGCATTCGCCCAGAGCTGCATAAGGGCCATTTTTATCATTGAATTTAGCAAGATTGCAAGAAGTAAATTGCAGCAGCTTTTTCCAAGTCGTTGCAGTTCAATTATTGATTTACGCTCTCAACTTGCTGCTGTTCCGGAAGACTCTATATAGATCCCTTCTTTTGAAAATGGAGCACGACGGAACTAAGAAACGGCGATGATTAGACGCAGAGACTAAATTAAAAGAAAGAAAAAAATCAACTGCCTGACGGGATGGAAGGAAAACTGTAAAGAAACGCTGCGTTCCTGAGTGTCTTTCACGCTTTTCCCCCGACTCATTTTAATAATATCGTCGTAGAATTTGCATCGAGATGTTAATTTGTATTCAGGGGCTGCTCCATAGGGAACGACGCTTTTTATTACACCGCGACGACGGGATTCCAAACTTTTTGAGACTTTCTCTTTTACTAACCTTCAATATATATGTATATGTGTCTCTTACAGTTCCCTCACGTTCAAAGTAAAAGTTTTTTCGCAACTAAGGAAGTACTGCTCCTGAAGCTAATACGTTTATCTATAATAGTCCGCAAGATGCACAAAGAGTTATTATTCCACTTTTTGTCGGCTTAATTTCGATCTGTATTCCTCGGTGACAAATTCCACTTTAAATGCATCGAATACAGAAAGAGATAAGTCGTGCAGTATTTTTTTTCAATTTCTTACTGTCTCCGGCTTACAATATCCTAGATCTTCAATCTCTTGTCAACGATCTGAGTGCTCGATGACAATTCCATCTCCCCCAAAGAATCCTTGATACTTGGAGAACCTTTGGGGAAACATAAAAATTCGCCGATCTTTACAATTATCATAATACGATTATTTGTAAAATGGAGAGCAAAAAAAGCGAAACACATTTCGTATCTAATTTTCTAAACCGTATAGAAAGCTTTTGCTTCATTTCTTTTATTTTCGGAATTGGAATTCACGAATTGAAGAGAAAGCGAGGAAAAAGAAAAACTTTCAATTTGTTTCCTAGCCAATAAGATTTCAGCCTAAATTGAAAATCTATAGAATGTTTTTTTTTTTTTTTCTCAAAGTTCGTTTTTATCTCGCGCTCAGTCGCTGGTGCGAGAGTCTGGCAGTATGTCCATCGTGATAAGCGCGAGTAAAACTTTTATCAAATCGTCTTTGGAAACCACAGTGGAATAAAGTCTGGATATTTCTCTTCGGAGTTATCCTCAAAGGGAATCTTTTGCTTACCTTACAAACAGATCTTATCGCAGCTTTTCACGATGAAGGCCGAGCCCCCTGTTTATGTGTGTATTTCGCGAGTTTTCGGAGGGCGAACCCGAGTGCGAACTTCCTACAGCTTCAAAAGATAAATATCTGTTATCTCAATTACTTACACCATTACATTGTACCAGTCTGTATACAATGTGAGGCGTATATTCCGCAGTATTTCCCCTTTAATGATATCGTTTTTCCCAAAGGTTCAAGCTTTCTGCTATCACCATAATAATAGCTAAATAAAAATACAGATTTTATTTCATCAATTATACTTTTTTCGTATTTTTATAATTCTTCGTTAATTGGGGAGTGACGTTCGTGAAACGAAGAGAAAAATTTATAAATACGAATTACTGGATTGCCCATTCGGGTCTACAGGGAATCGTTATCGACATCTCGAAGCATCAATCACCTGTCGGGTGATAAGGCAGCGCGAGTTATTTCTGCGCGAATATCTAATTATGAATGGTAAAAAAAAAACGAACATTCTAACAAAAGTTTGTTTTAAAGAGAAGCCTTTTGTTTTTTTTCTCTCTCGTGAGTAACGATACGGAGCCTGAAAAATGTGCCTGCAGTTTTTCTTTATCAATCATGTCCTTTGCATAACAAAAGTACCGTCAGATCTTGACTCCTGGATAGAAATGGTGAAATATTGAACGTCGACATGAAACGGGCTGCATCTATGTGTATTCAGACCCTTCTGTACTCGACAGGGCATGAAGCTTGCGTTCCTTTCCTCTTTTAATATTTTTATTTCCGCTTGCTCGACTATTTTTTCTCATCTGCGAAGACTCGTCGAGGCAAACAAACTTTTTTCACAGTCTCGAACACGCCGTTGCTTTTACCATCAAAAGAATTTGTCTTGGAAAATTTTAAATCCGGGAGAAACCAAAAAAAAATTCTTCCCATCATGCGAAAATTATTTTTTCAACATTTAAATTCGTTCCCTCTTGTTGTCTTTCCACAAATGATACTTGTCAGTCTCGAAGGCTTAATCGAACGTAGCGATCGAATCGATGTATCCATCACTCTCATAACTTGAAAGAAATTGCTTGCTTACATGCTCGAATCTCTGTACAAACTGGGTCTTGTTGGAGAAAAGTATATCCGAGCATCTTGGTAGTAAAGTTGTCCTGGGAGGACGGTAATTGGACCGAAACTCTGGAGGAGAAGTATGCTTCAGAGAGCATTCAAGTGGAAGTCATAATGTGATAGGTCAAATGTTTATATATACCATATTTCAAGATAATAAGTTTCTCTCCTCTTGAAGTTTGATAAGAGGAGATGATACTGGCAGAGTAATTGGAAACAAAATAGTAAAAACTTGGAGGTTTTATTCGATCTCGATGCGATTGGAAAAAGAAATTGCAAGTAAATCATAGGTTTTTTCACGTGGTTGATGAACTTCATAGATTCGCAGCGATGACAGGGTTCTTGGATAAGTCAGAGAAAATTAAAGTTTGCACAAAAGTCGAAGGATTATGCGTGCGATACGATGATTGATTATTTATTCGGTGACATAAAAAATTCGCCACAATCCTCGGAGCGACATGTATACACGTATCTCGTAAAGTTTGCATTTTCTTCCATCGTATTTTGGAAAGAGTGTCACGAAAACTTCCAGACGAGTGATTCGGCTCGGACGAGGTTCGAGGATGGAGCGAGAATAGTGCTCAAAAGTTTTGGCACGTTGAATCCGAGTAAGTAGGTGCGACGGGGATTTGTCTGACGGGCTTAGATACGAGGGTCCAAGCAAGCAGGCCAAGCCTCTGTGTGGGGTTCCAGGGAATTTGTGGATCTCCCGAATGTTCGATGTCGAGATTGCAGCAGCCATAGAAAGTGGCGACGATTCTCGAGGACTCGTGGACCGAAACACTGAAAACATTATTTTATTCGGTTCGGCGATGGGGATTGTCTGGATTGTACACAGAAAATAGAGACACTTGAAATATATAAAAAACCTGCATGAGGAGATACAGGATAACGAAGTTTGGATGTATATTCCGAATGACTGATCCAATCAAAGCTCCAGGCCTTATGCGATCCGTTTAACAACGCTTGGGAAACGGATTTCAAACGAATTCTTCTCCTGCTGCAAGAGCATTTAAAGCAGCAGTTAGACATCATTTACAAGGTATTGACGTTAAATGCCCAAAGGAATCTTCGTCTCGGTTCATAACGGAGGGTTTCCTCTCGACTGGAATCTTGAGCAAGACAAGACCACGTACTAGCGTGCACAGAGCAGTCTACGGGTATCCGAAGGAAGGTCGTCTGTTTGGATCCAGTGGTGGTGATACAAGTGCAACCAGGTGGAAATCCGATGTGGAGGCGTCTCGGAAACCGTCGTTCCTTGGCCAACTTGCAAAGCCTTGTACGAGAGCAGTGACAGTCGCACGAGTAAGGAATGCTGGATAGAGCTTGAACGAGACAGTAACCAAGAGAGAGAGAGAGAGAGAGAGAGAGAGGGAGAGAATGAGAGGGCAGAAGGAAGAGACGGAGAAAGAAAGCGCGAGGCCAAAGTGCGTCGTGTAAGAGAAACAGCGACAGGACGTTAGGAAGGAGACTAGAGAGAAGCTTCAGTTTATCCATATTAATGCTTCCAATTAAGTTTGAGGCACCCGAGTTTCCTCCGTTTCGTCACACCTCCGTCCTTCCAACTTGCTTCAACTTCCCGCGTCTGTGAACCCTCTTGTTTCGCTTTTCTATGCTCATATACACAGATGGTGAATGTCTACGTATCTTGGCTTGTATTCGTAGATACTATTTTCCTCTCCACCCTGTGTGTCGGTGAATAAATGACAGAAAGGCGTAAACGTCGACGTGTACTGCTGCGTGTGTTGCTGCATATCGTCTCATTCATATATATCTACGTATATAACGTACATGCGTGTAAATATTGGATGTGCCTGGAACGTACTTGGGTCTTTAAAATGTTGGCATGCATGGGATAGGAATATTATAGTTGCTCTGAACTTGCTGCTGAGTTTTTAACTTCGAAAACGGTTCCGTACGCCGTAATTCGTACGACTATAATTTCCTTTGGCGAGGTGGTGCTCCGCACCGGCTGGTGGGATCGTACAATTCATTTTTTCTTCAATTCTCTCAACACTATTCCCACCGATTTTTGCAAATGTCACCTAGCACGTCGATTTTATTTTTCAGCGTAAAACAAAAAAATTCCCGGCCCGTTATTCGCGGAGCGAGTGAAAATTCTAACAAAATCGACACATTCGAGTATTATTGAGATTTTTGTTTCCATACTCGGCGTTAGGCCGCTTCCATGATTTTGTCCAGCCCCTGGCACTGGACCGTTCAGAATGCCATTATTGTGGATTGTGTACATGTGGATGAAATCGATCGTAATCGAATCCATGTGTGCTTGTCCCTAACAGCGATGGCATTTGTTGATGTAAATTATATCCGTTTGGCGAGTAGCAATCTCACAAATTTCGAATTCTGGGGATTATCAGAGGAGCTCATGGAAAACATATCCCGTTAGTCAATATGAAGCTCAAGAGCGCCACTGTTTTTGTTTTAATTTAGTTTCACGTCCCGAGCGAATAATTCTTAATTTTTTTTACAATCGATTGGATAAAGTTACTTGCAGCAAAAAGACACCCCATGGGAAGGTTGGATCCTTATTCTTCCAGCGTATATTTATTGAAAAAAGAACCGGATGAGCCATAAATGTCAGAAGATACGTTTGACAGAGAGTATTCTTGCGTAAACTATTTTCGTTTATGTAGACTCGAACTTGTTTTTTTTTCTAGTGGTTCATGTTCCGTGAAACCATACGTGGGTTATATATTCCTTGTGGATCTTTGTGCGTTTTTTTGGTATTAAAAGTCAGCGATATTATGGAAGAAAAAGGAAGAGGATCGAGGACAGATAAAGCCTCGGTTTGTGTATGCCTCGTGGGATGGATGAAAACGCGCTTTGAATATATATTTCGTCGGGCCTCGAGAAGCATTTGCCTGTGTTCCGGGCGAAGAGGCCCGCCAACTCGGAATCCAATAAAGTTTTTTTCGATTCAATCTATCGTCTGTGGCTCACATCAGAGCGAGGCTGAGCAAATATATATATAGTATATATTCGTGTTTGAACGGATGAAAAGCACGTTTGTCTTGCTTGCGACTATAATTCGTATTGAAATTGCTCGTTGTAGGTAGAACGGTTTAAAAGGCACGAAAAGAGGCAGCGGCAAACATTTTTTGATAACGCAAACGGAGAGAGAATAAAGATTTATCCAGAGAAAAGATAAGAGATTGGAAATGCTATATGAAAATGCGACTCACCCTTGCCGCTTGAAATTCCTTTGACTCTGAGCTTCATTAACCGACATCGTTACCTTTCATTTCCACTTGGTCATTCTTTTTTTATTTTTTTTCCTCTTTCAACTTCAATTCCGCTGCATAGGGCCATGTGCTTCAGCTCAGGCGATCTCTAACGATCAACTCAATTTGGACGATAATTACTACTGGACTATTCCGCAGGGTTTTATACACCACGACGTCCGTCCATTTATTATGCCATGAATTCAGGTCACAAATTTATTTAAAAAGTACATAAACGATGCTTTATACGATACAGTAATTGAAAAGCATTGAAAGGCTGGAAATGTGTCTTCCTTGGAATTCTGCTGCGACCGACAGTATCTGTAATTTGTGCAATCAATTTATTTATCGCTCGTTGCAGGTACGAGTTAAAAATAATTGTTTTTCATACGTACGGAATCATTAACTGACTTAATCGAATAGCGAGTTTGGTTCGAACTTCTATTTTCTTCTCTGCATTATTCCGGGTCAAACGAGACTTTTTAATTCAATAGAAAATCATTTCTCCTAATGCTGTTGGCATAACATGCATCTGTTGAGCGAAATCGAATGGCAAAGTGATTGTGTTGCTGCATTTCCTTAAAACTACTGATGGTATTCGTATCCCAAACTAGCGAGGTTCCTCGTCGTTTATTTTCACTCTGTTCTCTACGCCTGTTATCTTCTAATTCCTGTTCTCCTTCACTATTGACTTCTGACACTGCAATGTGCTCAGTATGTATACGCGAGAATCCTTGTACGAGAATCGTCTTCTTACCCGCCCGCTTTTCTCTTGTCTCTCCAAGACTCCAATAGTTAGTGCAGTCGGAGCTTATGTACTGCTTCAAGAATCCCGTACATTCTTCATTATCAGCATACTCGACTTCACTGCTCTAGGGAGCGGAAGTTCATGTATGCCTCGTATTTATTCAACAACGCTGAACAATTTTTCACGCCACATTTTGAAGCGCGGTCATGGGAAAAATGAAAAACGCTCACCCAGGAACTCTGTGGTCCTCACGAGGTTTTCATAGCAAGCACAAGTAGCTCAAGAATTTGCAAAGGAAACATAATATAGATTATTTTTCGCATTTCAATTTAAAGGATTTACAAATTCTTCAATTAGTCCCGATGTTTCGGGCCGGATCATGACGACATACGTACGCAAAAACAAGCGCGATTTCGTATTCCCGATTCCTCTTTGGCCCTAGCAATCCTATGACCGGATAATACGCGCTTACGTAAAAGTCAGTAATCGTCCGATCATCGAATAGTCACGATAATCTCACGCCATTCGTTCTCGTTTTCTGCCAGCCGAGAATTTATTCAATTCACAAAACTTGTGCTAAAGCCAACTAGTTGCACTTAAAAAAACAAAACTTGCGAGTATTCGTCTTCGCTGTGTTCCTGCGAGTCGATGCATAATAAATGTCGTTTAAGTGAAAGCCTCGGGAATAATGCCTGCGCAACTGAATAGGCGCTAAAAATAATATTGCATACGATGCCACGTTTATTGAAGGGCGTGCTGGATCAATTATAGGTTTTATTAAGAATTCTGTCAGATTGTACTCCTCTTTGATTTATCTCAACACCACACTTGTTTGACCCTCCAATATTGACTGTGGTTCTGGTTAACCCGACCATATGTTACGGCTTTCACGACGTATATATGTCTATATAATTTGCCTCAACGTTGTGTTGAAGACGGGTTCTCAATTTGGGTCTCACAGATGGTACAGCGAATTGAAATTGCGTCTGGTCTTTGCAAGTTATCGTGCTAGGCTTGCTGGGTTCGCTTGTTCGTGGTGGCATGGACAGAGGATGAAACCGACTACGGATTCTTGCTCATCTTCGCTTCGGGCTCTTCGCAGTGAAGCTACAAGTTTCTTGTCCAAATGTACGGAGCATTCCAGCAACCACATGATTACGAATCGAGATCACCTGGCCTGGCCGGGTGCTTTTTGGTGGACGGGGGACAGGATTTTTGAGCATTTGTTCTTTGATCCAGGCGACGCCTCTTTTCTCGATGGAAAGCACAAAGAAACGTTAAAATAGTCGAATGTTTGTGTTGAGACGATAATTTTCAACAATTTCTTGCAGAAAACACGCCAAAAGGAGGGAAATGTCAGTTTGATCGATTTTTGCATGTAACTCGAAGTTATTTTCATTCACTTACATTACTCTGGATGGAGTGGTAGAGCTAGCATTTCACATGAACAAACACCTTTTTCATCGGAGAGTCACAGGGCTCTGGGAGTTCCATAAGATGTTGATCCTCAGAACTGCCACTTCAGGCGGTATTTTTCGCTCTACGCTCCTTGAGCAGATGCACCGCAGTTACTTTGCGAGCCAAAAATGTGCGGAAAGACATGCGAAGCTTTTAGACGAAGAGCTTTGGAATATAAATGTAGTTGTAGCGCAAATAATAAATATCAATAGGATTGAGGGCCTGTAAAGCTGCGAATGGGATTCTGGAAGAAGAAGAAATCGGTTGAAATCGTATAATACCTTCTCGTTCCTGAACAGGATATCCTTACGAGATATCGTGTACATGTTCGGGGATTGAATTGATGCAGGATAACCCAGATGTCAATGTGAGATTATCAGAGTGAGCTGTGGCTCTCTGGCATCGCTGCGGTCTCTGCTGGCTTCCTCGGCACCTGGCCTGTTACAGGGTGATACGAGAATGTTCTGTTCTCAACATACTATGTTTACCGTGCCTCAAACAATCTTGGTGTTATGCCCCTCCCGGCCTTCCTGCTTTCTAACGCATCGCAGTCTGCACACATCCAACTAACCAGCAACGAGCTTGTGGCATTGTTAGTACGTGAGGCTCGGTTTGATACGAGAGGCAATTCGTTGGGAAAGACGACCTTTGGCTGCAGAATAAATAGTTTGTGGTGGACTTCATGTTTACACGGTTGAAGCAGTTCTCGACCCCAGCAACTCGATTCTGGACAGTTTGATGTGGGGAGAAACGAATGAATCTGAATGGTTATTGTTCATAGTATTTTGTAGTTGACGCCTTCATGGCTTCCTAGCGAAATCAACCTGCTTTGATACAACAGCTACAATACCATCCCTAGACGGACACACATACCTCTCGCCACGAATATAATCTCCCATTAGCGGAAACTAGGGTTCAACCAGATAACCTGTTGCAGATCGACGGGTCCCATTGATCATGTCATAAGCTCATGATCCACCAATGATGTTGGCATAACCACCCTATATCCATTGTCCCGGTTATCGCTATCGATGCCCAGAAGTCCCTGCAAGATCCGAGAATGAAATATCTTGAGATCCATTGTATCGAGGAACCACTTGAAATCCGTAGCGCGGTTAATTAGCGGTTCGCTATGAAATTGGGCTTGTGGGGAACGAGGAATGTACAGCGTTCTATCTCATGGCTCCCGGGGACTATCGAGTATTTCGATTATGCCCTGCAACCCATTGCTGGTTAACACTGTGGCTCTGTTAATGTGGTTTTGCGGCTGTCATGCGCGTGTATTGCTAATATTTTTCAACACCATCCAGTGTCCTTATCATTTATTTACAGTTCGATTTCACCTGCTGCGACCTGAACCATTTTTTTTTTTAGGATTCCCTCTTTATGTCTATGTTGAACGATCGCGCAATAATTCGAGGATTCGTGAAGGCGAATTCGATCGGACTCGTTCCCATCAACTTGCTCTAATTTCCCTTTTGCCATGAACTTAAAAATCTTTGGCCTTCGAACCACCGGATTTTATTCATTTTTGCTTATATCTTTTTATTTCAACGAGACTAAGATGAAAGGCTCGCAGATTATCCGTATAGATATATTCGGTTAAAAACATAATAACCATATAGCAAAATATTTCAAGCAAAGCCGATACGAGATGGCGGATCTTTTGTTACATTCAAAATTTACCGCGGTCTTTCTGTGCCGTCTCGATGTTTCGAAAGTCTCTCGCCCCCTTGCTTTCTCTTCCTCTCATTTTTTCCTATTCCTCGTCTTTCATCTCTCTCGGACCGTATCTTTCAAGGAGCTAGAGGCGGAATAATAGCGAGCTAGGTCAAGTGTGCACTGAGATGCTGCAGCAAAACTGCACGTACTCGTATTGTATAGGGCCACCCGATGAGTTCGTATGCTAAAACATCCGCAGGCGTGTAAGTCATCGAAAATCCAATGGAGTTCGAGCTTGTATACGTATTGTCCGATAACTGCGCTTCATGCCCTGCATGCGCAGCTATCAAAGTCATAACCCACGAATGAAACTAGGGTTTCATTATAATATGATAATAAACGCAATAAAGGTGAAGAATATTCGTGCATATGAATGGAGGATTACATAATTGAAGCTTGATGCCGCTATAGAGACAAGGAAACTATTTTGGAACTTGAGCGAATTGATCGAACGCAATTACCATTCCTGTATTAATCTCCGACGAATTGTGCCTCAAATATACCTCCCGAAAACATCAATGCTTGAGATATTCTTCGGTACATCACTCGCTCAATTAGCCCGGAAGTTCTCGTTTCAGGAATAACCATATCGAGGTGTCAAAAAGGACCAATGAAGGAAAGTAAAAATAGAAACGACCTGATAGCGATGGGTGGATTGTGCAGCTTTAATTAGTGTTTTCCAAAGCTGGAGAGCGACATGATCAAACCCTGAGTATTGAGATTTCTGTATGTTCTTTTGACCCTCGTGAAAATGCAATATCGTAGAGTCCTAATAAGAATGACTGGCTAGTGGCAACCCTCCTGGGAGTCTGACATGAACAAGCCCAAGGACAGTGAAATGGGAACAACAGCGGGGGGTCAGAGGGTAGACGCGGAGGAATGATGCAGAATAAAATAATAAGAATGAAATTGAAATTCTTGAAAAGGGGCGAGACGAAAGTTTTCCATCGTTTTGCATATAATTTTTACCTGTCTTCGCAATGGACTGTGGTACTCAACGGATCGCAGCAGCAGCCGCATCAGCAGTGAAGCGTGCAATTGGGGAATAATTTTGTGTGGAATGTTATTTGGGAGCTGGTGGATCTACATGAGCGGTTTAACATATAGAAGGTCACCTCTACCATGGACAATATCCTTCAGGACTCCGAAACATGGAATCCCACAGAATACGCTTAGTTCATGGGTTTCCCTGGCTTTGTGTGTCGTATATACGTACATGGTATGTTGCATGGAAATGCCCTTGATAGCGACACGAGTTACTGGGGGGTGGTAATACAAAACCTATTAACCTCGAGCCGTTATGTGACCATATAACGCCCTCCGTACACGCTACCCTTATCCCAACCAATGAGGGCGAAGTCCCCTAGACTGTAGATGAGGACGTCAGGTTTCCTTCGAAAGTCCTGTTTGCTTGGTCGCGCTCATGTAGGTGCCTCTAAAACCGCTCAAACACCTCGCTCCTATCGTATAACCAGCCTTCCCAGCAGTTCTCCTTCGACCCATTTCCTATATCGAATCTATTCGCTTCCCACACGTACCTTTTCCGTTAACACCATTTTCCGAAGCACCAAATCCCCGCACTCCATCCAAACAAATTAATCGTCCGACTATCCCGACCAATTGAATACTCCATTTTCCTCATATTTCTCTTCCTGTCTATCGCATATGCTTTCACTTATATGAGACAGCGTAAATCCCTGTAAGACGAAGCAGAACCGAGTATATCGAGCTAATTGTAAATGCAGAAGGACAAGGCAGTATTAACCACACAAATTTCGACGAGGACGTATGAAATTCCACAAGTATGCAGTAAGTCCCAGTCCCGCTATCAACAGGTTCATTTTTTCATTTTGTTTTGTTTCGCTCTTCGTACCATGTCCATTGTTTTCGAACACGACCCCATGGCGCGATGGCACGTTCTGATGAACTCGAAAAATTAGGGTTATTGAAGTCGAGGCTGTATATCTGGTTACCTGCAATCCAGTTCCTATTGTTAATTTCAGTCTAGGGGAGAATGCTGCGAACGTGACGGGATTTTGTATTTCAGTATAATTTATTTTCTATTGTTCTTTTGTCCTCATTTTTCAAGCTTTTTTTTCTCCCTAGTCGGACTAAAAAATGAAGCTTAATAACTCAACGGCGATGGTGACATTGGTTCTCGTTGATTTCCGTGCAAACTATTATTAATAAATGTTTTGAGTCTACGAATACAATCAGGAATTGCAATTGTCGCTGCCAACTGAGGAAATCACATCGTGGATTTAATGAACACTTTTTCGATGCTTCAGAGATCGAGGAATCGTGCTATTTCGCAGTTTGTGTAAAAGCTCCCTGGATAGTTAAGTAGAACTGTAACAGCAGAGTCAAGATAAACGCAGACGTAAGGAGACTGATCGCATCTCAGATTAAGACCGAGGCAGAAAATTTTTTAGCTCTATAGCGAAGGATGGAAAGTGTGCTCGTGATAAACGCATGCACCAGCGGGCCACATATATATTTTTGCCTGCCACTTTTCCACTTATCTATTTGGCAAGCCCTGCATCTCTCCTTTGTTTCCTTATTCTCTTTCTTGCTATTACCCGGAGCTGGAAAGCAGCTTTTTTGTGGTCGTTCACGGTAATCACTTTCTGGGCCTGACACGAAATCTCCGCGAGTGGAAACACGTTGCTCGTTAACCAGTGCTTGTTATACCATTGAGTTTTGCATTTGCAGCCTTTATTTTTACCTCCTCCACTCGTATTTCGTTTTGCGCCCATTACGCTTTTCATTATTCTCTATTGATGCAAAAATTAGAGTTAACAAAAAATTACTCTGAAACTCACGAGATTCTACTTCGTTATTCCTCATGACCGCAATATTTATGAGCTGTTCCCGAGTTTCATTCACCAGCTCATGCAGCATAGATCGAAAATAGCTCAAGTCCGGAAATATCGCAGTTCTCTCTCGAACGAATAGTTGCATTTTGTCGCAAATTCGGCCTGTGCATTTTCACATCAATATTGACCCTGCATCCAGTCCGAATTGGAGAAATTAGCGTATTGGGACGAACGATTTGTAACAGCATCGACAGCCGTCCGAAGCAATATCGTCGTGGGAAGGTCTCGTTCACACATGCATTCAATGCTTTCATAATATACGTTAGATACACGTATCAGGGTGATTCTGGTTACATGGCCATGTTACCTCCTGTCCCACGTAAAATTATTGCTCAGCCACGTTTTTTATCACTAGCTACGTTAATTCCTCCGTTTCGAGGATACATGGGCAGTTGGCTGGACTAATAATAACGTAGTAAATCTGACCTGGTCGTCTCTGGAACTACCAGAAGGTCCATACGATCGATTCTCCTTTGAATCCACATTTCGTTTCAAACTTTTCATGTCAGTCTATTGTTTTTCGGCATGAATAAATGCACTAAGAATAGCCACAGAATTACAGGCAATTGATCGCTTTAAATATTCTCCATCAAGGACCAAATGAATTCGCCAAAGAGTCCAGCAGCTTAAAGCTTCGTTCCATGAATGGAATAAATCAGCAATTGTCAATATATAAATCGAAGACGTTGTCGAGCATGACAGTTTGAAAAACTGCCATTCCTTTTCTTTATACTCCATTTCTGACTGCATATATCATTTCGTACGTTGTTCGACACTCGGTGTGTTGTATAAGGCGTGAACGGATGCTGCATGCATGGTATATGGATACGGTAATATATTGTTGTGAGATTGGTATGAAAACGTGCCACCCGAGTATGGATTTCACTGGATGATTGAGAATGCATCTTCCGTTGCTGTATCCTTACAAATATACAAGTATAAACTCCTCCCACGCGATTCTATTCCGCACTTGAGGTCGAAGAACTCACTGAATATGTGGGAAACGAGTGTGAAGTGTTGAATTTCCTCCGTCCTGCTCATGTGCTCGAAAATATCGTCACACAGTTATATTCAGTGATACTTGAACGCATTTCAGTTCTGCATGTCGAAAAATCCAATATTTCCTGTTTGCACTCGTCACATAATAGCAAAACATAATGAAAAATAATAATAATAACGACAATACCAACGACGAGAAAACGAACCAAATGCGAACGATACTTTATTTTAAATACGAAACAACATATCCATCGCGAATATGAAGTACATCAAAATATCGAGGAATCGATATGACTGTTTTTGTTGAATTTTTCATCCAGTTTACGAGTTTTTATTCCTCGAGTATTTTTAAAAGTATCAAAAGTATGCGTCGAATTGTTATTCAGTGTTTCACAGAGCAAGTTTGTTGAACGCCGTGTTGTCATAATTGCGACTCCGAGTTTCTGTTGTTGTTATTTTATCAGCAATGTCATTCGCTGCTGACTGATGTTTAATTCCGATGATATCCTTCACTCGCGCGCATACTATTCCATCCTTTTTTCGATCGACTCGTTTCACGAGTTGAAAATCTGTTTGAAAAAATGTTTCATCTCGTGCTGTAGAATATGTTTGGTCTGCATGAAAAAAAAAAGATATTCCAGAGCCGTGGTTCAATCTTGTGAAAAACATATAAATAGGAATTCATAAATGTGCTATATTTACACGTACAGCTCGTGGAGTCTGTAATGGTGATTCATAGGAACTCGTTGAGGTACGCGTGCCCGGTTGAGAGGCAATAACTCTGTACCTGAAGAACGAGTACAGTATTTTTTTTCCCTCCTCGCATTCCCTGATACCACTTTTCTACACGGGCAAAAGTTATGGATACCGTGAAATCAGGTGCTACCGATTTTACGGTCAGTACGTACTAATCCCAAAGGTTTTTGAATCTCGGATCCAGCGAAATTAGCTCGTTTTCTTCTTGTTCTCATTCGTTCGCTTTTCCACGGCTTCATTCATCTGCTCTTTCGTTGCCATAAGTTACAAGTCCGAAAAACACTTTCAAGCTCCATCCGCACAGGATGGACTTTCGCTAGCCATTTTATTCGGTTAACTGCTCTTCGTGTTAAACCTGAAAATTATTTGCGGCTGAACAAGCAGCGAGGCTCCGCACAGAGACAATAATTCAGCCAAACTCACGTATCGTTCATTCAAGGCAGTCCAATGTAATCTCGATAACACCTTAACTTTAATAAACAAACTCCGATGTAGAAATCGTAGGCGGGGAAATGGCTCGCTCCGTTTGAGAACGTTCGCCCTAAAATGGTCTATAAATGTTGCCTGAACTTGTACTACGGCAGGTACAGAAGGGGCTGGCAGAGTTTGACTGTAGATGTTGAAATAGTCGATACGTCGTTGAATAGTTAACTCGACTTTCTCAATATTTTCCCCTTGGATAAACTGTTTCAACAGTTATCCAAACAAAACTCGAGCAATTATTGGAATTGGAATTTATTTGCACGATTTCGTTGGAGCAACAAAATCACTTATCTCTTTGTACATGTCGAGATTTAGTAGTTGAAATGAAAATCAAAAAAAGGTCGTTTATTGTCGGAAGTTCAATATAACGGGTCCATGTATCCGGGTAATACGAAAACGACACTAGTATGCAATGAATACCGACAATTATTCTCGGGTGACGTCCGGACCTAACATCCGTATGTATAGGCCATCTCTACCAAAGCTGTAAATTTGGAAGGTATATGCGGAACGACCGTAACAACAGCCCCAACGGTGGAACATCACGTGTAGCTTGCGAGTATCGGTATTTGGTGGTGGTTGGGGTTCCGCAAGGCGTTACCCCGGCCTAGAACCTCTCTCATGCATATTCATCGAGACGCGGGCGTATCGCGTCCCAGGGGTGGTTTTGGTGTCGTAGGTATTAGGTATCAACTTGGATATATAGTTCAACAAGAGGTTTTCGATCCTCGATATCGATAGTATAAAATCTAGAAGTAGAAGCTTGGATTTCTTCCCACCGAAGGCCGTATATATATACAAACATAAGAAATAGAAGAGAGAATGAGTCGAAATTCGTAAAATGGAACGAAAGCAAGGCGAACAGCTCTTTCCGACTCCAAGTCTTGGGTTTAGAGACATACACATACGTGTAGAATATGCTAAGTCAAAAGTTTACGAGCCAAAATCGTAGTTGCAAAGTTCATGCGGATGAAGGCAAACCAGCGAGCAATTTGCTATGCAAAGTTGATGCTTTCCTCGTACTACTATCGAAAACCGACTAGCTAAGAAGAAAATATGGCCAGAGTCCCTTACCATGTACTCATCATTCATTTTCCGAAGATCTGATGCATAAACTAGACGACCTCCTGACGATTCAACTAAATTGTCAGGTTATCGCGTTATTTTCGGTCTTTTCGTGCACCGGATCCAGTCATAGTGATCAGAATCTAACGATCTCAATTTAATTACGAAGACGCGGACTAAATTCCAATTTTCAGAGGAACGAGAGAGTCCAGTGTGGAAAGTTAGATCGTGACTTTGACAGCTCGTCATTGAAGACGTGGATTTTCCATCACACATACTTATTTATATACGTTATATTTATATTCCACATAAAGTAGAATCATTCTTAGGACTTTTGGGTCTATTGGAAGTTTTGGAAGTTGAATAGTGGTCAATAGGAAATATGGACTGTGTGGAACTCTGTCAAATCATCCACCGGAGCAACGAAGATTTCAATGGAGAGTTGAAATAATCATCGAACGTCATTTCCCGCTTTGGGAACCTCCGGATTCTTTTACAAGTAGCTTTGAAAGAGCATTGTGATTTCTCGCTGCATCGTTAGGAAACATCTCTCCATCTCTTGTATGTACTGGGCAGCAGGACAACGAACCTCGAGGCTGTTTAGATCGAGCGAGGCCGTTGGGGAATGGATGCGATTCGATGGAATAAATTGGATAAAACAGTACGGAGGAATTTCTTTGCCTGAATATCACGATACAACGATATACACAGTTATCCTGATTTTTTGGCAAATTTTCGTTTGTATTTGTACAAAAGCCCTCTCCCCATAACCAGGAACCAATATTCCACGTATTTTCGATGATTCGACAAACAGTCGTCAAATTTACCTGCACAGTGAGCTCATTGGTTCAACAAAATACTGGAATATTTGCATGTTCAATAAAAGGATTCCAGCTTGTGATCTGTGTCGAATCAAGTTCCAATTGTACGGATCATATTAATGCACGTATGAGCATGAGCAACCGGAATCGATTCAGACTAAATTTCCATAGGTTAGCTCTGTAAATGGATTTCGGAAAAATGTCATCGTGTGCATCGCCGAGCGTGATTGCATCGCGATGTTCCTTTGTATTAGCAGTGTTTCATCATTTTCTCACAACAAATCATGTGACATTGTATCGTTCGGGATAATTCGCCTGCTGTCACGTGTAGCATTGTTACTTTTTGATTCGCATTGGATTCGGAATGTTGACCACGATACCAATAATTTTCCATCCAACTCTCATTACTGGATTATTTGATTCCTAATTAATGGAAATTCCATAGAAACTGCAAATCCGTGGGCCAAAAACGGAAAATAAAAAAAATAACCTAAAAAAATTTTGACTTTCAATTATGCCAGGTAGAGTTTGTTGATTTATAAAAAAAAGAGGAAAGCTCTTAGCCGGATTCACTCGTAACCCAGACCTCGAGGAAAGTAGATATGAGACCAATCCTCAGCCATCGTTGGTGGCTCTGATGGATGTTTTCAATTTGTGCCCCACGATAGAGAGTATCCAAGCCGAAAATTCTGAGTCGAGAAGAAAATCTTGAGCGAAAAAGAAAAAGCAGAAAGACTCTCCCATGGTGATTCGCTACAGGATCATCAATGCTACCAATCGATATCAACGACTCTAGCTCTCCTCAGTTGCATGTTATTCCCGAGTTTCGGAATATGGTCGAACCTCGGACAGGGTCAGAAATGCTCCGCGATCTCACGGAATGTTGACCTTCGTTGTTCGACATGACGGGCTTGAAATCAAGGCTGCATATTTGATTGGACGTTCGCATGGCTTGTCATGCTGAGAAGACTGAGATGGAGACAAAATGCTGAAAAAAAAAATATCCGGAGCCGAGAAACTGAGCAGACGAAAAAAGTCGACCAGACGTTGATGAAAAGAAACTGCTATTGAACTGAACGAATGGATCGAGAATCTTTTTTTATGGAAAAAAAAAAAAAAAAAACTGAGAAAAAGTGAAAAAAGAAAATTTTTTTCGAATCCGTAGAATTTTTTCAATTCCGAAACCTCAGAACTTTTCCTTTGGCTAGCCAAGAATTAGGAGCTAAACGAATGGCACGATTTAATAAAAGGAAAATTGTCTTTTAACACATTTAAATTTTTACCCCATGACTTTTAATTAAAAATGTCTCTTGCCCAGAAACCTGCAATATCCGCGAATTTTTACATCAAGTTTACAAGGTCTAATTTTAACATGAGATGGAAAGCCATGAAACATGTTTATCGGGTACGTCGCACTAAGCGCGTACTTTCTCTACTGGCGGCGGACCATAACGTTACTTATCTACTGTGCCCGGACACATTCGAGCTTTTATTAGCAACCGCAACATTGACTACGTACTTGGCTCGTTTTTAAAACATAAAAAATAAATGAGTTTCCAATGTGTTTCTATCTTCGTTCGACTTTCAATTTCATGAAAAATGTTCGTTTAGATTAATGATTGATCGTCAATTTTTCATGCTGCTCCACTATGAGAAAAATCTATTTTCATAATGCAAGAACAGTTGCGGACATCGCGATTAGATAATTGTGCCGAGACAATATTCTGATCGACGGGGCCGCATCCTCTCGGAAAATATTTTTATTTCTATAGAGCAAGAAGAAAAACCTACGAAGAGAAACTCGCAATCATTCAAGCTGAAAGTTTACTATATGTAAATAGACAAAAAGTTTGCGAAAGTTGTTTCAATGCGCCCTTACGAAAACAGGGTACGTGGACCTTCGGCTCCACCATCCTGGCACATTATATACCTGTTTATATGTAAATACATATACATAAATATATATATATATATATATATATATATATACATATAAATATACATAAGTAGGTATTCGTGAATAGTTAATGTTTGCACGATTCGTGACAAGAAACTGGGACGTACGAAAACGATGCTATGAATACGAATAAATGCATGGAAAGTTCTACGACAAAAGAATTCATGCAGGAAGAATGAGGCAAGAAATATATATCTTGCGACTGGTGCAACTGTGAATTAAGTATCATTTAAAAATCTCTGGATCTCAATATTATTACTTACCTACATACCACCGCGTTGTCTCGGAATAAAAATATTGTAAAAATTCGGATCTCGTAAAAGTTGTATTTTTTTATGATTGGCGAAGAAATCATTAATTCGTTCATATATAAATGTCAATCAAGATTTACCTGATCCAGAAATACTTGGAAATAATTGTATTCGCTCGTGACAGGCGAGCAGTTGATCATTTTTTAATGGCACTCATCGCAGGATATTTTTAGATGTTTATGTCTGAGTTTATTTTCTCATTTCTCTTGATAAAAAAAGTTTCTTACCGCGTCAATATATTTCTGGACATCGAGGGATGTGTGTAAATTCATCGATCTTTCAGTTTGTACAAATTGAAAGGCTTTTATGTGTGTATAGTCTGTAGTTGGGAAATAGAATAGCGATGCAGGAGCGAGACTCGTTCGATAAATTGGAAGGCAAATCGCGAACTGGGCGTTAACGTAATCTGTCTTCATTTGTACTATTCACTTGGGTGGCATTCTCGCCAATATGTAAACGTACCTCCGGATTCACCGTTGTGCGAATCTCCGCATTGAGTTTACTCGCGATACATGCTGTACGATTGAAATACGAGGGCTTCACTACGAGCTGTCCAGGTGCAATCGAATTCAAATAGGGACACAGAGGAGTGAGAGCCAGAGAGAGAGAGAGAGAGAGAGAGAGAGAGAGAGAGAGAGAGAGAGAGAGAAAGAGACAGAGGGATCTGAACCAGGTCTAATTCATCATTGATGTGTCGCCACTTTCCGATCTCTCACCTTTGATTAACGTGCGCCGACGAGAGCGTGAAACTCTGGCAAGAAAATTCAGCCCGAATTCGTAACGTGTTTGCTCAAAGTATATTCGCAACCAAAGTGTAAGCACAAGGACAATCGAGAGTGTCCAAGGATTGCAATTTGACGATAAATCATTGCGACTATATTTGAATTTCTATCGTATTTGCTCTCTGGAAGCACGAAACTCGTATATTCTTTTTATATCATTCGTCCGTAAACCTTCGAGCGCAGAGCTCGTACTAATTAGGTTGACATAAAGAGAAAAGCGCAAATACATTTGTGCCATTGAGACGTAACGATTATTTTTTTTGTACATCGTTATAACGAAAATTCGCCAATATCCTTGGCGCAATTAGAGTCTCGCGTCCTGCTAAGGTAAAAATCGTTGCGATAATAGTGAAAAAAAAACAGGGGAGAGAAGGACAAAAAGCACAATGTTGAGAGCTCAGCGAAAAATCGTTATGGCGCTGCCTCTAACGATTATTAGCAGGAAGTAATTACCGATAATTAGACGGTTACGTAAGAACTATGGTATTATCCAGTCTTTGTCGTTTGCGAGAGCTTTCCACTCTGGCGGCTTCACAGGCTCCAATGAAAATTTTCCTCATATAGCCAAGTCACTGTGTGCTCCTCTCCCGTCGTCGCTGTACGACGAGATATTCCCCAAGTGCAAACTGAGTTAAATGGATTAAAGTACAGCGTCGGGCCAGCGTGACCCTTCACCAAAACTCTATATAAGAGATTACGTGTGTTACGTGCTCGTGACTTCTTCAAACGCTAGGCGCAAACTTTGCCACGCACACGGATAGACGAAGAAAGAGAAAAGAAATACTCCGATTAAAATTAATTAAGAAAACTCGAAGTGTGTTAAATATTTTGCTAAGAATTTCAAGGTGACTGTCATTTCATAGAAAATCTTTTGTACTCGTCATGTGCCACCTCGACGTGTCGTACTGTTTATTAACTTTTTGAATATCCGACGAATATTTTCTAGTCGCAGAACAAAACAGTTCTCAATACTTGCGCAAGTTATTTTTAATACAATTTTCCAAACTTTCTGACGAAGAACACTTTGGAAAAGATTAAAGTCTCGACAACGTCTTTCTGGCTAATTTAAATGAGTTTCCAATTGGAGGGTGCTCATTCCACTCGGTACATTGACATTTTCTTCGAGACACAAATCTCATTCGCACTCACGGATTGACACGAAGAGAAAAAATTTAAGGGAGCACCACTGTCCCATTCATCTTAGTTTCCAAGGACTATTTTCTCAATTGCTCTTATTTTCATCTTCTTGTTTCTCTTCGCCCATTCCTAGTCTTACTTTCTCGTTTACATATGTATGGCCCAACAGCAAACCCGAGGATATTCATTTCCCATTCGAGTTGACTCGGTACAGAGATTAAACTCGCTACTCGACGGAACACCGAGCATTAATCTTTCGAATATAATTTTCCGGTAGCACAACTCTCGAGGTATTATTGCTCGCCCAGCAATATCCACCTACAGTGCTAAGTAATAACTTGCGAAAAGTTGGCGGAACGTTATACGGATCTATAACATAGACCGAATAAATTGTGGTCTTGCCTTATCAATGTCACGGTTCGTTTATTGTCCTAAAACTCCAGGATGCTCCTCCTTGATTTTCTTCCCTTTGAAACAAAGAATGAAACGGATTTCGAACGAAAATCTCTTGGTTAACGGAGGAGTTGATTTTATTTCTCAATTATTTCCTTAACGAATATTCTAATCGACAAACTTTCTTGTTTCTCTCTGGGAAGTGTAAAAATTGTATTATTTTAGATCAAGATTGATGGAAAACAGTCTCAACTTCCGTCTCGGAAGAAATACGTAAATCTTGAGCTAAATTCGTAAAAAATTGGAGGATATTCGTAGTACATATCCGGTGACATATATCGATATATGTACAGAGAAAATAATGGGGTCCATTATTGCGGTTGAAGAAACGTGTTACAATATGGCGAGAGACATCCTCGCACAATTCGTATCGGTTTCAACGGCAGACGTTTTCGCTCTCTTGCCGATGTATATTGGAAAACGTTCTGTGGATACGGGTCGCTCCAAACTGGTACGAGCAAGTCTGTCGCGAAGGGAAAAAAAGGTGCTTTTGGAAGGCAAGACATGGCACCGGCTGTTGCTGTATCCTCTGAAATCTTTTGGGCAACATCGAAACGTCCGAAAAATTCTTACTCGTGAAAAGACACGACCCTGCACAAACCCTCTGAAACGTTTTTTTTTTCTTTATTGTAAGAAAGCAAATTCTGACGGGTATACCGTCGGAAATTGTGGCAGATTTGAAAAAATTGCCAAGTTCGAACGATAAAGAGATGAAAAAAAAATCTACCAAGATTTTCATGAAAATTTGATGGTTCCTGGAAAGATTTCGGGTGATGCTTTCAGGCCTCTTGTCACAAATTCCTTCATGCATTTAGTCCTGATTGGTAACAGTTTCCACTGACGCACGAAGCTGAGCTTTCGCTCCTCTCTCATAGAGTTCGATTACAAACTTATCTCCGCACGTCACCTTGGCATTGGAGCAATTTAGTATTTTTCAAAGTGCAGGAGTCGAGGGAAAGCTCTGCAGTGGCGAAGAAAGAGACATTCTTCACCAATCGAACTTCATTTCTTCTTCCTCCTCCTCCTCCTCCTTCCTTCGTCCATCTATCTTCTTTCCAAATGCATCCTTTTTTATTAAAAACTTTTTCCGAGTGCATGAAATTCAGGGATATAAAGTTTCGCATGGACACCTCGGGGAAGGCACTCCGTGAGAGATACGTATGCATCGCGTACAAGTTTTCTCGAAACGAGAAATAGATAGAGAAAGTATAAAGAACGCTTGAGGGAAACGATATACAGATGTATTCATGTCCAAACTTCATATGTCCTGGTTACACTTATAGCTCAGAATTCAGCGCATTACACGCTGCATAGAGCGTGGATGCATCGTATAGATCGAAGGATAATCACGTTGATTATTACGATTGATTAATGGCTCAGATAGCAATGAATGAGAAAAACGAAAATCAACTTTTACACAGCGCAAAGGCACTGTGGAAGGGAAAAAAAATGTGAACAAAGATGAAATATTTTCTTTCAAAGTTTCTCGATGTGTTCTCGACAAAATGTCTCGATTTATCAAATGACCTTCATATATATGAAAAAAAAAAAAGTCTCAATTATCAATGTTCAGGCAGAAATAACGGATTTTAATAGTCGTTACGTTCATTATGTTACAGTTGACGTAAAGAGAATAACAATAATGATGCGGTGCCTATGGATATGGATCGTCTTCGCCACCGTTCTGCCAGCAGCAGTTCCATGGGAGGCGGATCGCAGTAAGCCCAGTAGAGTATCTTTTACTAACACAATTAACAACTTAGCATAGAATTAACAACTTTTTATAAATGTTAAATAAAAATTTAAGGTATTGACAACGTAAAGTTGCGCGGGAAATGCAAATGCTCTCTTTCACTCCCGGAATGTTTTTGCTACCACATAATATTTTTTTTCCCCGGACCGAACAGATCGAATAACGGAATTTGGCGCGTTATCAATCTCCGTGACATAAAGGGTGTAAAATAGATTCTTCTAGCGTGCTTGGTGAAGGACGAAAGAAGAAGGATGAGCTATACCGCGATAGCTCGTGGTACAGACGGTCTTATCACATACTATGAATGCGACGGTGAAAGTATCGAATACGACTCAGAGTTTTGCGGTAGACGAGGCTCAACCCTCGGAAGAAAAGATCCGAAAGTTATTTTCTCGCTTTTTGTCGAAGAAAACCATCGTGACGAGGTCGAAGACGAGACGACGACGTGACAGATCCGACCCACATGATACCTTTTCGCGAATTTCGTGTCTCACCGGCTCCAGGATTTCGTTCTCGCGGACGAGCCAATATAGTTATACCATAACTCTGTACTTATGTGTCAACATGGATTTGACACAAAACCCTATCACCCAAAGCCCGAACGAGCTATACCTTCCAGGATAATGTTATCAAATAACTAAATGATTTGAAAACGAAAATTAATTACTTCCCCGAATTTCTCAAACTCGATTGATCGCCCGTAATTACGTTGCAGCGTCTGAAACTTTCAATAGTGGCTTTAACCGTCAAATTTTTTGTTGGAACAAAATGCAAGTAGCGACATGAGTCTGAAATTTGCATCGACGCAATGCCACGAAATGAAAAATAAATAAAAAATTATAATAATTCGACACTTTTCCTTCGAATTTCTTTTTTCTTCATTTGCCTCTTGCCTTTTTTGGATCCCACCAATGGATTCGTAAAAAAATGGAACAGTGACAAATAATTTTCTTTTTTCTTCCATTTTGTGGCGTTGCGTCGATGCAAACTTCAGGCTCAACACGATTCGCGCCTTTATAAAATTCGTAATACCATTTACTAACGTGCCCAGACGATTTTTCAAAAAATACGAGCAACAATGATCGAAAAAAAGTAATGAAAATGTCGAAACTTGGAAAAGCTGTAACTCGTGAAAATGGAATAATGAAAGTGGTTGAGAAGCAGAAAAGCTGGAATGTGAATTTTTATATGTTTACAGTGCCGCGCCTGTACGGCGACAGGATTCCCACGAGGGTATTAACGCCGAGTAACAAAAATGTTCAGAGAAAGATCGTTAATTACCACAACTTTTTTCGAACTCGAGTCACTCCAACGGCAGCCAACATGCTCGTTATGGTAAGCTGTTTTCTTGTTCAAGTGATTTTTTCTTATCGATGAATATGACAAGGCTTCACCATTTAGATGGCTTTATCGCTAAGGGTTGAGGGTTCTTTGGAAAATGTGGAAATAACAATACAAAGAATGGACAAAAAACGACGTACCGTAGGCTTGAGAATGTTCAGTTAATTGACGTAATTTGACATACGTTGAAAAATATTTTAATCGCGATTCCGATGGATAAAAGAAATAAATAGTTTCCCTAAAATATATACATGGTATTTGCTTTTATTTGTGTGAGGTTTCCTTCCGAGGACTTCGGTGCGAATAAAAAATTCCTTACCGCAGCAAAACGTTGTGAATGCTCGTCTTTCATTTTTAAACAGAAGCATTATTACTTTCTCGAGATCCTTCCGCTTTTAAAAACACAAGAAAAAATTCTTTTCGTGTCATGGTCTTTCTTTTTTCGGCACTGGATATGTTTGAAGAATGTTTTCAAAGCATTCTTTGTAAGAAAAAGGGGAGCAGGAGACGGAGGAGCAGGAGGAGGGGATTGAATGTACGAGAGGGCGAAACTTCCCCTGGAGAAAAGCATCAGCGGCTGACCACGTAATCGTTATACCTCTCGTACGTTCACTGTCTAAGAGAAACGAAGGGCGAGAGAGTTGTTCGGTTCAGTCGCGTCCCGGTGCAAGTTCAAACCCAGCCAGTCGCTAGACCACCCTCACCGGGATGAGCAATTAAGAGGGTTCGCTTGTCGGTCGAAGCGCTCGCTTGCGGTGATCTCGTTTTCTCTCTCTCCAACTTGATTTCTCCCCAAGCGAGATCTCTCTTCTTTTGCTCTTCGCAGCCCGCCCACTATCCTAGCTTTCTTTTTGTTTTCATTTTATTCTCTCTCGCCCCTTTCATTTTCTATACGGGAATGTAAAGTCGAGACGCGCCCTTTTAGCTTCGATGAACACTCTTCTTCATGTTTTCAATTCTCCAGACTCGCTTTCATTGCTACAGCAGAAAAAAAAAATCACAGCTAGAAATATCCAAACAATCTTTGCCTCTTATATTTTTCAACGCAATGAAACTTCTGATCCGCTCATTTATATTTATCAATTGAATTATGCAAAAGCGAGAAAATTATCCAATCAGCTGACAGAAAGAGAAATATTGAAAATTCAAGGCATTACTGCGTAGAAATTTGATCCATCTCGTTGATGATCCCTTTGAATTGATCGAGTGATTGCACGGGTTTCGCAAGCTCAGCTCCCCGCAGAGAATCTCCTCTCGCTTTCGTGTAGCCTGGAGGGTCGTTAGTACATGAGCTATAGTGCATCGTTATTGCCAGGAGCTGACTAACAGCTCCATTACTTTTGCGGATAAGCGACCGGAAAAATATCGGTCAACTTCTCGCGTTCCTATAACATAGTGCTTTGTGTGCTGGGCGGTTTAGGAAGGAAGCATTTATTTGGATAATCACGATCACGCGAATAATGTGCCTAATTATTTCCAACATAATTAATAACGTATTACGGTATCAAATCTCTTGGTTATATTTCCATGCGACCTATCGTATCAAGAGAATGAAATTTTGGAAGGAGCAAAACTCGCTCGTCGTCAAAATCCAACAAATTTCGATAAGAAGTAGATTTTTTTTTTTTAATACACTGAGAAAACGATTTATTTATAATTATCAGGATTTATTAACTGCTGACAAATGTAAAGGCGGAATAAATGTTTTTTAACGGTTAATGAATCATTTATTTGAGCCTCTCGATTTTGTCTGAAATAAACATTTGTTGATTGTTAAGAAATGAATCATTTGATAAAACGTAATCTTTGTTGATAGCAAAAGAATTTGATGACTATAAACATCTACTGAGTTAAAGGAAATAAAATCGATCGAAAAAATTATTATCAAGGAAATGCTATGCCTAGGAAATTTGATCGTGATAACAAAGATATTTTTTGACTATTAACAAATTTTGTAACATTTGATGAATCTTTGAGTAAAAGTATCAACTAAATATTTTTCTTTATTATAAATAAATTGTTTCCTCAGGGTATCATGAGAATGAAATTTTGGAACGAGCAAAACTCCCTCGTCGTCAAAATCCAACAAATGTCGAATACAAGTAGATTATTATTTTTTAAATATTCTCCAGGCTTTCAGTTACCTCCAGAACGATCCCGAACGATCCTTCATTACTGTCAAATCTTTTCACTGCAGAAAAGGTGCGAAATCCCATATAAATAATGGAGTCTATCGTCTAATGCTCTCCGCCATTTTTCTATCGAACATTCTATTCTCGATTCTCGGTTCTTACGATATGGAAATCCAACGTTCCAAAGGGCATTCATTCGCAATATCGTATTGGCTCACTCTCCGGAGTTATAGACATATCCGGTTTTGTCTTCGGTGCTTTCTGGTCTGTGCCTCTCGTCACTGCTCCTTTTCCAGTAAGCGCCAGATTTTTGCTACAAGTCAAGCGAATTTTATTTTGAATTTCGTAGACCCGATAGGTTTGGCGCTCTTTGAGAATATGAGAGGCGACAAAAAACGTTTGAATAGCGATATAAGCGAAGCTCGAGTTTTCATACGAAATCAAATAACTCGGATGTATTCATGCATGCATCTCTGGATTGTATAGAAAAATCTAATTGTCAGACGTTTTCGGGTCATTTAAATCGACCAAAAAAAATTCCTTCACATCCTATCGATTTTTAATATATTGGAAAAGAGCCAGAGTTGGCTGAAAGGTCCGTGGATTACGAGCTATTGAGCCGATATTTTCTGCACGAATAGGCAAAGAGATAAGGAAAATTGCTATTGAATTTGAGCAGGATAATGGGAATTTATTGGAAATGCAGAAACTTGCAACTTGCAATTTCTATTTTGCAGTCTACTTTTTTTTTAAATTTATCATTAAATAGTTTATTCCTTGAGCCATTAACGATGGAGACGATAAATAGTGCAACGAGCTTCTCACGCAGAATTTCATTTGGTGAAGTAGCTTCGGTGATCCTGACGAGGTGATTAAAGATCGAAGAGCCCTATCGAGATTATCATCGTGCTTCGTGCTCCGAAAGAGCAATCTGGATTTTATTAGCACTTTGCGCACGGAATTATCCGGTGTAAGATGGAGAAATAAATGAGTAGGACAAAAGAGGTCTATCGAGAAACGAGCATGAAGTCCATAACCCTCACATACCATGTTTTATTATCCTCCACACACTCCGACCAAAAACTTTACGATGTCATGTTCGAGCATCGAGTGTTGAACCCGAAACGGCTTGAAACTCGAGATCCATCGATTTGTCATGTTTCGTGTTACAGAAGTGGCACAATGGAGCTGCTAAGGCAGCTCAGCGATGGGCCGACGCTTGCTACGCTCTGACCCACGACAACGCCACTGGACGACACATCGATGCATTCGGGAGTTGTGGCCAAAATATTTTCATATCAACCGCTCAAGTTCCCTGGTGAGTCGAAAAATTCTATTTCAGTTCATTACCAAATTTTTCACACATCATTCAGACAAAATGTGTTGCCGTTTTGTACATTTTTGTAATCACCTGAGGAAGCAACAACCAACGTCCGAAAAAAAAAAACAAGAGATGGCAGCGCCCGGCGATTTAAGTTGCTAATTTTTCGTTATAACAATCTTTTTGAGGGGGTTGTTTATATACGAGAATATGATGAGAATTGCATCAAATTTGGTGATAATATTCTTTAGCATCAAATACGATGACACAATACGAAAACTATGTAGAAGGAAAATCTTTTAAAATTTGTACATTCATATTTAATACTAAAGAGTATTCTCACCAAAGGGCCGTAGATGAAACGCTACACGTACGTTCGTTTCCGGTTCATTTTTATTTAAACTGAATTTTTATTACAACCTCATTATTATTATTATTATTATTATTATTAATTTGAACTGGCTGTTTATTTGTTTTGCAGCTTTTTCAGCTTTAAACTACATTCATAGCGAAATAAGTGAACAGAACGTTCAAGAAGAAAATACACAATGAATTTGATTCATTCATTATTCCGCTTTTGCAGTAACTACTGCGGATTGCTTATCACCTCATCGCGTTTAATCCTGCTGCTGTTGTTTGTGAATTTTTCGAGGCAACGTTTTTTCGTCTTAATCTTCTGCCCGTTTCTGACATTTCGCAGAGCTATTTTATTCTGAGAACCATTATAAATCTCGAAGCTACGATTTTCACGCCAACGTTGAGTTACTGAACCACTTAGCACACGGAGCAGACGAGCAAGGGGTGCTGTAAAAAATGCATAAAGACGTAACTCGGGCATCGTCTAAAGCTCCACGTCTCCGGTTTCTTTTTCGTTCCGTAAACACTCACCGTGCCTCATTCTCTTAATCCTCTTCCGTTCGTTCCTTTTCGTTAACGTGGCAAAATAAAGTAAACCATGTTTTCAAGTGCGGAAGATTATTTACCATACACATTCAATAAGAACTTCGGAGATTTTCCGAATTACGGAAATAGTCCTTAATTATTTATTCACAGCTTCAACGTCCCAGTAATGGCAAGATTAATTATTGCACAACCAACTCGCAACCCCGAATATGGATCCATGAATAAATTCATGACGTCAAAAGGGATATCAAAACTTTCTTGATCCCAATTCAGCCTAATGAAAAAATAACTTTGTGCAAAACGTCGCAGCTGGTTTTTCTTTAATTTTAACGAAAAAATGTCGAATCATAAATGACAGAGGAAACGAACAGGCGGTCGAGTCGAATTTGAGATTTGACGTAGCCTGAAAAGAAGCGGAGGATGGTTTAGGAAAGTGGCCCAGTTGGTTGTATACATGAGGTATATATGAGGATCGAGTAGCGTTTTCGAATCCTCGTCTCGGTTGGTATAGAAGCGTTGCAGAAAATTGCAACATCGTGCCACTGGAACGCCCACGCTCGAGCCGTGTCCTACGATTTTCTGCTCGATCCAATCTCTGAGAGATTCTCACAAGTAAAACCGAGCAGCTAGAGGATATCTCCTGGAGACCGCGTACCAGCGTTCCGCGATTTGGCAGACCCGTATCGCTTGGAACACGCTTTCGAATGCACACGCTCTATTGAGGCTCATTTAATTTTATAGCCATGGCAAAGCGGACGGACAAACGGTTGAAATCTGCGAGGCGAGTCCGAAGAAATCTTGCCCGTTTCTATATCTACGTCGCGTATGCGTCAGCATTTTTCCTCGACCAAACTCTCTGCACACTAGTCTGCTCAAAAACTTTTCCTCCTTTCCAACATTTCTGTCTCTTCCCGAATATGCAGCTCGCCTCGTCCTTTCCTTCTTCTGTCCTACAAGAATCATTCGACCTCAAGCCCACACTCTTATATACTACACATTCAACTGTGCGCAATGTATGACTCTGCAAGAGATTCACCCTCAGCTTTTGTCGCTCCTAGCGCACACCAGCACTCGCCAGATGAGCCACCTGTTGGCTCCATCAAATCGACAATCACTGTGTTTTCCGATTATCCGTATCGAATCAACGTTTCAGGCTTTTTTCTTTTTTCAAAATGACTCCACCTAAATTTTGTGGGTAGAAACAAACAGGTGGAGGGTTCGATTTCCTAGCACGTCGTATGTAACGAATGTGAGAAATTCCTTCCACGATCTTGTCTGCCCCAAACATTGAAAAAAAATCAAGCAGACCCCATGGAATTGATTCGGCGTCATGGTTTTTCCCAATGCGCCATGAAACAGATTCTGAGACAATAAAAACAACAACTGATCGTCCAACAATATATTTTTCATATATTTTTCAATGAAACAGCCTCTCAACCTAGATATTTCCAATTCAACGTGTTCCAGGTTCTTCGCCATAAAAGCATGGTATCTGGAGAATCAGCTCTTCAAGTATGGACCTCGAGCAAAAAACGACCTGAGCAAGGTCGGCCATTATACACAAATGGTTTGGGCGTCAACTCATCGCGTTGGTTGCGGTTGGACAAAGTGCAACGGTACGAGAGGACCACGTGGCCAACCTTATTTCAGCTACGTGTGCAACTACTGTCCCGCGTAAGTACCACTGGCACACCTTGCTAAACTGAATTGCGCCAGATTCCCATCTCTCCCAACCATTCGAGCTGTTTTAACCACTTGGGACCATTTAAATCGTAATTACTCGTTATGCTCTTGATGGCGAAAATTCCCCTTTGTATATACAGCGTGCGTTGACATTGCACAATGCTTGGCTAACCAAGTCGAGTCATAACTTAAGAATTCTAAGAAGAACGACTTCAGAAGACTCATAAACAAAATCTTTAACATTTCGTCAGGAAAAATGTGCCAGGCATTTTTGCCTGATGCTCGATCTATATTGAGAAAAAAGTAGATTTTTGGAAAAATGTACTTTTTGATGAAATTATTGCAAGAACATCGCAGTGGAGCTCGAGGAACGATTCGTCGGGTTCTCCCTGTTAATGGAAGTTCACTGAATCGACTATCTTGTCGGAGTTTCCGGAGTAAAATTGTATCGGAACATCGATGATTCTCTTGGAGTCTTACGAGCCCCAATCCCTCGGGATAGACGAAAGGTTTTACGAGGCTTTTCCCACCATACTGACTATTTCGATAATTGAATAATTTAGTGTTCCTATCGAGCTCGAGGTAAAACCTCCGATCGTTTCGCGGAGTAACATCTTGAAGAATTCTATTTGAATCCGTTATAAGTTTTCTCAACTCGTCTATTGAAAGAGAAAAAAAAACAAGGGAGATGAACTGAACTTGGCGTTTATAAATGTCGAATTTATAAAGTTGCCCGTCGATTTTTTCGCGAGATTCGAAATGCCAGAGAAGTTGATAATTACCGAGTGAATATCGAGTACCAGAGGACAGAAATTTCAAAGCTTCGTGACGACGAAACGGACTTGGCTATTCGTGTGTTGCATAAATATTATTTCAAATGGTATGAAGTTGAAATTGAGTTGAAAATATATCTGGCGTGCGTGTTATCGGAGGAGAATTCAGTAGATTGCCATAGTTCGCAAAGGCTGCAAGGAATAATTTAGCAATTTGACACTTCCTCTCGAATGAGCACACATGGGTGTTTCCTGCTGATACCAGACGAATGTGTAGAGGCGAATAAATCCGTTTCTTTGTGAGATGAGAGTGTGGCTCGGGAATTTAACGTGGTTAGGTTGGGATGCAGATAAAACTAGTACGGTTGGCAGCCTCTGCATAATCCTAGAAACACTGAGAAAGGAGAAAAAAATGGCACATGGAAAAGAGCAAGTGAGAAAAAAGGGAGAGAGGGAAAAGCAGAGATGGTGAACGCGTACCGGTTCGAATAAATTCAGAGGGTCGACGTAATTCACGCTTTTTACCAGAGCTGCAGCACTAGTGAGGACGGTACACGCGCTCGGCGTATATACTATACGAGTCTAGGAGATATATCACTTGGAAGTTGGAGCTTGAGAGACGGGTTATATTGGGGGGTGCATGCTAGAAGAGAGAACGAAAGCCACACGTTGGAACTCTGTGGCCGGCGGACCACAGTCACCCTTCGGAACCAGCAGAGCGTGTACACATACCTTCACATATCTATATTCATAAACCTATAAAGATAAGTAATGGCAGGTAGGGCGAAATATCGGTTCTCGAAAGACAAAAGCTTTTCTCGAATAGAGGGTCAACGCAAACCTCTCCCACGTTATGTGTGAGATATGCGTTCCGTGCGGAGATAGTGGACAAAAAATTTACCCTTACTGATGGTATATATAACTGACGAATGAATAGTCAATTTTGAATTTGGCAAAACGACAAAAACCTATTAATCGAAAGATCCATTCATAGTTTTCCAAATAATGCCGCTGATTCGGCGTTATTTAAGGTGATCTATCAGGTGCATAAAGTGCGAGAAAGACAACCAAAAAGTAGATTCCCGTTTTTCTCAAAGACCCTTCATATTCTGAGCAAAAGAAAAGTTAGTACTTCTTCTCTGATGAAATGGGAACAACGTGTAACTAATATTTTTCTCGAAATATTCAGTCTCTCTAAGTGAAACGGGAAGGGGGATTTTCACCGACCGAGCAAGTGATAGTTAGCTCGGTAAATCGTCAAAATTTTCATATTTTAAGCAACAACTTTGTTGCTAATAAAGTTATCTATATAACGCAACCACGTTTTCCTCGCTTTTTCGAGCGCGTCAGCGATGCATAGAGAAGTAGATATTCTCGCGACTGTCGAAGTGGAACGGCGGTGGGTAGTACGGGCGGCAGCACTTTTAGCTCCTGGGAGTTAAACGTATACTTTTACCTACTCTGCGCATGCGTGTTTCTCACACGGCTTGATCATTATTGTAAACTGTTCGCGTATGAGAAAGGTTTTCGAGGAAGACGGGTCATAACCTCACTTTCTTACGAAAAGTCTTGTCACTTTCGTTGTCAAATCGGGAAAAGTTATCTCACAAAAACATGAGTGTTCACATCAAAGAAGAACCCCAAGAAGCTCCGGAGAATACCGGGGACAAGTTATTACCGACAAGATCCCATAAAATTTACGAATCCACGTACGACGCGTTTATAGAGTGGAAGCGCGTTCACAAAACGATATTGACGTCGGAATCGAGTGTGCTGGCCTACTTCAAGAAACTGAGTGAGAAATATAAGTCATCGACTCTGTGGTCAATGTTTTCGATGCTGAAAGCCACCTTGGTCATCAAAGAAAATATCGACATCAATGATTATCATTCACTTAAAGATTTCATAAAGAAGAAGTCATCGGGATTCATAAGCAAAAAGTCGAAGGTGCTTTCGTCGGAAAATGTCGAGAAGTTTTTATCTGAAGCTCCCGACCATGAATATTTGGCAACGAAAGTAAGTTAATAATCTGACCTAATAGTTTTAGTGTACGCTTGCAATTTTTGTTCACATGATTAATAAACATATGTCCTCTATACAGGTTGCTTTAATTTTCGGAATATCCGGAGCTTGTCGCAATAACGAATTAGTGAACATCAAACTGAAGGACGTAAAAAAGGAAGGAAACTTGCTGGTCGTAAATCTTCCGAACACAAAAGCAAAGAAATCTCGTACCTTCGTTATCACAGAAGGATTAGCAAAAATTGTACACCGATACACAGACTTGCGTCCGCAAAATGCACTGACTGATCGCTTTTTCCTCAATTTCCAAAAAGGCAAATGTACTTCGCAAGTTATCGGAATACATAAATTTGCGAAAATGCCGAAAGAAATTTCCGTATATTTGAAATTAGATGATCCAGAAAGTTACACGGGACACGCGTTTCGCAGGACCTCTGCAACATTGCTTGCAAATAACGGCGCCAACATCTTCACATTGAAGCGCCTCGGTGGATGGGAATCGAGCAACGTTGTAGCAGGCTATATCGAGGGATCCGTCAACAATAAATCTGAAATTGGGAACATCATATCAACGGCGCTCAATTTTGCCCCAGCTGGACCTTCGGAACGGACTACCGAGGCTCCACCGCCAAAACGTCGAAAAAATGAGACGATTACGAGAAGGGAAGAAAATTCAAGTACGCAATTGACCGTGGTCAATGAGGAAAATTCGTCAGCGAAACAAAATTTCGTATTTAACAACTGTAGTGTTGTAATAAATCAAAAATAAATATTTATAAAAAAAAACCAACTTCACGTACGTGGATATTCCGTGCTCTTATTATTTCAATAACTTTTAAAAACTTGGCTTGGCCCAATCCACCCTGAACGGGGCTTCGCCCTCGCACCCCTTGTCCGTGGGCCCACGTAATATCTGAGTGACACGGCTTCTGCGTTAGATCAGGGAGATGGGTGTGCAGCGCTAATTTTGGAAAGTATTTTAGATTACGTTCGAAAACGTGGTTTCGTTATATAAAGTATCGTGTGCATCTCGGGGGCGGAGTCTTTTAACGAAAATACTCACTTTGCCTATAGTTTTTCAAGGTCGCTTCCTGAATTAACTTTTTAAAGGACCTCATTTTTCAAGTCTTCAATATTAATCTGTTCCTTTAATTGGACACGTAAATAAAGAAAGCGACCTTTGATTGTGTACGGAAAGAAAAAGCTCCAGGGATCGATGACTTCTTGCGAGGATGTTTTCCCCAAATCCATTTTTCACTCAGAATAGAATTTTGTTTCACATATATCTCGCGGCAAGTTGGAACGAGAAGGTTGCGCTGATAAAATCTGGTTGGGTGGTCTCGTAAATCTCTTGGACGACCCTGAAAGCACGGGCGGTGTGTGGATCAGCAACCCCTTAGTACCCAGCGAACACGCTCCTCAGGATCCCCAGCGATCCTTATTGCCACCTTGGCGATCTGATCGCAGAGGGTATAAGCACAAAGATACCGCGTTGGCGCTTTGAGACCCACGTCAAACTTGACGGTGATGTATGTAATGTGTACACAGCTCCTTGCGTGATTAATGAGAAGGACGTGTGTGGCTTACACCCTAAGGCTTCCACGTTCATACTCTCTCATGGCGTCTGACAAATGCTCGCGTGACAATAGTAAGACGCGAGTCTTCGAGTTCACGACGAATTTCTGAGGGTCAAGGTTCCTTTCCGATTTTCTGGAGAATCAAAAAAAGGGACGATTCGTCATAGAAAACCGCAAACGAATCACAGCGTTGGCTATATTCAGAATAAAATCATTGGACCATCGCGTGCATTTGATAGTTGCAATCCCCTACTTATTTCCGTTCTCTCCCTCCCATCACGAAGAGCCCGGTCATTCGAAGAAATCTGAACTAAAAACGACACAAACCTCCAGCAATAATTTGGATTCTTTAAGCATAATCGGGGATTGCAAATAAAAAAGCATGGGAGAATGGTCGAGTGCGGTTGAGGAATGGCTTTCGTTAATGAAGAGCATACAACCGATACGGGGCACTAGAAAATTTAACCGTGGTCATCCAGTGATCGGGAACTCTCCAATTAACATGTTTACCATTGTACAACACTCGAGCGATGGTTTCAGATAGACCGAGCGTAGTCCGAGAAAAAAAATCTGCTTCCGACGAATCAAGCTCGGAGAGGTAGGCAGCTCGTTTTTTATGGACTTAGGTTGTTAGTATCGCGTACAAATATTAACCGTAATAAAGATTCATGCAATCCCTGCAATGTACTCCAACATTGTCCTATTCAAAAATAGGTTACCAACTCAATTTGTTTGCCCGATACTACAGTTTCGTACTTTTTCCATTCAATAGCCATTGATGCTTGATGAACTCACTCGACTACTCCCGCGTCTTTTCGACCCTCGAATTGACATTGTGAAACACCAGACCCAGCGAAACAAAATCCAATTATTAACAGTACGAAACAATCCACGCAAAGTTCAATCAGGGCTGCTTTTCATTCAAACAAAAACCAACTTTACCCCGAACGGTTTACGCCAATCTCCCGCTGGTTATTCGTCGTCGTGATTCAATGCATCGTCCTGGGTTTTCTGGATAGAACTTGGGGTTGAATTTCTTGGACCACAAACGATATTGAAAATAAAATAACTCGAAAAATATAGACAGATTATTGATCTTGGTTTGTTTTTCGATTGGTTTGCTTGTTCGCAGTGGCAATCATATCGAGAAGTTGAGCACGCCGTACGTGGAAGGACCTACGTGCAGCAGCTGCGAAGGCCATTGTCGTCTGGGTAAACTCTGCAAGAACGCCTGTCCGTGGGCCGATCTTTGGGCCAACTGTCGCCAACTTTACGACACATGGCCATCATGGCTTTGTCAGAGCGACACTGAGCAGGGACGTGAGAGACGACAGTTCTGTCGGGCAACCTGCAGATGCCGAAACAAGATCGTTTGAGTTTCTTTGTAACATTCGGTCGTTCGGATGCGAAGCTCGAGGCAAAGGGCCGAAGGGAGCAAGGGAGAGGGAGGGAGCAGGATATGCAAGAGGAAGCGGTGTTTGTTGCTAAATGAGCGGGAAATATCGTGAGTGTGATGAACTTTAAATAGATGACGTTTCGAGATGTGGTCCCCAGAAGAAATGTAGAGAACGACGATAATTCGGAATACTGACAGAACCAAAACGCCGTTTGGCAAACTTTCGAAAAAATCACAAATTTTATCAGCCCTTCCTCGGAACGTTAAAGCTCCAACGAATCAATTTTCTTCTATCCAATCCACTGTATGTTGTTTGGAAATTAATCAAATTCATTAAACCTTCATACACGCATGGCAAACTTGTCAATTTTGCGAAAGATGAGAAATTCTCGTGCAACGTTTCAACAACGAGCTCATAACGAAAATGTCCAGCACGAACACCGGTGTGAGAGAAAATTACGGAAAGCTTCGAGAATCCCAGAGCAGATATTATTCCAAGCTGGAGGGCCGTCGTCGGACTCGAGCTCCGAATTCCCCTCACGGGGTTTGGGATCCGAATAGTCAGAACTCCGTTATGAACAGCCTTTACTTTCGGAGATGTTCCATTTTTTAAACAGTCACAAAAATCAACTGGCAGTTATCTACAAAATGTCTGACACAATTTCGTACACGTTTAAAGTTTAAGATAACGCAGTCTTGGACGCTGAAGAAAATGGTCCGCGACCTGAAATCCTTCCCCCTCCAACTGGCTCCGAAGTTTTTTGATATTCGTAAACGATAAGCTGTCTATATATTTATGCATGCTGTGTAAATAGTTTAATATTATGAACCCATAGGATTATCGAGGTGTAGGTTGGTATCAGTGACGAAGGAAACACCCAAAGAGATGTTAAGGGGCTACGAATGGTCCCAGCTCTCGAGCAGGTCACTTTTGTTGACCCGAAACGGTAATTATTTGTTGCTAAACTTGAAAATTTCCATCAATTATCAACGAACCTACGAATCAGAAAAAAAAACTAAGAATTTCCCAGGCAGCAATGATCAGGAAATAAAATGAGAAAAATTTGCCGTTTCGAGGTAACGTGAGCGACTGGGAGTCTGGGAAATCGAGTAAGCAACAGCTGGAGTACGAAAATTTTCAAGTTTTCCATTCAGAATCCTCGAGAAATTTCAGGAAAATTCTTCAGACCATAAACCGTGACGTCTACGGATTTCAAGTCAGTTTTTCCCCGGGAAAACTTTAACTAGACTCTTCAAGATTTCGACAAGGTTGTACTTGACCGAAAGTTCCATTTCCGGCAACTTCCAGGATCGTTATTCCGTGCGACGACATTTAACAAACCTTCAGCTTTGTACAAATGTGCGAGAGAAGGGTAAATTGGCCGTGGCAACGAGTTCTACAAAGCTGAAGGCACTTCCAACCTCTTTTTTGTCGATAAATTTTCTCACCGTTTGTTGCTTACTTGTCAGAGTTTAAAATTGAAAACTTAACAGCCTGTAACACTGAAATAAGTGCGAAAGAATCAATCGATAATGTATTAGCGTATTAATTCATAATTCGTGTTAATATTTGTTCGTAAGTAGATAATTGATAAGTCGAATGAATTTCCGAGAAATAAATCGTCTCCCTAAATCCGGTGTTACGCCCTAAATCCTTTATATATGTCAAGGCTTGCAAAAATGATTTCGTGAATTCTCAAGAAAATGAAACTTCGGTTAAAAGAAGATTTTGTATTTTTTTGCTTTCGTTTAAACTCTCCAGAATCACGTGAATGAAAAAAAAATAAATGAAAAAATAAAAAACAATTATTTTTCTAACTCGACTGTCTTGTCACGAAACTGTGTGATTTTGTCATTGAACGTTTCATCGTAAAATACGAAACGTTTATTTTCCAACCGATTTTACATCTTTCTGTTAATGTTGGAAAATCTCATAAATTAAAAATGTGGAAATCTATAGATTTGGATGATCGAGGAATTAATATTCGTAGAGAATCTTGTACCGTGCGATCGCGATGTGTATGCTGACGATGAAGCAAACGTAGGAGTGTATCATATGTAGCGATATTCACTCGTTTCAGTTAATCGCACAAATAATTCATCGCGAAAGGAGTGAATAATGTAACGAGGTAATAAGCTATGATATGTAATAAAAAGTTATAAATCATATTTTTCCTTATCGCATTTTGATTATTCCCCATCGCATGGAATCATTTGATAATCCGCGACCACTAAACATGCAATTTGTGTGTTTTTCACTCGGCAATTCGATTGGATAAGGGCTACAAACCTTGGCAGTTCGGAACGGAATAAAAATTTAATTTTGGATAAGAATTATTCTGGAATTGGTTCGAATTTTTTTTTCTTGTTTGCCTACGTGTTTTTTTTTTTTTAATGAACTTTTTGCGAGGAATTCTCAAGACTTCGTTATTTCTGGAGTTTACTATGGTGGCATATTTTCGAACCCCTTGACCTGGTTAAGTCCTTATCTTTTTCAGAACTCTGTTAATTCGAAAGATTTTGACCTCTGACCTTTCACCCATAGCCTGAATAAAAAGTCACATCTTGTGAGAAGTCTGGACTAATGGAATTAATAATTTTTCGTATTTTGCGAATTGGAAAATGTAGCGTTCGTGAAAAACTACGTATTTTTCTGAGGGAAATGTAGACAAGATGGAAAATGAGTTTTTTCTTTTCCATTTGTACGAAAACTGACGTGACTGGGATTATTAAATTTTTTATTATTTTATTTCCCACTGAGCATTCGATGGCTGATCTTCACTGAAACTTTGTTGGCCCGTTCCTCGAGGGAGATGATCGTAGTTCTCGGGCGCGGTCCCTCGTCGGCGAGAATTTACCTGAGACTTCACAAGTACATTATATACACATGTAACCAACCTGGTTACGTATACCGGAAAGAGGAAAGGGTGAGGGACAAGGATCTGTTCGGAACTTGGCCGATTCGGAGTACGTTTCCCTCCAACTCTATACCTTCTCTACTCCGGTGAGTATATCTTCACTGAAATGTGTATCGCATTACGAATTCATACGGAAATGCCTCCCAGTGCTGCGATGCTGTTTGGACCATCTCAAAACTTGTAACGTCGGTTTAAATGTATTTTCGCTTCGAATTATTAATAATTAAAAATATATTTCGGGCAGGAAGTTGAAAATTGTAAATCTCAGAATTTCAACCGTCCAGTCACCGCTTGAGTAACAAATAAAAAATTAAATTCTTATAAATAATGCGAAGGGGCCAGTTCAATTCGATAAATTTGTAAACGAACCAGAAAGTGGAATAGCATTTTGGTTGCGTTATTGAAATTCGATTAGAAATGCTGTGATTGGTCGGAACAATAAGTTCTCACGATGTCAGAGCTTCGAGTTTACAGGTTTACACGACACCGCTGTCTATATCGGATATTCCGTCGAGCTGTCCTCGCTTTTATCGAAAAGTTATGAGGTAGTAATATCCGGGCTAAGAGTTAAAATTTCTGCTGGAGCTCGAGGAGCAGCGAGAATGCGCGACGTATATTTGTGGTTCTCGTATAGTTCTAGGCATTCTGTGAGAGTTTAAAGGGGTCAACAATACAGCGGTATATAGAGAAGAGAACAAGAGAAAAACATGCCCATTAGATGTCCCGAATTTTTGGCTGGCGCAGCAAGATTACGTTTTACGACTTCGCAGACTTTTTTTTTATTCATAATTATTATAAACGCGAATAAAAAGAGGATGTAGCTCTCGATATATATCGAGCGAATATCCAATTGAATAACTCGGCCAATTTGTGGTCCGGTGAACTAAAAAAAAACGAAGGAAATAAATACAACGAATATGCGGTAAAAAAAACTCTTCAACGTCAAATAAAAATATTTTTTTATTATCTCGTAAAATAATCTCCACCGTGATGAATAATTGAACGAAAATAATCCAGGAAACTCTCATAATATCTTCACGTACTGTGACGTTTTTCCACTTTTATGTTGTGCGTGTGGGCGATATGCGAAGAAGCGAAATGAAAAAAAAAAGGACGTTTAGCAAGGTGAAAACCTACCTATCGTCTGTTTGCATCTATATAATTATACACGCATGTATTTATTATAAAGGGAAGAAGAGATAGAGAGACCGGAAGTAGTATGTTTATACATAGCAAGTGGAACTCTGAATAAACAAGTATGATAAAAATGCTAAACTAGCTTCAAGATACGACGTTGGTTGCTTTTGCACAGTGAGCTCATGCGAAACAGCTGAAAATAAACGGTTCGGTGGGAGAGTAAGAGAGGAAGGACACCGAGGCTGAGGCAGTCAGAGCGAGGAAGTTGAGAGATGAGATATAGCAAAGAGTTGAAGCCGAGACCAAAAAAGCTCCAGTACTGAACGTGCAGAGGAAGGGATGAAAACCGGAGTTTCTTATTACACATGGTTGGGGCTGCTGCTGCTGCTGCTGCTGCTGCTGCTGGAGAGAGAAAGCGTTCCGGCTTATAACGAGCCTCGCAATTTTCAATATTTAGTAGAATTACCATACACTTTCCTATACACATATTTTCCACTCATATTTTTCTTCCGCCTCTTTCTAACCGTTCCCATTATTTCTCTTTTCTTTTTTCTCTCTTTTTCGCTTCCCTCGTCATTCAACTCTCCGGGAATATTAAAAGTTTCGGCTTAAAAAACCGTGTCACCGGAACCAACGTACTCCGTAATATGTGTCCACGATGTTGCACTCTCGTTTCAACCTCGTACTGTTTGTCATCTACACTATCCTCGTCTTTGCCAGTAATTATTCGCCGGATTAAAATAAACGTCTCGTTTCCAAAAATATCGGATACGCTGCGTCACACCCCGATTAACTTTAACAATAAGAACTTCAATTCAAATCAATGAAAATAATGTTTATTAGTTGTTAAAAAGTTTAAAAAACTTTAGAGCGTTGTTTACGTCTGTAATTTTTTTCATTCATCATTCAAATCAATTTATTCAACACGGAACTAATTAAATTGCTATGAAGTATTAAAAAAAATTGATCGAGGAATTTTTTAAATTTTGATTAAAAAAAAATTATTGCACATTTTAAAATAACAATATTTTAATAAACATAATACTAAATTTTATCAAATCATTTCGAAATTAATAAATTTATTTTTATTTTACAAAATGAAATTTATTTTTAATTTTTTAAATAATTTTTTTATTATTATTAAAAAGAAAAGAAAATATTTCAAATTTGTAAAATAAATAACAATAAACGTCCCGTTTCCAAAAACCCATTACGGGGCATCACAACCCGATGAATTTTAAGAATAAAAACTTGAACTCAAATCATTTTTTTTTGTCGTCGTCTGATTATAAAGGCAGCACAAAAAATTGATGAATTTTGGATAAAAAGATTTTAGTTGAGAGTGGAAAGTCCAATACGCTGCGCGTCTAATGTTGTTAGCCAAGAATTAACGCACAAGAGACTGTAATCACGTAATCGTGCTTATGTCTAGTTGGTTGGAAAGTTTCTGGCCACTTTGGAATTAGCAGTAGTTGTTGGAACAAATTTCCAACTTGGTGCTCCTATTAGCCCCGAATTTATAATCGTCGTTATGGCACTATTATGAATTTCGTAATAAAATATTTTTTTCGCTCGATTTCGTCTAAACTTTGTGACTCGAATTATCATTCACCGTTTTTTGTGTGAATGTGCGAGAAATAAGGGACACGCAGATAGACGTTTTTCTCAGACGTCTCTGCCTCTCTGAACTCGCAATAGAAATTTATCGAGTAACCAGCTCGAAAATTTACGGCCTCCAATTTCTAGCTCGAGCCCTTTACCCTCCGAGATGGTGTTTTTTTATTTCTATTTTTGATGAGATTAGTTAAAACGTGAAGTAAACTTGCCCCGATGTTACAGCTCAATGAATGAGTTAGCTTACGATGCATAATGTAAATAATTATTTGCGTAATCCTGGATTTAATGTCCACGGAATAACGGAACGAGAGCCTTCCGGCATGAAAAGACCTTTGGGGAGAAGGGTTCGTGTCGATGTCGGGTCGTGTCGATCGTATACGCTGCTACATGGATCCCAAGAGAACGCCCGTGGAGCTTTTTGTTCTTTGTAGAAGTTCACCGCGTCGTACGACTTTGTGAGCGACTGCAGATAAATCCTCTACTAGCTCCTATGCGTGCTACAGCCAAACGATTTTGCATTTTAATCCCAAAACTCAAAAACTCCTTCCCTGTGGGCTTTGATAAAGCTTTTGGAGGAGAGAAAATGTTCTCAACATTTTTTCGTGAAACAGATTTATTTACTGCTGTTCTCATGATTTTTTTTTCTCTGTGAAGCCACAGGAACGAATCACAAAACCCTCGAATGCGTAAGCCCAAGAATGAAGTAGAGATTGAAACAAAATTCTAATGATGAACGCGAAGCCCAAAAAAAAAGAAGTTCGGAAACGTAACGAGAGAAAAAAAACGCCTTTGAATCGGCTCGAAAAAGAAAACGAAATTGTTTTGGATGGCATAGGCGTGTCCAACACGTTGACGTGTTCACGGAGGAAAATGAACTTTGGTGGCGTGTGAACTATGTTCAAAAGCAGTCGATGTTTAATGTACGGTCGACGCCGAAGTTGCTTGTGTCACCTATCTCGAAAATGTTGAGGCAAAGCCACAAAGGACGTCACATGTATGCTTTCCGATCGTTTGACATGCGTATAGCTAGTACTTAACGCACCAATTGCCTTGAGCTGGGCACACCGCTTCGTCAGGAGCTCAAAGCTCCACCTGCAAAAGAAAAATTAATCCTTCTAATCCAGCTTACAAAGGAATTACACGCAAGATCCATTAGCGACTAAGAATTTAACGAACATTCACGTCCGAGCAATAACTTAAATGGCAAAGAATTGCTAACGATTATGGTCGTAACGACCCAGTGGTAAATTCCGTTGAAAAATCTCAATTTTCTCGAGGGAAAGATTGAATTTTCGAAAAAAAAAAATCGAAGAGATTATTTCCGTTTGAAAAGGCCAACCGAACTGAACGACCTGCTCAGAGTGTTCTCTTGAACTTGCAGTCCGTAGAAAAACGAGTCACAAAGAGTTAGAAATAAAAAAATAGTTCTCGACCGTTGTCTAGTCGCCTCTGATACATTATCATTCCGTCAGAGCTACGAGAGCTTGCATAAACACAGGAAGAAAAACGGGACGAAAAATATGAAGGAAGGTGGACGACGGTTGGGTGTACAGAGGTCGAAATGGTCCGAAGTGATGCGGGCCAATTTGCACAAGTAGCTAATTACATGGCTCGTTACGGAAGCGGAGAATAATTTCATTCGTATTTTCATGGAATATTAAATTACTTCTTTTCCTCTTTCTTCTTATTTCGCGAGTTGTTTTGTCCGTGCACTTCTACAACCTCCTTTATCCGGTTTGCTTAACTCCCCAAAACATGTATGTTAAAAAACGTATATAAATATACGCGTGTGGATAAGTATATTAAGTAAACTTGCAAGCGTGCCTGCGGCAATCAGAATACACAACAATGTTTTCCTTCTTGTCTTTTTTACCATCGGAAGAGTGTTTACAAGCAAACACTCTTCCAGTCCGCAGCAACGACCAGAGGCTCATTTCCCTCCGTAGAAATCCAATTACAAACTCATTCGAATAGATTTTTCATCACAGCTTTTTGCAGTTGGAAAAAAATGCATGCGAACAACGAATTATGAAATTATAGGGTGGATTTTATGCCCCTGGTTCGTTTGACGAATTGAGCCCGGATTGAGCTATGGATTCTAGAAGCCAGAGATTAAATGGCAATTCTAGCGACGATTTCAGAAAAAAAAAACACGCCCGGACCAAGTCGTTAAAAAAGTTATGGATCGTCGAACTGCCTATATCGTCTCGCGTGCGCTTTTACTTTGTCAAAGATGTTTGAATCGTTGGCTACGAGAACCGCAAATGCACGTCAAAGCATTTTCTCGTATAAGACTCGCATTAACTGTTAATCGCGAATGGATCGCACATCAGTGATCACAAGCCAATGTGAATCCACGCACTCATACGTTCGAGTTAGACCTCTCAATTAGGGTTTTTGATCCAGTACCAAAGTTATTGAGTCTGTGTGCTTAACTGTGTGCACTCCACTGGCTACAAAGAATGGGATTAATGCAGGAGGAGATAGACAACAAAAACAATTTCATTTATCCATTGCAATTCGAAAAGAAAGCCAAGTTTCAGAGGCATCAACTGGAACGTGTGAATTCTAACAAATCGGGCAAATATTTAACGTCGTGATTGAAATGTTTATTTTCGTTTTGGGCTGAATCCTCGATCATCAATTCAGCGGCCACCAAAGTCAAGATTTTCCTCATGTTTTTCAATCTCTGGTGATGCTGATCTACTCAATTTCAAACAAGCTATGGCTGCCTGTGTATGGAGGAATTTTCTACTATTCCTCTCAGCCCTCGTGTAAATCCCATGGGGTAACATTCTACGGGATATCGGAGGAACGCAACGGGAAACATAATTGGGGGAAAAGGGATCGATCATTTGTGTAGGGTCTGGCTTAATCCTGCTCCCCGTTTAATTCTCGAGCTTTTGATTTTCCATGAAATCATTAGCAACGATTCGCTTCCTATTGGCCAGAAAAGCAAGAGGTTTTTTTTTTTTTCTAATGTGGAGGAATGCCGGGGAAAGAGTGAATCTGTTTTTTCGCCGTCTGTTTGACACTCACACGCCGATCTCTCGCGAAAACCTGGAAGGTCCCACGCAGGGAGGAAACGGAATGGGACAAACGTGAAGATCGTAAAACTCACTCGTAGATGAACTTTTTGCTGCTGCTGCTCAAATGGCCCATCGATTTTTAATCATCCGTCGAATAGACTCGCCAAAACATCGACGCAAATTTGGCCTGTTAGCGAAAGCTCTGTAGAATGATTTCCAAATGGCTATTTTAATGTTTCTCATGACCGTCGCCCGCTGCTTGCTTCCTGTTGATTCAATGTCAGACTTTGAGGAATAATTTTGTTTGAAATTATCGTTACGATTCGCTGCTCCGAGGAGTGACTTACTGTGCCTGCATAAATGACTCGCGAACATTCGCTCCACGATCTTTACAGCGACTCTTATTTCTTCCCAGATTTCCGATGAATACCCTTCGAATTTTGGGTAAACCTTCGATATAAGGACCACGCAACGTGATGCCATCGTGTAAGCCGCCGACTGAGCAGTCGCAAGAATCACTTCGACGCCGTTGATGTTCGTGTCCAATACAATGTGGGACAATTTTAAAGCGGAGAAATTTTTCAATCGTATGACGAACGTCCTGGGGGCAAAGGAAACAATTTTCCAAGGAATCTGCCCACAAATTTGGAAGTTGAAATTTTTCAGCTCGTTAGTCTCATCGGAATACGAACGTTTCCGGTCATTTAGACCATGTTGGCAAGTTGGCAGTTTGCAACGATGGAGTCCAAGGAAATTTCGTTTTTCCTCGAACAAATCTCAAGATTCTTATGTAATATTTAGCGAGGACAATGAAACAATATTTTTTTGGGCTCCAAATCGAAAATCAGTACGAAAATTGTCACCGTCTTAAAATTCAACAAATAATTAACAGAAAATCTTTTTTTTTTCTTTAGACCACAACGTTGCGATCTTCAGTGTCTTTTATTGGGAAAGGCTTGAAGAAATTAGAAGTAAAAAATTGGATGAAAAAGTGCAGTGAACTTACTGTCTCTCGTTTTTGTACTTGATGCACTGCATCGACTTGAAATGACGAAATTCCATATCGCCATAAACCGGAGCGACTTCCAACGTCGCGGAATTGATGCGATGTCCAAGAAACTCAACGGATTCGCTCGATTTCCAACGTCGTGATTTCACGTTCGTTTGTGTTTTTGAAGTTTTGAAACGACAATGATATTCGGGAACGCCTTTTCTTATTTGGTCCATAAACCTGAAGGCACGAAAGTCAAAAAATTAGAATTCAAGAAATTCTGGCGGTTGGGGATGGAGTTTTTCGACTGAAAAAAAAGTGTCTCACTGTTTCGCCACTTTTCTTTTATCCGTGATGTACAAGAAATCATCAACGTATCTAGCCAGCATTCCGGATTTCTTGAAAATTCCAAACGCTTCTTTCGTCATGTGGGCGTAATAAATTTCCGATAATATAGACGACAATGGAAATCCTTGAGGAAGACCTTTTTTGAGAACGTATTCTGTACCTCTGTACCAAACCTTCCAGAGCCATTTTATTAGATTTTTATTCCTACGAAACGAGCTCAACGTTTACGTCGTTGGATTGCAATGAAATTTGTGATTTTTTTTTGTTTCTGTGAATAAGACGGTGCCGAGCTCATTTCGAACCGTTTAGCTGCGAAAATTATACCGAATTTTCCGAGAACCCAATACTTGAAAAATGAACAATATTCTTTATTGCATTCCAACTACGTCGACGCTAATGACATTCGCACAATGTCGCACAATGACGCACAATGATGAAGAGCCAGTGAAAAGTTTAAAAAAATTTCATACTCACCGTTTGCTCCAAAATAAATGCTTTGAGGGTCGAGCAGATCCTTTTTTTGGCTATAAATTTTGGTTCTTGATCCTTGTCCTCGTCTTCTACTAGTGTGACCAGAGAATGAGCAGGAATGCGAGGAAACGATGCGCAGTTACTGAACCATGGAACGTATTCGACGCTGTTTTTTTTCCACGTATTGTTCGGTTTTAGAATCGCCAACCATTGCAAACGAATATTGTCGCCAGGGATTTCGCTTATCATTCCATGCAAAATATCGTACAATTTTTCTGTAGAATAAATAAAATTAAGAAAATCAATAATCCGAATAAATAAATAATAAATAAATAAAAGTTAAGCAACCTTTTTTTTCATAAAAATTACCGCTATATTATTTTTGCGACCCTGCTATTTCCATTCAATGAGAAAATATTATCGGAAGGCAATGAAATCGAAAAATCGAACAAATGCGACGAAAAGGTGGAAAAATTACTTTGAATGACTGAGCCATAAGCGTCCACGATGTCCGAAGAAACGAGGTAAAATGGGTGATCAGGATTTTTCTGTCTCTCTTTGCCAAACCTCGACCAAGAGTGGTACAATTTTTTAATCGTTACCGAATCGTACCTCGCCCTGTATAATTGTTGAAGTAATATCTTCATCATGGTCACGTCCTTACGAATCTCCGGTTCCAATCTAGGGGTCGAGAGGAACGAATTTTTATTCCTGCTTCATGGGAATGAGCTTTAGAGGGAAGGAAAGGAAAATTCTCACCGGAACCGGTAAATGCAACGGATACCATTCGCCTTTGGGTACAATTTCGTTGTTCTCGATGGTACGATATTGCTTTCTGGGAAATTCGGCAGAGAACTTTTTTTCACTAACGTCTTTTTCTTCTCCTGAGTTTTGAGATAATAATACTTCCACTTGTTCCATCTCAGAGTACTGAGAAAAATCTTTTTCTCGCTGTACAAATCTTTCACGACTTTGAAGATCTTTCTTAGTATCGCCAAGAAATACACTTCGAAGAGCCATCTCGATAATTTCGCAATTATCAACCACTTTGTTCCAGCATCCGGGATTCCTTTCAGCCAAGTAATGCACGAAATCTGAAATGGGCAAGATTTATTCGAAACAAAAGATTTCTCAATGGCTAAACTCGTAAAAGCTGAAATTCTTGAGCTTACAAACAAAATTTGGTGAAAAATATTGCAGCCAATAGAAAAATGTGATTTCAATGTCGTCAGGGAAACAGAAATGGTCAAAATATTTTAAAAAGCCAAACTCACATCCATGCTCATTACAAAATTTTTGAGCGGAACGTGTTCTCCCCATGAGGAGAGAAAATATTTTCTTAATCCGCGTCTGAGTTTCTTCAGATTAGCGTTGTTCCCAAAAAGTTCAACGGGAATGACACGGACAGAGACAGTGTAAAAGAATTGTTGCAGCTGTTGGATAGAAACACGAGGAGCATGTTCGTCGGAGGGATCTTTTGTTTTCATTGTAGTTTCAAGGCACGTAGAGTATTTGAATTTTTTGTGCCTTTTTTCAAATTTCTCCAAAACTGTTTTAACGTCTTTGAGGCACGTGACGTAGTCAATGTTTTTTTGGCATCCTGTGTAAGTTTCCATGATAGAATGGAAGACTTTTTCGCAATCCCAGGAGGAGTAGAGATTTTTAGAGAGTGAAAAAGCCAACAGCGGCATTTTGTTGAGTTGCTTGTACGTGTCGAGACAAATGATCAAATTCACATCGACAGGTGGATTTGTTATTCGAGTCGAAGTTATGTCCTTCCTTAGACGAGATTTCTGTGCATCGACGTTGACGGCTCTCTTGACCTGGTCTGTAATGACAAGCCGGCGGAAAAGTTACAGATTTGGAAAGGAAAAGGCAGTTTTTGATTGCATGGCTTGAAAACATGAGAAAAATTTGATCGGACCTGGTATATCGTAACAGTTGTACTCAATCGTCGAGTCTGGTGAGTTTCGAATTTTCCTTTTTTTTGGCGTTGGCTCTTTTGCCAATTTGTCGCGCAGAGTTGTCGCGATTTTGGAACATTGTTGGAGAATCGTGACTCGAGGTATTTCATAAAGGTCGCAAGCTGTTTTTGCAGGCTGAACATTGTGATGTTTAAAATATCTGTAGAAGCACGTGAAGATTTGTATTGCCGTGATAGCGAATTCGGTCGCGATGGATGGAAAGAAGAGAGGAAAAAGATTACCGGACTACCTCGGCGCCGTATTGAGATTGAATGACTGACCAATCGTCTGGCTGGTTCGGCATGTTGCGTCGTTTGGTTTGTAAATACGTATACATTTTTTAATGTATTTAACACACTGTTATTGACATTAGTATAACAAAGCTCGGAGACATAACCTATATTTTTGCACGTGTTAACCCGCACAGTTGGTCACGCGCTAAAATACATTGTAAAAATATTGTAGAACATTGGCGCGTCTGTCAGAAAACTCGACACTCGTCATTATAGCGCGTGTTACATTATCTTTGTGATCGAAGCTGATAAGCTTTATCGCGTAGATAACGATGTATAGAAACTAAAATAAACAATGCTTGACGCCGGAGCCGGAGTGCGGGGAAGTCCCGCGCAAAACCGCGCGTTCTAAGCGGAATACGCATACGACTGTCCAGTTTTCACGCGGCAAAACATAAAACGCCCATCAATAAACGCGATTATTTCAATAATTGATAAAATAATCGTTAGATCGTATGAACGAGGAAACTTTGCGTAACTGACCCAATTGCGGTAAATTGAAGAATTTCAATTCCCCAACGGGCGATCAAAATACCACGTGCTCACGAATATCCGCGAGTGTATATGCGAGTCTGTATTTGTATTAGTTTCACCGCGAGAGCAGTTTATCGAGTGTACCAACAAGAATGCCGGGCAAACAACGTTCTCGCAGAACACTTACTGCTTTATGGAGTGTACTGCGAGCGCCGATATGGATGGACTAGATTCTCTGTTATATTGGATCAAAGACATACCCTAGCCGACCTTACGCAAGAGATCTCGAAGCTACTTTGTAAAGAATTTAGTTGATACCCCTCTCAACGTGCCAACGAAAACAACTTGTGGCTAACATGGAATCAGCTACCTCGGGAGACGTTCAAATTCCCGAAACTCTCAGGCCAATTTACGCGATCCAAGCGCCCGTTATTTTGTCCAATAATGCACTTCAAGCATGTATTTCCCTTCAGATTTTTCAGTCGTACCCACTGAATGTTTAACGCATTGTTCCTGAACGTTCTTCACTTGCAAATTTGTGTCTCGAAGTTTTTTTCGGTCTTTTCGAACTCCCACGCGATCCCAGACATTCGAAAAATTATTTTTTTCTCGTAAAAAATTGTGTATGGGACGACGAGAGTCTGTCCATTGAGGAGAGTTTATTCAAGTATTTCCTCGGGTTCCCTGACTCCTTCAACCATCACGCTTCGTTGTGCTTCGTCTACCAGAGGTAAGAATACAATTTTCCCATTTTGTATGAAAAAACATATGCGTATAGAAATGAAGAGGAGAGCTCGTCAGTGAGGCTCGTCCGGAAGTAACATCAGGGGCGAAATGTTTCACTATAAACCAAGGCAAACGAAGGTAAATGGTTTCACGGCTAGTCCAATAATTTCCAATTATCCCCCGTTAGTCTTGGACCAACATATTTATGCTACCGGACGAGTGGGCGCACGTGTGCAAATATACGGGGAATCGGGCCACGTGCGAGCGCGTAGGAACAACACTTTGTGATCTCTAGACAAATACGAGCTTTTCGGGTGGCCCTTGGGAAGACTGAATGGAATCTCGGAGCGAACTAACGGAGTCCCAATTATTTCCATGATTTCTTCTTTTTTAATAAACGCACGAAATTAACGAGAAAAACAAAAAATTATCAAAAATAATATTCAAATGTTTTTTCGCTCTTTATTTTTTTTTTTACTAACGATCGATCGAAATATTCGGATCCCGAAATGCGTCCTTGAAGGAATATAAAAAAAAATCTAAATTTTGTGCTCCCCTGCAGCGAAGAAACGATGGACCGTCCGAGATTTAACTTTCACCATTTAATTTTCCACTTAACGATAAATTTTATAACTCCAGCCATTTAACCGTCACATTGAATGCGTTTCCGTCAACCAGCACAAATTACGTCAAAGTTGGCACGAGCAAATTCCGCCATAAAGTCAAATCGGCCGTGAAAACCGTCCTTCCTTTTCTTTGGACGATGAAAAGCTAGTTTAACTCTGCCCTCACGTGCATGCAGACATGGCCCAGGCAGCAAAATAGTCTACGAACTGAGTTGGAAACGAAAAACTCTGAAAAATTTAATTCTTTTTTTTCCATCTTCCAGAAAATTGACAAAAAAAAAGCAGATCGGGTTGACGGAAAAAAAATATTTATAAATTCCGACGATAGCTCACGGGATTTTGCCGAAATATTGTCCGTCAAAGAAAATAATGAATATTAGTTTTTAAAAAGTGTTAAAAACTTTAGAGCGTTGTTTACGTTCACAATTTTTTTTTCATTCATCATTAAAATCAATAAATCCAACACGGAACTAATTAAATTGCTACGAAGTACTAAAAGAGCCGATCGAGGTTTTTTTTTTTGTATATTGACCGACGACATGGCGGAACTGCCCCTTAAACTTTGAACCTTGCGTAAAAAGCTCAGCGCGATCGTGTTTTTCTCATTTAGAGGAAGTGCTCATAAAACCAGTTGAGCTTTACGAGACTGGGGTCATCAATGCTCACGGTTTTTGTCCATTTCGTCCTATTTCCTGCTCATCCTCCAGCGTGTAAGTGTGGGTCTTTTAATTTTTATTTTTCCAACGCGAAAGAGTCGATAAAACATTCAGCATTGATTATCACGCTCCGGAGGGGCGGACCAAAAGTCATGGAGTAAATCTAATAAGGAAAAACGTGGCCTGCCCCTAACAGTTATGGGGTTTTGGATCGCACCACACCGGAAGGGCTCTTAACGCATTGAAGCTCAGGGTAAATGTGACATAAACTCTGGGTCAAGGTCTCAGAAATGAAGGGAAAGGAACTAGAGAACATAACACGCACCACATCACTGCGTGATAACTCACAAAGGTGGAATGTCCCCTTGGGAAATCATGTGACCAAACGCGTATAGACAAACCGTTGAATATCGCATCATTCAGGTGTCCACGAAATCTCAAAAAACTTTATAAAAAAAAACAAAAAGCAACGAATTATCGAAATAATTATGGAAAAAAATAATCTGCATAAATCGATTAGTGGAAAGTTGAATTCCGATACAACGAATTCTCAATTTTTTAATTATTATTTATTAATATAATTATTATTCGATTATTATTTATTTATATATTTTTATTTTATTGTTATTCATTTATATTATATTATTCATTATCATTTCCTACCATTTGTAATTATCCTAATTGCTTGACACGATATTATGCTATGTTTTTGAAGTTTGCATCGTTGGAATGCAACGAAATTCATGAATTTATTCAAATTTTTTGAAACCAGAGTGAGAAAAAAAAATTTCAGTATCGGTCTATACAAATTTTTGCAAATGAAGAATTCAGTGTCAAGGAAATATTGCGGTGATTATAAAAATATAAAAAAATTGTGAATGGGTCAAATATTGTCGTTGCACTCAATAACGATGCAAACTTCAACGTCATTATTTTGCTCTACTTTCTCGATTTTTTATTTTCATGGTCTATGCGAAACTCTTTTGTTTGGGAAATAAAAGACTAAGACTATTGACCCTGACTTTGAATTTCACGGCCTTTCTCCCTTTTTTATCGTTTTACCGCACTTTCAACTCATTTTTTCATTTCAAGCAAATCCGCCCAGGCTCACGGGATCCTGGATTAAAAAACGAAAAGAATGAGACCAGGTTAAACTCTTTTCGTTAAATTTGATCGGAAATATGAATTTTTGAAAATTCAGGTCATTTATGAGGCTGGGTTACTGGAATAGGTATGAAAAAAATGAGGTTAACTTTCTGGGGTTAAATCGAAAGAGTATCCCTGTGAATACGGTTTGTTTTATACGAGGATGTGTTTTCTCGCATTCGGATAAATAAAACTGTAGGTAAGAAAAGAGTTATAGCGATTTAACGTTGCTACGAAATACTCAAGACACAAGCGTATGCCATTTGTCTTTTTGTCTCTTCTGAGATGCGAGATTGCGCGAGGTAGGTCAAGGAGTCATTCGCCATTCGCTTCGAGAAATGGGCGGATTTAGATTACCGCATTTGTCACGCCGTCTATATGCACTCTGGCTGAACTACTGAGCTATTCTATGCGATGCTATTCGGGTGTTCACGAGTCAGCTAGTTGGACAACCCTCTGTCTTCCTGTCTTACACGATCCTCATTTTATTCGCTCGTATTAGTTTTGTCCAGCGATGCGTTTTATTTTTTACTCCGAGTCCTCGTTTGGCCACCAACACGTCATCAACTTTTTAACTTTTCTTACAATCGTATTTTCCATCTTCCTAATGAAAATTCTAATGACTCGGACTGAGGGTTGTTCGTCAAGGAACGAAAGACGAAAGTGCAACGATGGATAAAACTCATTCGGATTCATTCGACGATTAAATTTCTATACCTGCGTCGAAATATGTCGAGACGTACACTCGAGCTTCTTCATTCTTAGTCGCGTTCGAGCATAAACTCTACTCGCGAATACTCTATGACAAAATGGTATGCAGATTCAGAATGTCTCGTGAGAATCCTAAGCGATAGAGTACAGAAAATCACTATCCGTGTCAGCGAATCCGTGCAAATGTCATGTCGGATGAAAGACGAGACTTTCTCACGCATCAGAGTCGTATCCTCCTTATTATTATTGCTCAGCTGGAGATGCAAGCGGCGGCGACAAGTTTAGAGATTCGTAGCAAAGGAAGGAATGTATATCAATGTCTTTATGCAAATTCCTCAACTCCTGAATACTCGTTACGCTATACATACGTTTGGCAAAAAGTAGTTTTACTTTTACAGGAATACCCGGCGATTAAATTAATCCGAACTTGCCAATCGTTCAATATTTAGTCGATCCACGACCACACAATCCAAATGGGAAATAAAATTTTATTAGTTCCTTCATAAATCATATTTTTTATCCAATAAAAAGCACGTGGCCAGTTTTTGACGCAAATGCACTTTACAATGACACATCGGATGAAATTGCGACGGATATATATGATTTCACCATATTTCACAGTTTTTCCGATAATTCCACGTGACACGAACATCCCATGGAAGGGACAAGCTTTTTTATCGATAGTGAAGTAACGACGGGTTACGCTTCGATCCGTTAAGCCCTGCCGAGACTGCGTCTCACCTCTGTCTCGATTTATCCATACCTATGCAATACGGGCTAGAAAAAATAAAGCGAATTGGAACAGCAAAACGAGCAAAACAAAAAAATATTTAAAAAAATAATAGGGAGCGAGAAAAAGTTGGCACTCGACGAAGATTTGAGCATGTTTTGGCAACCCAGTTGAAAAAGCTCGAGAGAAAACTGACGGTGAGAGAATGAGCATCGGTGCATAAAATATCAAGTACTATAGCGAATCCTTCTATAATGTGTGGTGGCGGATCAGCTGGAATCCAAAAATAAATTCAAAATTAAAGAAAACTGTAATTTCACTCATTTTCTTCTTATTCCTTCAAAAAATTGATCGAATATTCATTTTCCCACGACACTCAAGTTCGCAACGTTGTAATCCATTTTTCTATTAACTGTTTGTTCAATTTTTTAAATCGTCACGATTTTTGTACCATTTCTGTGTTTCGTTCCCGAAAAATATCCTTCTATTATCCCGATCAAGGATTCAATAAGAATCTTGAGATTTGACCAAGAAAAAATGGAATTTCGTTGGATTCCAATGATGCAAACTTAACCATCGTCATTTTCCCTGGATCCTGATGATTCATCGAACATTTCCTCTTCTTCCTCAATGTCCTTGTAGCTCCAGAATCCAGTGAAAAACCCGGCAAAGTTTTGCAACCCAGTCTCAAGTTTCCGCGTGCATAATTATCTGTCAATGAATCGACCGACGTAAGTTTATACGTCAATGACAAAGAAATAACTCGCGTGACTTAGCGAGCCTTGTACAGCGGGCTCTACCGAAATAAGCCGATAAATTAAGTGCCGCGTTGGGCCGGGGGGGGGGGGGGGGGGGGGGGGGTTCAAAGCCCTACGATCCGAACATTCCGCAACGATAAATATTGACTTCGGATATTCCCACCAGGAAACCAGTTTCGCTTTTCCGTATACTTCGTACCGATACCCGTTGAACAAACACGTCGCGATGCGAAACTTTGCCGAGTCACAAAAGTCCAAGTTTTTATAGTTCTCAATCGAGAGAAAGTGAAACAACGAAGAACGCAAGTTTCCGAAGACAATTCTCCAGATGAAAAGAAAAAAATGAGAGAGCAAAAAAAAATAATTATGTTCCTGACAACTCTAGGCAATGAGATTATTCTTGCCATGTTTTTACTTCGTCCTCGCAACCTTCTCTGCTTCTTGGCATATATGTATGAGCAATCACATGTTCTGCGGTTTAACTTGGCCACTCGGCTCTTGGAAATGTTCCAAACGGTCCCAATGCATTTGCTTCTATATGCTATACATCGGAATAGTAATTAGACTGGTGAGGATAGAGGCGAATCCATGAACCCGAGTGTAGACGGGTACAGGAATGATTAGAAACGGCACGTTAGCCTCGAATCGCGTGTAACTATTCGCACTACTTCTACCAAGTTAGTCCAGTAAATTACCAGCTCCGTGTACTGGGAACGGGGGTAATAAATATTTTGCAAAATAAAAAAAAAAAAAAAACAAAAAACTGGCGATTTTTTAAAATATTATTGTGATAAATTGGAAAAATGGGAAATAGCGTTTTTGTTCTGACTATGAATGGATGAGTACAATCAACAAGTCATAACAATAGAAGCTCCTCAAATTTCGGGCGTAATTGATCGAGCCTGAAAGACGTTAACGCAGCGCTAATTAGGAAATAACGACCGTACATTGTTTCAATCAAAAATAGCTTATGAAGTTTTTCTCGCCATAAATCTTCGCAGTGCTGAAGCTCACGGAGTTTAATCACCTCGTCCGCCATCTCAAACTATAACTCGTACCTACAAAGCTCGACATATAGCAGCAAAAAGCCGCTCGGATATACCAGCCGCGCCTTTTGTTCGAGTAGAAGTGCTGGCTTTTTAGTCAGACACTAGTTTGATGGCCGTCCGGTGTGTACAACCGCGCGCGCGGTTAGAGTTGCAAAATTACGCGCACCACAGATTTCGGTAAATCGACCGAAATCATCATTTTCGTGAGCGAATAGGAAATTTATTGGAAAAGCTTGAGCTCCTCGTACAAATACTTTGAGAAAACGGTTTATTCATAATGAATAATTATACTTAGTTGATACTTTTACTCAAAAATGCATGAAACTGTTACAAAAATTCAATTCCAAAAAGATTTATTTGGCCGTATCCAACTTTACATTTGTTAGCAGTTAACAAGTCCTGGTACATGTAAATAAATCATTTTCTCAGTGAAGAATAGTTATGAGGAATAAAATAATTCTTGATATCGCACAATTTTCATTGCTCGTTTACACGTTTTTATATTATTTTTCGAAAAAAAAATGGAATTTCCCATTTGCATTGACTGCTCTCGCAGTGAAATTCGCGACTCAACCCACGAAGAAGATTTTCTCCGCGTATACAGAGAAGGTAGGTATGCGATAAAGTAGAATGAAACAGATTGGAATTTTAATTCAAGAAAGTGCTTGGGAGGCTCGAGCGCTTACAGACACACGTTGTGGCGAAGAGTCGCCTGCTCGCTTTCGCGGAGTAACTCGGTCCAATCTAGACAACCGAATATCTCTTGGACGTGTGGCCCAAGGACGGTGTACCCAAGGGTCCCATGGTTCCTTCATACCAAGACGGTACGTTCGAGAATAGCACAGAGAGTTTGTGTACATCCTTCGCCACATTTACTATAAATACACTCAACTTGGCAATCTGGTGAACTCCGAAATAATATGAACTTTGGAGATTCAAGGATATTCACGACCCCCTAATGCGCAGCAGCCCATTTACCTCGCGCGGAATTACTGAAAATTCGAATCAACACGATTTATTATTTAAAATAGAAAAAACAAGAGAAACCCGCGAAAATTGGCTCTCAATGTGCTAAGAGAAAAAAGTTTTTCAAGTCCTTCCAAGTTAAACTTGAGGCTGCATTTATTATCTAATGAGATAAGGCTCCGCAGTGGAACTAATAAGCAAATATCTCCGAGAATGTTTCTCTCTATTTATCTGCAAGCCACAAAATCTGGCCCTGGGAAAAGTCTTAGCAGGATTCCCCGAGCGTGTACCGTAATAAAATATCGCTTTCGTGTAATTAAATTTCAAAGTGTGCAAGAGCTGAGCACATACTTGAGGATGCTCCTCGAGCCATGGCATTTTTTTCTCTTTTCCACCTCGATCCTTTCTCAGTTAAAACGTCTCGAGGACCGCCAAGTACCATCCACAATCTTGGTTCCTTCGTAATTCCACTGACTGAGTATGAGTTTGATTTCCTGGGTACACCAGGTCGATGCATACATACTTTATTGGAGCACTCGGGATCGGATTGTAAATTGACCTTAGACCTCACGAGCGAAATCCAATGGGACGGCACCGGACGATTAAGCCAAAAGAATTAATGAGAAATTCGCACGACAGAAGAAACGCGGGTCAAGGCGTTTCTTTTTCTTTCGTCAAAACATCAACGAAAATGATATCAACAAAAGTTTCGGAATCATCTCCGACGGCGAATAATTGAGTGCAAGGACAACAATGTGAAATTATTAACACTGTACTTGCCAGGGAAGGGTCTCCCTGCTGGAGAGAGGTAACGAGAGTTTGCTAGGAGTTTTGAGTAAACCACAAAGTCGGTTGTTGCCGCATAAGAGGAAAGCCTTGTGTCTGTGTTTCGCTTTCACGCTAATGTCGAAGTTCTCAAAGCGTTTTCGAACTTGTACTTGGCATGATGTAACATATCACTATGGAGGCCACAAGCAACCGTTAGGAAATTACCTAAAACCAATTCTAATCATCGTATGAGCAACATACACCGAAGAGAGCTGAATTGTTCACGTCAGAATCGTTGATGTGGCTGCTTTATCATACCATTTCCACGCGCGTCTTCGTTTCAACGTTTCGAGTAATTCAATTTCATTCCGAAAACAAAAGTTTCGCATTGCGTGCCAACGGTAATGAGTAATTTTCCTTTGAATCGTGGTTAATTAAGATCAATGCTTCATGGCGGTATGATTACTGTCGAAACACAATTCGATATGTACATTATCAAGTACGTTTCGCTGTTGTTGGCGGAATTATTGGAATACATTGAGAATAATCGAAAAAAAGGTACAAATTTGAATCTGAGCGATGGGAATTTTGTCAGCCATCGATAAAAACAAAAATGACGACGAGTTCGATGTGAAAACGTAAGCATAAGCATCAGCTACTATGAGGAAGGCAAATACTGAGTAGATTTTCATCGATCGAAGAATAAAAAGGACTGGAGCGCGCCCACGATAAAGAAAAACGGGCTCAGGTTGATGAGCAACAAACGTGCAAGTACCGTCTAGAGTCCGTGTAAGAAATCGAAGTGCTAGTCTGTGTCTGTCGCGAAAGATACGAGGTCGTCACATCGAGTCAGAAATATAAGGAACCGTGCGATTCTCAGGGAGCGAGCGATCGACCAATAAACTAAATGTAGCGGAAACACAGGGTCCAGAATTACGTGCCACTAAGTGTATGTGTCATTTGCATTGGGAATTAACACCTCGCTCATGAATAGATTTGTACCGGCTGGACTAAATATGTCCGCAATTATATTCAGGGCAAAGGACAGCGAGCAATTTGAAAAGTACTCATTTCTTAATTATTATACTCTCGAAAAAGGATTGATAAGACATTGAATTTTCGAAATTGAATATTTTCGACACGATTTAATCAAAAGAATCGTATCGAAAATTGATTCATCAAGAATCAATGAAAAAAGTCGTGTCGAAAATTGATTCGACACGAATGAATAATAAATAAAAAAAACCCTTGTCAATGAATTTTTGTCATCGTCCTGCGTACACTGACAGAGCCCTCTGATGATTACTTAGACGACAGCGGGGAATTTTTATTTCGAAATTTCGAAGTGAGGTGCGGTGACTGATCCATAACCTTAATGCAGCCTGCTCATAGGAAGGGAAATAAATGAGAAAGTATTTTCTGTCGAAAATTTAACAATCGAGCTATCCGCGATTTCCTCTCGCAGGATTTTTTAACATTCTGTATTGACGTTTTAATTCTGATCGATAACTCTGTTTCCCTTGACGTACGTCATTCTGAAATTCAAAGATCGATATATTCTCGGGGACATATAAGGTTTGGAAAATTTCATGACAGAGTTGCTCGTTCTCTCGTTACGTTCGTAGCGACATATCTGAAAAGTCTCGGGAAAAGATATCACAAATGTGTCTCAGCTCGGGACATCCCATCGTCGGTTGCTACCCCGTGCAAAAAGAACCTCCCACCAAAAAAAGAAACACCCTCTCATCTCTCCCGCACCCAATGCTTTTCTTTTGTGTTTATGAACGGTGCGCCGCTCTGCAACGTTCGCGCTGACGCGACCAGCCAGCAAGGAAAGACATTTTCTTTCAGTCCATCATAAAAGGAAGTTTCTTTTTTTATATTCTTGCGACTATACGCTTTATTCAAGCCACAGCAATTACTTCGACGCCGAACAGTAAATAGGACACATTTTTAAGCGTCCATATATTTATATTCTCTGAGGATCTTTGTTCCGACGGAGAAAATCAAGACCAAATGCATTTTTATAGAAATGTCACGGGTGTGCTGAGAAGAATACGAATAATCGTAGAAATTCAACATTTTCTGACGCAGAAAAGGTCTTCAAATATCTCAACTGGATGAAATATCGACGCGAAGCTACGAAATTTGACGACATCCCAGATTGAAGGACAGTTCCAATTTTCCCATCCGTATCTCTATATTTTCGTGGATTTCACGATATATTTTCAGACTCAATATACCCACAAACTTAAGGACATTCTACGAAGCTTTTTCTTTCATCCCCAAGTGGAAAATTGTGGACAAATAAAAATCTCGAGTCGAATAAACCTCCGTTAGATTTAAACCGTTTTCGAACATTGACAATTGGCAGAGCAGCCAGTAAAAGTTGTTGCATTTCAATGAGAGCTTCGACTCATCGAAGCGAGAGGCTTGTGTTTTTAGGAAAAACCCATGCGTCTATTTTTGTTGTCCCGTTGGCCATTTTCTTGAGCGATGCTTTACAGGAGAGTGGAATTTACAAAGGAGAAGCTGAAGCCAGCAGCATCCAGAGTTCGCGGTAAATAAGCGGGGAGCGTAAGAGTTTCACGTCAGGTTTTCAATTATTCCGCCTGTTTTTTTTTCTTGTTTTCTTACTCGATGTACATCGTGCCCTACTAGACACTCCCGAGTATCTACCTCGATGCAATGGAACAGAGATGCACTTACCAATCGATCAGTTACAGCTGAGCACAAGCTCGAGTCCGTTCATTTATAGAAAAAGCAAAAAATCGAAGAAAATTTTGGCGTCCGTGTGGCTGGCAGAAGTTTTCGACCTATCTGTGTAAATCAATCCACTAAAATCCATACTTTTTAGCTCCATAAGGGAGCTAGAGTGTAGCCAACGAAGCTCAAGCCCAGGTTTACGTCAGGGCGCGATTATCGAGCAACGGAACATTATCCAATAACTTTTACCTCATAACTGATCATTTTTACGAAGCAAAACTCGTTTTTTACGAACCCCAAATTGATTTATTTCTGAAACATTCGATTAAGACTCAATTCGCCGTGGGCTGGTACAGAAAATGATTAGAGTTCATCACTGTTCGCATGGGGAAAAAGTGTTTTTCCGCTTTTGTTATTTCGCTGCATGGCCTCAGCTCTCTACATGCCTGGATCGAACCGTGTGGAAAACTTTTATTTCCATTTTTTGATGCTACAATACTAGAAGCTTTGCCGCATGCCTTTGACGCTAAATTTTTCATTGCAAATATTTGACTAGACTCGTGCGGAGCGCTAAATTACAAAAGCGAGTGAAAGACGATTTCGTTTTTGAAAAACTTTGATAATTGGTGGGCAAGCGAATGGTTATTGAAGGAGAAAATTCATGGTCCAAATATTTAGTTGGCATGCGGTTCATCGAAATAATAAAAGGCGTTTGATGAATCACGATTTTTTAATTAATTTCGAAGAATAATATATGTTACATTTTTTTGAATAGCGAATCGTGGCCGCGATCCTGTTGGGTATTTTTTTCATTCATAACACTTTTTTTCAGCGGGTAAGGCGTAACAGAAAATACGAAGAGAAAAAATACCAATTTCGAATAAAAACGATGAAATTCTGTGAGCATGTCGATTGACTGTTCTGCTGTTCCTTCTCTTCAATGAAAAACACCATTCAACTTTTTTCCCCATCGATCTAATTGTGAAAAATTGGATTCGATGCACGTATCTCGGGAACAGGATCGCTCATGTAGCTCCATCGAAATATAACAAAACGAATTGTTTTTTCGAGTCGGTAAGCGAAGTATAAAAAGTGAAATTATAAAGAATGTTGTGATACAGAAAAAAGGCATACACGCTAGTTCAGTGGAAAACGAAACGTGACGAGGAAATCGACGAATCGCTCTCAAATCCCATCCTTCCATCTCCTTCTAATTCCCGTCGTTAGTTGCTTCGAGTCCTTGAGAAAGCAAAGTAAAACTCTCAACAAGGACGAGAACGGATTTTCTGGCCGCGATGTACGCCAAATGACAACGACGCAGAGCTCCATCAATTCCGAGAGACTCGAGTGCGTGATTACGCTCTGGTCTGGTTTATCGCCTTTTTTTGTTTGTTTGCCATTCTTTGATTCGCCCTTAAGCTGTAAGTAGCCCCGTCAGGCTTTGCCGCAAAGAGCTATTTATTGATTGCGTTAAAATATACGAATAATTCTCATCTCCGTATTACCGAAATATTTATTGATAAATTAAACTGCCCCGACGACTGAAAAACAATTTTCCCATTTCAGCGTCTCCGATGCCTGGAGAACGGTTCATATTTACTTGCAGACTGTCTACACGATGACATGTACGGATAGAAAACGTCTTGAGCGGTCATTGACTTTTCCTTCAAAAGCGAGAGCTTTCTCGAGCCACTTGCATCTCGCGTCCACTGTCATGCCCCGTAACTCCCTGAGCACTGATGCTCCAAAAGTAAACATTCGTCTCGAATTTATTCTCGTCGAGTGGTCATTCCCTTCGTCCAGTTGCAATCGTTTCTTCAGCAAAGCAGAAGATACGACAATCCTTCAACTCTCCTATGTCTGTTTGTTGATCCTTCGCAAGCTTCCGATTGAGTCAGAGTTTCTCGAATGCCAACATTGCCATTGTTTGAGCAGCCGCCTTTTTTTTCTCCATCGAGAAAATCACCCGAAATATGTGATCGGTTGCAAAGCCAAATTCGTGCAACTTTTTCTCTCCATCGAAACAAAAGTCGATCGTTATCCGTTTTTCATCCACCGATCGTTCTGATCGATCGACTATATCCTCCGAATCAAGTGTTAAGCAGATTCAATCGGATTATAAAAAGACTGAGGATCGTCAGTCATGCCATTTGAGTCGACCCAGAAATTACTGAGGGACATTGACTCAGTTACCAGGAAGACGTGTCCGCGGAGTATCACGCTGCGATAGGGTCCTTCGAAACTTTAACGGCCTTCTGTCGTCGTAAAAAAAAAAAATGGAGCAACTGAACTCTGGACAGACGACAGTAACGAAGCACGAGGGTGTTATTGAATTTTATTTCTCTCGTCTTCCGGCATCCTCGTTGTTTCTCTTCTTCTAATTGAATTTAACAATTTCTTTATCTCTTCAAACAAGCGTGACTCGAGGATACAACGGAGATATAATTTCCATCGTTACGAACAAGATTAACGAAACGTCATTCTAACAGGTTTTTTCTAAAAAATTTCATTTGCCGAAATTAAAACGTTGTCAGTCTCAGCTTTTCCCGTGCACGTGAATTCCGTTCTTACAGTCAATCTCCAGAATTTTTCATGAAATTCCTGTATCGACGCTGTGTGTTTTTTTTTATTTTTTTATTTTTTTTTTTTATTTTTTTATTTTTTTTTTTAGGAAAAAGCGCAACGTTTATTCTCAACTGTCGGAGGAGCTTTTACTATTTTAATAAAAAATTATAAAACGTTCATGTGCACATTTCAAGTTTCCAACTCGGTACCGGAAGCATTTTAAAAAAATGAATGAATTAAATCGTGAAGATTGTTTCAATCGAGTTCTGTCAATTGCATCGCATCGTGTCGAGGGAAAAACCAAACATAAGAGTCAGCTGGCATTACGAGGTTTGTCAAGATGCATAGGGTGGGAGTTTTATCGCGTTGGTTTCGGTCGAGAAGTCAGAAGCTACCTTATGGCTTTTTTTGGACATGGGAAATGAGTCCAAGATTTTTTCCACCCTTCAGGCACGCCGGGGGACCGAATATGGCTGGTTAACTCTTCGGGGATTCGAAAGGAAGTGGGCATCGGTAACTACGGGGCTGAGGGGTGCCGGGGAGACAAAAACCATTATTTAAAGTCACGGACTTCAACTTTGGTTCGAATCGTTTTTGACAATAGGATCGACGATTTCTGGGAAATGCAGTTTTTCCAACTTTTTCTGTTGCTCGTACAGAGTTTGCTCTCTCGTCAATTGCGTTTTGCAATTTAACGTCGCAGCGACATAAATAAAACGACGGAGAATCGACAAAATTTCTATTTTCACCAGATTGAAAATGCTTATCGCTTTTTCATGTGTTGTCTCCTTTTCCACAAAGGGATTCATTTCGAAAATATGGAAAGTTCCGCTAGAAACTGTTTCATATAGTTGCGGACTCATTCCTCTAACAAATCCGTGTAGTCTGGACTTTTTTCTTCGAGTTTTCTGCGCTCAGCGACTCCGCGTACGTTCATGTATTTCCCCATTGTAATTTGTAACCTCCACACGCAGATTACCTTAATAAGGGACCTGCACGAGACGAAACTATTCTCCAGGGCGGTCAAAAGCTGCGGCAAGCACATTCGTTGTTTTTTTCAACACTCATGATCTCGTGACAAATCTGTTTGTTTACCGAGACGTGCCAAATGTTGAGAAAACAATTAGAAATTTTAGACTCAATTGCGATAATCGTTGCGCAATAATATCTCTTGGAATCGCGTAGAATTCTGGCCTATAGCGAAGGTGAGCTTGAAAATACCGGAGAAACAGACGCCAAGCCGAGTTTCGGGTTTCGCAACAATTACAAAGCATTCGGAATGGCTTCCCTTCCCATTTCTACGCCAATTCGCAGCTGCCTCTGTACCTTACACAAGAGCACAAATGCACATGTAAATATCGATCCGTGCAAGAGGATTCCCTATCTCGCATTTCCTTAACGAGGAAAACCAGAAGCTCCGCGGGTTTTACGGTATGAAGTTTCGTTATATATTGAACAACCCCAAAGACTAAGACTAATCAACGGATGAGAATGTTTCGAACTTTAGGGTGTATTTTGAAAATAAAAGTTTTGTTCGTTGATGGCTCTCCACGATGTCAAAGGCACGATAACCAAAATATGCTCTAATAAGGCGGTTCGATCTTTCACCGAAAATAAATGAAATAAAATTCTTCCTCATTCTTCCGCATTATTTCGATAAAAATGGGGAAATGATGGTTCGAACCAGTTTTTCGAAACGGTTTTTCCACTCATTTGTAAATACTTCTGTACCCACATCCACATATGCATCGTATATGTATTCTGGATTGCCGCGTATGTTGAGTATTCCACGTGCGTCGTTTACCTTCTTTCGTCCGCTTCTTGAGCAGCATCAACAACGATGGTAATACCCAGAAGGAAACACCACGTTGTCCGCATAATAAAAACCGTACCTTCCCCGCCTTGGCATGTGTTTATATACGTGAATGTATACAAATCCATAACATTACTCGAGAACATAAAAATAAACTTTTGTATAACAAGTTTGTACAATGTGGCTGTTTCGATCGATGAATGAGTGCGTTTATTGTGAATGACTCGATATACAATCGCCTCGTGAGCTCGTCGTTTGTCTGCCTATCGATACGCGAGTTTTATTCACGAAATTCGTGTTTTTTAGCTTGAAAAATAGTTCTTGTTTCCAACTCGGAAAAGAGAATGGAAATTCCTCAATTGAAAACTAGCGAAGGGCGAAATATTTCATGAAAATTGGTTAACGGATCATTTTTCCAATGGCATTCCAGTGTTGAAAAAAAAAATGCATCAATCTCTGGGTTCTGTGATTATTTAGATTGAAATAAGCAAAAAGTACATTTTACTTGTTTGATATAAATGAAATTTTTGCTTGGTGGAAGGAGCTGCTGTGAGCATTGAAATGTTTCCTTTCAAATAATAATGACCCACTTGTAAATTCGGATTTTCTTAAGATTTGAAACGGAATGTCGGGTACGGTTCTCGTTCTCAGCAGACCGGAACTTGCAAGCGCGCGGAGGGTAAAAAAATGGATTCACTGCTGGGCGTACTCCCTCTTTGGTATGAAAAAAATGAGAGTACACGTAGCACACGCACACAGACCGGAAGTATGAGAACATGCAGGGCCAACCGAAACTCGACGTTTTTGAATAATTACAAAAGAGAGGAGTCCGGCGCGCTTCGTATTATATGAGCAAGCTATAGAACTGACGAAAGAACGAAAGAAGATGAGTTTGCGTGTTGGCTGAAATAATGAAAAGAAATATAAACAAAAAGTCTTTCTTTTTCTTCATTATTTTAATTGAATTCCCATGGCTTTGAAGTTCGATCTTTCATAATGTGTAAATGTCGAAAGCTAACGTTCGACCATTATTATTAACTCTGCTCCATAGCCCACGTTTTTCCATGGCAATGCAAAGAATTCGATACATTTTCCACAGACCAAACGGTGCCTTTTGCTCTGAATTAAAAAAAAAAAAGAAGAAAAAATGCGTTTCGACTGAAGGAAAAACCTTTTCGTTCATCATACAAATTGGCTTGGCGTTTATTATGGAAAAGGAGTGAGGAATGGCCTCATTTGTTGAATCTTGTAATTGACCGGAGTACAGGAAAAAGATGAAGGATCGAGTGCGGAGTTTGCAGGCAGTTATATCGCCCAAGTTATTTCCTAGTGATCGAAAAAGCTCGGCGAAGTTGGCGAAAGATAAAGAGGACGCGGAGGCGAGTTTGTCGATTAATTATTCAATACGTGACTACTCTTTCGTGGCTCTGAATTTTCTCTACGACACCGAGGGTGTCTTGGTTACATCTCGTTTTGCTGGGGCTTTCTCGTTCGAGGCTTTCTTGACGATTTCACGTATGTACCTTTCCCTACATCGCTCGTACAGTCCAAAAATAAAATAAAAAATCACCAGCCATGTATTTCCACGTGAGTTTTATAGCAGACCTTGATAGAACGCAAACAGACGTGACTTCGTTTTGACTTTAATAAATAACCAATTTTTTGCCAGCATCCATTGCCTCGAACGTATACGCAGCGCAACGATTCGTCTCGGCGGTGTGTTTGAGCGCGAGCGATAGATTAATCGATTCTCTCAACAGTCTCGATCCTTCTCGCGTGTCAATTGCAATCAACGTTTAAATCAAGTGATCGAACGGCCACGTCGCGTTGAGAAATTCAACTTAAAAACAAAATCCTTATTCAAAAATCATTCTCTCATTAATTCCATAAAAATATATTTTTCCGGAGGGAAAAAATAAAATGGAGAAAACGCATGGATCGATCTGCGTGAGACGTTATACGATGCGGTGTGACTGAAAATTAGAGGTTTCCCGACCTGAGCACGCGTATATATAGGAGCAGGTCGTATCTGCGGCATTTCTCCGAACGACAGCGGACTGTCAAAAGTGTACGGTTCGGTGGTTCGAGCTCGAGTCTAAACTGCTGTGGGACCAAGTCACCTCTCGCGAATGAAACGGTTGCTCGACCAATCGCAATTTAACAGTCTCGCTCAACGAGGGAAACGAAATGATAGACAAAGCGGTGAGAGAAAGAGAGATATTACGCGCTGCTCGCAAGCGGAATTGTTAAAACCCAGAACCGTTTCATTCTCCCTGTAGGGTATAATGTGTATGAACCATGTATAGCTCCATGTACATCATCAACACATACAGAAGTGTACGCGTATTCGGTGTAGACGTACGTCGAGGATACCAACGTTTACCACTGAATGTATGTGCGTATTAAACACTATATACATACATATATATATATATATATAGCAACATAAAGTATTCAGTAAAGTATATAATACAACGAAACGATGGGAGGAGTCATCGAGGGATTCCCTAGCAAGAGATACCGGAAGTGGTGAGGGCCACAGCATTGAAACGAGCTGCGCACAAATCCAGCTCAGGCCGCAACTGCGTTTTAAAGAAGACATTTTTTTCGCCTCCCAACGGTATACGAATAAAAGGATTTCGAACGGGTGAATATTCTCCAGAATAAAGAATAACTGAATCAAGTTTACGATCGATACGAGAGGAGAAGTTGCGTTCTCCGAATAATCTAACCGATTCTATCGTCAGAAATATTGTATCCGCGAAAGCCTCTTCATAATTCATATTCAATATATATTTCATAGCTATGTTTTGTACTTTTGCATGTTTTTTAGTTCCTCGTTCTCGAATCTTCGTTCCATTCGATATGAGAAATGAATTTCGTTGCAATGCTTTTCGTTTTCGATTTATCGGTATGTCGGTTATTGGAGCGAACGTTTTCGATTTTTTCTATTCCCGTTCAGCATCTCGAGTCGTTGCTTTTAGCCGATGAATTATTGAATCTTTATCTTCTTGACTCGAAGAGGAAATCTTGTTCAACGAACCATAATCGTTTTCATTCCAAACAAGATCGGGCTCAGTCGATTTATAACTTTTCGAGTGCATTCTGGGTCGTTTTGACCCCAACGACTTTCCGTCACTGACTAATTGGCGACGAATGCTTTGGCATTTCATTATCGTCAAAAATAAAATTCAGGACTAGAAATATGAATAATTTACTATTAATACAAAAAAATGCTTAGTTACGGGAACACGACAATCTGAGAAACGTCTCGGGTCAGAATGACCCAATACATGCACTTAAAGGAAAGATATTTGATGCAATGATCGTTTTTAGTCTCGCAACGAAGAGCGGGGCTCGATAAATACCCCGAGAATGACGGAGCCTCGTTGCCCACCCAAAATGCTTGCATTTTCTGACGCGTCAATCCGTGGCTTCTCCCCAATCTTGAGAGAAAACATGAAACAATTTTCCGTACAGTTCCGATTATTTCAAGTCTCACGTTCGTAATCTATTGGAGAATTCAACAGACTTTCCTAATGGTCGATCATTGTACGTTTTTAGTGACGGTACTTGGTTATATACCGAAGTCAAAAAACGCGATGGTATCGATAGATTGGTGTGTGCAGAGTCCATGCAGCTCATCGCCCCTGCCCCATGCTCACGTCATTAACCGGTGCATCCATACAGAAAGCGTTTGGTGGGACGGAAGTGCATCCTTCCCCCATTCCTCTGTAGTCAAGGGTTCGAGGATCCCATTCCCCTCAGCCCCAGCCCCTTCCCTCCGTATTTTACTGAATAATACTTTCAGGTGTCCCTCGAGTCTGTAGCCTTCTCAAATGTAGATCATGCTCACCTGTATACGTTGATATAACCAAGCGAACGTCTCCTTCACGGACTAACCCTTTCTCCTCCATTTTTGCGCCTCCTCCAGACCTTGTAACGGTTAACCAGCCAACGATTCCTTTCAGATTTCATTTCGGACGATCCAAGGCCATAAAAAATCCTCCATCGTACAAATTTCTCAGTTGAAATATTTTTTTAAATACACTGAGAAAACGATTCATTCATATGTACCAGGTTTTGGTAACTGCCAACAAGTATAAACTTGGATACGGCAAAATAAAAGTTTTTGAACAGTTAATGAATCATTTATTTGAGCCCCTCGATTTTATCTGAAAAAAAACATTTGTTAATGGTTAAAAAATGAATGATTTGATAAAACGTAACCTTTTTTAATAGCAAATGAATTTGATGACCATAAACATCTACTGAGTTAAGGGAAAGAAAAGCGATCGAAGAAATCATCATCTTCAAGGAAATGCTATGCCTATGAAATTAAATCGTGATAACAAAGATATTTTTTGACTATTAACAAATTTTGTAACATTTAATGAATCTTTGAGTAAAAGTACCAACTAAATATATTTCTTTATTATAAATAAATTGTTTTCTCAGTGCAGTATCGAAAATATTTTCACACGCATACTGACTGCTGGAGAGTTCCCAGCTGCTTGAAAACTCGATCGTACAGTCGGTCCAGCCCTTTTGGGAAAATTTGGATCACCTGCCAAGAGAATTAATTTGTCTTGCTTATATCGTACGTTTGGGAACTCCATATCGTCTTTCTCTGTATCTCTACCATTGGTCACAAGTTTTCCTCCACTTAACCACTCTGTAACGTACAGTTTAGGAAATGCTCGTGGTCCCCACGTGCATCACGAGTAAATGTGCTCGGGCTAAAGAAAGAAACGCCGCAACGTTTTTCTCTCTCTTTCCAACATGCGTGTGTTTTTATTTCTCCCTCTTTTTTTATATGGCGCTCTCGCTCCCTTGTCGACAAGCCCAGCCAACAGGTAGAAGGAATAGCACAGGTGGCAAGTCTCATATTCTCTCGACCAACTGTCCGCCTCGGGTGTCCATGTGTTTGTTACTTTTACTGGTACGGGAGTGTTGCTCGAGAGCGAGCACTTGGACAGCCAGTCGGTTCTAGGTGATGGATACCGCGTGTGTGCCTCACGTGTGCGAAAATACTCAACGACCTATCGAGCTCGATACAACTCAGTTTTATTCAACGATTAATTTCTCCCTCGATTCGGATCGATCGCCTCGCGCTAGTTCTTCATTTCGGAGTTACAGTTTTTTTTTATAATTTCGGTGTGACTTTCCTTTTCCTCGTCGTTGACAAAAACTTGCAGTAAAATTCGAAATGCATTTTTTTTTTTTTCACTTTGAACCTTAAAACTTTACACCTCCCCATTGTCAGTGGAATTTTGCGTCGAAATGTGTGCGATTATATTTAATGCAGTTCATTGATGAATTTTACTCGACGAATACGATTCGAACTATTTTCGTGAATCGTGACGTATATTTTTAGTGATATTCCTCTTTCAAGTGAAGTTTACAGTTAAGTGTCCGAGTGTTGGTTACTTTACCTCACTACCAGACGATTATTCAATTTTCAAAGGATTTTACCGAGCCGAAGAATCTTTGGAAACGTAAGGTTAGTCAAGGAAAATCTATTGTCGCTTTCTTACAATAATCAAGGTCCATAAAACGTGGTGCTGTCGTAAAGTGTCTGTTTTATGTGTTAATTATAATTGTTGATAGACATCGAAGTATTGAAAGTACTGATTAAAGAAAATGTGCTCGCACTCAGGCGACTGTGAAGTATGAGCGAGATTTTTTTAAATAAACAATTGTTAAGTAGGCTGCGACCGTTTGATCACAACGTAGAAATGTTCACCTACATTTTTTGTCATTGACAGAATGTATGTATTTATGTTTGGAAGGCTGAGAGTTTGGCGTCTCGGTAACGCACGACCGGGATTCGTTGGAGCGAATATATCGCGATGAAAGCTCGAGTACACACCTTCATACTCTTTAAAACCACTTTACATCCCTCACGGTCTAGCGATATAAATGCATGTTCACCAAAACGCTACATATTTTCAAGTTTTAATATAATCTCGACCATAAGAGTATAGCACATTGGTGTGTACGTTCGAAAATTGCGCAATCAAAGTAATTATCGTGAATTTTAGCTGCAAAGAGTTGCTTAATGATGCTGGAAACGTTTATCGTAACTTTCCTGCAATTTTATTTCATGAGACCTTGGCTGTGTGTACGTGATAAATTTAACACCAAATATCAGAATGCGAACTAAATATATGGATGGAAAATGATTTTGAGCTTCAATGAATCTTCGAAACGAGGTGTGCGTGCATTTTTGTTCTGTCGAAGAGGCAGTGCGAAAGGCACTTCCGGTCGTGAAAGATTTCCGCAATTCTGCATCGTTATAAATTCGCCGATCGTTACTGTTGCTCTCTCGTTGAGCTCGGCCTTGAGCCTTTCACGACTATACTTTCATTCTCTTTCTATAACATCTTGAATACATCACGAATATCATTCCACTTTTTTTCTGCTTCGCAATAAATTTTCAGTTCGAATACATTATTACAATTTTTATTCTTTTCTCTCTAGTCAGAAAGTCAATTCTCGTAAAAATTTGCATGAAAAACGAACTAATGAAGAGAGCATTAATTATAAATTCCAATGAATCATGAAAATGGTCGAGAAAAATGCGAAAACGTTGCGATGCAACGAAATATATTTATTCATGTTAATAATTTGTTTCATTTTTAAAATGATTCGAATTTTTCGAGCCAATATATTTCTCTGCGGGCAAAAAATCGTTTGTTTTATCATCGCAATTCAATTCTGAATATGAAGAATAGGTTTTGGCAACAAAAAGAAAAAAAATTTCGTTGCATTCCAACGATGCAAACTTCAACATGACGAATAACTATAAATTCCTAACTGTCGACGCTCAGAGAATTTTTTTTTATCTTTTCCTCAATTTTGCACTATTTTAAACTTGTTGACAAAGGCCCGAGTTTCATATGGATCTCTCGTTCGTCATCTTATTACGTAAGATCGAAATGGAAGTGTGAAAATGGGATTAAAAAGAGAAATCTCAAGAAGTCTGGAACGTTGCTCGTATGTAGATTTTTCCTATCGTGACAAACGACAGGACGTGACTGCTGAGGATCGAGAAAAATGATTTTGAAACAGAAAGTATGTGAAAACGTGGCAGAGTGAAAAAAACGTACATGATACATATGGTACATGCACATGCAAACCCTGACCAAGAGGGAGGGAAATTTCGAAAAAATCGAGTTTCCGGGTCACGTCTCGTTCGTTCGCCATCCATCCATCCAACGAGATCCCCCCACGGATACCATTGAAATTTATCGCTTCATTCGTGATATTTATATCGGTGGTACGTGTAACGACGGATATAGGTGTATGACACCCCCAAATACCTTCTTCCGAACATCCAATTTTGCATTCCATTGAAAACACCCCAGAACCTTTTCTTCCAATCTACTATTTATATTCACGAGACCAAAAATTCTTTGACAATTTTAAGAGAACTCGTTCCTCATATGCAAATAAAATTCAAATCCACGTTAACTTTCATAGAATATCAAAAAGTGTACGGATATGTAAAGAACTTTTTTTTTAGAATCTTCATCCTACACAATCGCCAAGAAATTAAATTATAATTCTCCGAAGAAATTAGGACCGTGTAACGTCACTCCAGGATTGTACTTCCACTTCACTTCAGCTGATTCGGTTATCTCGAGCATAATATTATGCAAAGTCCCTTCAAAAAGTCATCTGAAAAATTTAAAAAGAAAAAAAAATAATGAAAAAATATTCATATCCATGAATTCCAAGCACATTATGCAATAATTAATTACTGTAATTTTTGAGACCATGTGAGACTATTTTATGGGACTCGAAAATACTGGACATTCTCAAAAAACGAGTTTTGGTACATTTTTTGCAATAATTCCTATCGCCTTTTTATTCAGACTGGCATGTGAGACGTTGAAAATGCTTAACAATTATATTACGTGTTAATAAATGGGACAAAGTTGAAATTACGAATATGCAAATTTTTTTCACTTGTAATGCCCATCCCCGATTTTCCCAACATGTCTTTCCCACTTGTCTATTTTCCATCTCTCGTTCAGTGAAGCGAGAAATACGAAATTCAATGCGTGTCGCCTTCGCGATTCCTCAACACTCTCTTATAATGCGTGCACGACTGCTAAATATATACCTACTGAAAAAGCGTGTGCAGGAAGTTGGGTGGAGAGGGAATACAGGGATAAGATTCTTGGATTAAGCAGCGTATGCCATCGGAATGACAATTTTTGCTGCGTGAATCGATCGTCTTTATCCGACACTTCTCTCAAACCGTCGTCGCCTTGACGACTGAGTTTTTTTCCGCACTGTGAATACAGAATTGAGAAAAAAAAAGCAAGTGGCTCAACGAAGAGAAGGAAATTAATGCATTTTCGTTAAGACAACGTCTCGTTTTTGTTGCAGATTCACTTCGTTATTGAGAAAAGAGATAAGAGATCGGTACCAGCGATGGTGGTAACGGGCACAACGAACTCACCGGTGTTCCCGAACGTCCCTTCGAAACTACGAAGATCAAGACGCTTATCATCGACTCGAGGACTCGTGAGATCATGTGACCTTGAAAATTCGGTCAGTAAGACCCCAACAAAAAAAAGCGACGCGAGTTGTTCGTTCAACGAAAAAATGGCGGAAAGAAATATGAATTGGGAGCTAAATGAGAGAATAAGTCTGAGCAGTGGATCGAGCACGGGAATCGAAATAAGGCCGGATGCCAAACGAGGAATCGGATTCAGCGATCGGCAAAAAGGTGATAAATCATCAGAAGCTTCCAAGTGTAGCGCGAAGCCCATTCAAACGGATCCAAAGCATTTAAAATCGAAGGAAAAGTTGGAAAAGAGTTCGAAACGAGTTTTGGAATTGATGAATGTTTCGGGATTCAGTGCCGGTGAGAAAGACTCGAAGATCACGACAACGAGAACTTTGAACGTTGACGTCTTTTGTGAACGCTCGAAGGATAAAGGGAATGTAATAAAAAGTGATTCGAAATACGAGATCGGAGTGCCAGGGGAATGTACGATGTTGAGAAAAAAAAAATCTCGCCAGTCGAATGAAATAACGATAAAGTCGTCAAAGACGTGCTTGACAAACGATCGCAATGATCTAACGGGCACAAGTGCCAGAAGACGATGGGACATGTCCAAAAACAAGTCCGAAAAAAATAACGATTCCATTACCAAAAGACTGGAATTGATTCACGAGCTCAACCAGAAGATTCTCGCTAATTACGAACGCTTTCAGCACAAATCCAAGAGGCCTTGTGGCAAAATCACCACGTCCGAGACTCCGAAATGCAGTTTACGAAAAAAAGATAGCGGAAAAGTGCGATCTGTACTGTCGGATTTGAAGGGAGCTTACGACAACAAGGAACACATTTATTCAGAGATAACGTCCAAGAAAAAAATCAAATCGTCGCAATCAATGCGTCAAGATGTTGAGCAGCCTGAGCGATTGATCCGAGGGGCGTGTAACCTAGTGGAAAAATCAGGCAAGATAGATGACACAAAGGATTTGCAGTTTGGCGACCGAACGATCCGTTCGACTGACGGAAAGCTTAGCAGCTTTCAAAACAAGTCCAAGTCCAGTGTATCCCGGGCATTGAGAAACTTGGGCTCAGCTTCCGGAGCGTCAAAGCCAACGAAGAAGCCTCCGGGCAACTCGAACGAGAACTTTAGTCTCGCGATTAAGCCAGAATTTCACGATGAAACGAAAATTGCTTCGGGAGTACAAGGCGAAACGCCAATTAAGGCGCTTTGCTCCAAGTTCGAAGAGACCGGTAGCTCAATCGTGGAAATGAGTGGAGGGATCATTTCTGCTCATCGGAATTATCGAACTAAGAAAGATGACGCGTCCCAGAGGGCGCGAGACGCCAACGATTATAAAAAAGCCAAGAGCGAAACACTCATTTGTTTGAAAAATTCGAAATTGTATCCCGAGCCCGAATACCCTTCCAGTACAAAGACGATCGTTGAAATTGAAGAAATGAGAGAACTCGATACTTCGTTGAATAAAGACGATAGTATGTATGCTCAATGTAATTCAGCGTCTGAGAAGTGTGAAGATACCAAATCAGAGAAAGTAACGAGTTTCGGAAGCGTGAAATTTTTAAATCAAATAGAATTGATGGAGTCTGAAAGACAAGAAATTCTAGAGAAAGAAATTCTCGACAACCTGAACGAGACTATCGGCAGATTCGACAATGAGACGGAGAATGAGAATGACAAGATGACGGAGGTGGATGAGGTCGAGCCGCGTGACGATAGTACAGAGAGCTTCAGTACGGATTCGATTCAAAGCACGAGTCCATCCAAGACGAAGAATGGTACGACCGTTAATGCCGAGAACACGTGTCACCAGGAAACATTTAATTCCTCGTGGGACTCTGGAGTCGGGATCGATGTTGGAACTGGTAACGGTTGGGTCAGAATACACACAGGAATTGAGAGCAGCCTTGTCTATCTTACGCTCGATACCACTGCGAACGACGTCTGCAGAGACATGCTCCTGGGAGACCAATTGTCGATTTTTATTCAGGTAAACGAAAATTAACAAAAATTACTCCGCTTCGTGCGCCAAGCATTCAATTCAGTTTCACGTTAGTCTCGTGACAACAGTGCAATTTCATCATACGAATAAAATTAATTTTTACTCATTACTTTGTTGCACACCACCGACGACCCATTTCGATTCCATTCAAAATTAATCGCATCCATCCAAGTCCCTCTTTTAATCACTACAAGCTACTGACTTTTTCATGACCGCCGCATTAAAATCCATTATTCACTAAATTACTTAACGACTCTGGACTCGAGACATTTCTTATGATTTATCAATAACTCTCACGATTATGGAGACAGCCTCGATGAATATTCAACAGTAAGCAATTTATGGGAAAAAATCCTTGAGCAACGATATCAACCCGTAGACTCTTCACTTCACTTCAAATTTTCAAGTGTAACAGATTTTCAAAATTCTTTTCGTCAATTTTGCCATTTTTCGACAATAAAATTTCATTTTTCAATTTTCAAAATGATTGCAATCGATTACTCAGCATATTTTACCCCTAAAAAGTATGGTTCCAAGATGAATTTCATGCATTCATCAAAGAAATACAACATTTTGAAAAGTCGGAGTACAAATTTGCACCAGTGTGGTGAGTGCGTGACCTCGAAGGGAGTGAAGTGTTTACGGGCTAAGTTGTTAACGTAAACATTTGCACGGATCGATTTGCACCCCAAAGTGAAGCAAACGATAGTGGCGAGAGCTTTTTTTCGTGCCGATTTGCCCCATAACGGTGACCTGGGGTCAAAACGACCCCCTTTCCCCCTTTTTAATCGTTTCGCGCATTTTTTTTTTTTTTTTTTTTTACTTCAAGCAAAAATTGCCCCAGGCTTGCGTAAAAAAAGTCATTAATCTGATTAGATGATATCGCAACGATCGTGCATTTGGGCGAACTGTCATCTGAATGGATTTCACGACCGAATAATTTCCGAGCAATCAGTACAATTTCTACAATGAAAAGAAAAAAAAAAGATCGATAAAAGTTTGCGGATGTGGATCGAGCCACGTTTAAATGACGCAAGGGCGATCGAAATGAACTTTCGTAAAAGTCCAAGTTGCTATTCCACTCGTGACCGTACAAATGAGTGCGCATGTTTTTCTTTGCAATTACGTAGTATCGAAGTCGAGTCGATGCAACGAGGAAGCGAAATCGAAGCGCAGCGACGATACTTCTGAACGGAAAATTCTCCACTGAATGTAACAGCAACAAAAAAAAGTTTTTTCACCTATGATTTTCGGAGCACGCCCCTTTGAACAATTCCGCAAAGCCACCAGTCGTGGATACATCCACTGCATGCAAGTGGGACACGTTTTATTTTTATTGATCGCTACGACAAGTGCAGCAACCCATACATGGGAAGTCTACGATTACGGAATGATGAAAGTAAAAAACGAGAGCAAGTGAGGGGGAGACGAAACGGTGGTTACCTTTAACCCGATTATCAAAATATAGAAGGGAAAGCGAGGCAGATAAAGAAGTGAAGAATGAAAAGAGACCTCGGAGAGGATTACGTGAAAGGAAATTCGCAGCCATCTCCTTAGGGATTCTGGGAAAAAGTTGGTCTCGAATAAACGTAAGTGTGTATGTGTGCAGACGCGATCGAGTGGGAGATGAAAAGGAAGAACGATGAGTCTGAGGAAACTGCAAAGGTCGAAGAAATGAACAAACAAAAAACACTTGCAAATCTGCGAGGAAAATCAACGAATAATAAAACAAAATTGACAGTGTCAAGATTATTGCCGGCGATAATGGACTTGTGCATGTCACACAATAACTCGAGTTCGCACATCTACGTGCTGAGTCAGCTCGTGTTTCTCTTTCGTTTGCCACGCCAATGCGAGCATTCTGTTGTCTATTTTTCGTTTGACAGTTCACGGCATACACTGACCTTCCCAAAGTCTCCCTGCGAGAGCTCCAAGCTCACGTTATTTCTTCAACACATTTTATTCCGTTAATTGAACGAGTTTTCTCTTTTATTAATATTTCTAGGCGCTAAAAATTAATCGGCTGCGTTGAGATTGAAAAAAAATTATTCGATTGTGGGACTCGAGGTAAAAAATGGCCTCCGCGGTAGGAAAATTTATGGTAACTCGAGCAGGATTGAGCGATCTTATGAAATTCACTGAAGACACTTAACATAAAATATTGGTAGCTCAAGAATAAGAGAATATGGTTGCCCGAATAATTCTCAGAGGAAAATAATAAAAAGGATGAGGGATGAGTGCAACGATGCTCGCGATTGCCTGTTTCCTGCACACAGTTTTCAACACTTGGATCAAAAGTTTTGGTTACCGTACTCGAGGGACATGAGAGTAAGCACACAGAATCGGGTTTCAAAAATCGTTACAACGTGGAGTAGACACGAGGAAAAGGAAAAAGTATGAGGAGGGAGAAAGAGAGAGATGGAGAATGGGGAAGAAGACGATTTTGTGGGTCAAGTGAATCGCGACGTGGTAGTAATTAATCAAGCGCCGTCGATCATCACGTTTTCAAAAAATGTGTCAAGCCTTTCGGAATGGGAATTAAAATAATAACGGATATTCATATTTTTATATCTTTATGATTCTTGCCTCAAAACGTTGTATGATCGAAGGTTCCCGCAGAATAGAATTCGAAGGAAATGATAAAAAAAAAGCCTAAAAGGCAAGACGCGCGTGAATGAAGAAAAAGAAAGCTTTGAGAGAACGATGCCATTGAAAAAGCTCGATTCAAAGCCTCGTCAGATTCCTCAATCGATCTCGTCGCGATCGTCAATCTTCTCACACTCCATTTTCTTCCGAAGTTCAAAGAAAGGGGAGCACGATTCGAGGATCATCGTATCCCCAGAGATTACGTATCGAAGCGACGTCTCAAGAAGATATTTCGAAGGTTTTGAACAGTGAAAATCAGCGAGGGGTAAAAATGATGAAACGAGAAAGGGAAGACACCGAGGAAGAGAGAAGACTTTAACCCTAAATCAGTAACCTGAGGTCAAAAACAACCCCGATCGAGTTTAAATCCCCCGCCCTTTCTCCCATCGTTTCCCCGTTTTTTTTTTATCGTTTTACCGTATTCTTGACTATTTTTTTTTATCTCAAGCAAAATTTGCCCAAGCCCGCTACATTCAAAAACGAAAAGAATGAGCGCAAGTTGAACGGTCTTCGTGTAATATTACCGGAGATATGATATTTTCAGAATTGGGGTCATTGAGACCCCGAGTTTCCGAAATAGGTAAAAAAAACGTTAACCTTCTCATCGTAAAAACGTGAAAACGTAAAACGTCGAACAATAATCGTGGAGTGGCTCGACCAGACCCATCATTTTAAAAAATTCACATAGAAACACAAGAGAAATGTTATTTTTACTCTGTATGGAAGCCTCCGGGACATACTTAAAAAAGAGTACGATGCTGTTTCCAAGTTATGAAATGTGGGGAAGCGTAATAAGATCAGCTCATACAGTCAGTTCGAGATCCCGAGAAAAGCGTTATTGGAAATTCTTTTTTGGAGTGTGTCAGACTGACAGCTAGCAGCAAAAGAAGTGTGTATATGGTGGTAAATAGCGGAGAGCAAACCACCTGCCTTTATCGGGCGTGTGTTTTCGTTCCGTGACAGGTGCATCGAGAAAAATTCCACTAGACTTTCTGACCGCATGCATGCTGTAACGCAGAACGTCTCTTTGACACTAGCACGTGCTCGAGCCTTGCACGTAAAACATTAAAGCCCCACAAGTTGCCCCGGAAAAAAGAAAAAAGCCGAAGAGAACATCAAGCGTTTGAAATGTGGCATACGGATCAGTCTGCCTCATTACAGTACGACGTTTTTCTTTAAACCAAAAGTCGACGAGGCTGGACAATTCAATTTTCCTATCGCATTCCTATCTGTTCCTGGCGCATCTTAAGCACAAAATATTGCGACGGCAAGATGCATAGTTTTAGGTAAGTCAGAGGAAAAACGATCGCGAGAAGATTTACGAAATTCAGATCATTTTGAAGAAGTGCTTTGTATCATCGAAACTCTGAAACGACAATCCGGAAACATCAACCCTGCTGCTAAAAAGTGGCATGCAGCAGACGCCACAGAGTGCAGACTCCGGGAGAAATACGACGAAAAAATAACCCAGAGAGATTCGTATGATTACGAAAGCGCAGCAGTGACGTTTGTACACCGACTCCTCCGTACGTACGTCGCCTTACGGTGATATTGACATTCCCCGTGAAACAAATGTCTCGCTGAACGGAGGGTTAAACCCTCCTGTGACTCCCAACTTCTCTTCTGGTCTTTTATTCTATTTGTAAACGTCAGAGCACATTTCACGGAGATAGCGTTGTGCCATCTTGAGTAAATGCACCGGAGACCAGTGCGCGTTTTAACTTGAATTTTTCTGAAATTAAAGGCAGAAGCAAGGGTTCGATCTCACATTTTCGACACGGAAAATCTTTTAATTCTTACCCTCGAAAAACACTTTTCACACTAAGCACGAAAAAAAAAACTAAAAATTTATTCGAAACTCGGAACTCCTTTTCTCTCGTGATCTCCACAGTTTTATTTTCAAATAGCAATCATGCTTGACCCTGGCATCATGTTCTCCCTGGCTCTGACACTTTACATCACAACATCAACGATAATTGAATCTCCTGCCGCTCTTAAACTTCCTATAATAACGATAACGATAATGTCTGTCCAACGTCATATCACAAACTATTTTCGGTTTACCTGGGCTCAGATTTAAGCACTGGACTTTCATACATAGAGCTCCGCAAATTGACACGTTATTCCAACAATTATATTTTGACGGCCTCCGCATGTTCCCTATCAACTTACTCGGTTCAAAGTTTATGGAGAAATCAGCTGAAATCCTAATCACCCAATTGTGAAAAATTCGCTTCATTGTGACGGTTAAACTTTTGGAAATCCATTACAACATTTTCGATCGCTACGAGGGTTCATATCAATTTTTAAATATAATTGGACAAGTGGATGAAGAATCTGAAATGGGATTTCGACTCATTGACCCATCGGCGATCATTCCACGAGAAATTTTCGCAGATGCATGATTTTCAGGGCTCAATGAGAAATCAATAATTATTACGATTCAGCGACCATGATCTTTCATGATCAATGTTTGTTTGAACTTAAATGTGTGGAAAATATTCATGGTGTCAATTTATTTTTCAAAAATAATTGGGGTCATAAAATGTCTGACAAAACTTTGTCAGATTCTGGTGAAAAAATAAAATAGCACTCCCAAAAAAAGGCTTTGTATCACGCAGCAACTTTTGGGAGTGAATAATGAGTCACGAGTCGTTAATCGATGTATATGGGGAGGCAAACTGCTCCCGGGAGAAAAGTGGATCTACCGAAAAAATGGTGGTTTCAGTAGTATTAGGACCTTATGGCTGGGAGTTGCTTGGGGTTCGCCGACAATTTCACTCTCCGATGTTTCCATCTTTTGCGACTGTTCCTTTTCCCAACGGGAAATCTCTTTGCTTCTTGTGCTTGGTTGCTTCACATTTGTCAGCGTAACCCTTCAAACTCAATCTCGTGGCAAGGCGAAGGCTTACTCGTGAATCGAGCGAATAGTTGACTGAAAAATAGGTCGAACTACCGCGTGACGTTGCGAGTGAGTAGCGACTGCTCTTTGCAGTTCTGTACCAAGTGTGGTTAAGCCTAATTGGATATTTTTAAGCTCTTTACCAGAGGCAAAAAATCCTCTCACTTTTGCTCCGTTTCAACGGTTGAATTTTCCATTCTTCGAGAAATGCTTTTCCCTTGGATCGAGTCTCTCGGGCGAGCCAGGTGATTAAACGAATTGGATTACACTTCGATGAGCAACGGAGAGGGTGTTAAAAGTCGCGTCAAAAATATGCTTAAAAAAAGTTGGAAAGAGAGGAGTTCTCAGTCGTTTTTTCAACGACACGATATTCGTAAATTTTTCGCGATTTTTAAGCCATTAATTCGAATACCCTTAATCACAAAAGTCCATGAGAATCGGCAGTTTTCGATTAGAACGCTGAATCATTAATTAGCGACTCCGAGGCTTGCCTAGCGATCGTAAAATCATGAGGCTTCGTTGTTCCTCGCAAAAAACCGTGCCACGTCAAAAAACAAACACACATTGGACACTGCCGAGGAAGCCTGAAATTATTCACGATCCGGTTCCTAATATGAAATGCGGAAAAGAGGAAAACTCGTCAGGAGGAACGACAAGAGTCATAAACGATCCCTTTTTGTTTCACAGTCGTTTTTGCGTCACGCCTACTCAGCTACGTTCATGTCAACTTATCCAAGTATAAATTACGTGACGGGCTTAACATATAGTAACAAACGGTTGGGTTTAAAAAAATATATTACATGTATTATTCGAAATTTGTTGGAAAAGACTGTTCGGAAATCCACGAGAATCATTTTGCTACGGAAAATCTCTATTTGTCTGGTGCTACTGACTGGAAAAACAAAAATTGGTAATGTCCTTCTGTACGTTAACGCAAAAAATGTTACGAATGGCTACATTTTTTGTTAAAAAAAAAAAAAAATGAAAATGAATATTTCGGAGGGATGGGGTAAAAATAAACGAATTTACAATTGGAAAAGGGACGGCCGACGTAGGAGGTTATTATTTCATTGACATTAGTGTGGAGTTAATTAAAAAATGATTAGCCGAGATGAGAGTTTAGCGCGGACCATAAAACGGGATGATCTATGTCCACGTGAACATCGCGTGCTCGATCGCACGTGCGTTTATATTGTGTATGTGTGGATGTAAACATCGAAGAACGAAGGTAATCCGCGGATTTTCGTTTCCCAGGGGCATTCCTCGTCGTTGAAGCCGGAATGGAAGCTTATAATGAGTTTTGTTAATTACGAGGAGGAGAATAAAATGGGACGGAGATGAAAGGGGTTGGGGATATACGGGGCAATCCCCTATGGATAAAAGGCAAGAGCTAGAACGAGACGAGAAGACAGGCAATTTGTTGGAATTTCGTGTACCGAAAGTTCGATTTACCGAAAAAATTTGTCAACCGACACGAAACCGTTTTATCGCTAACTATTCGATTGCGTAACGAAAAAAAGGCCACAGCGTTTGAAAGACAGGCGATTCCGGAGAGACCATTTTCGAATGCTCGAAACAAACATTCGGCCACTTTTGACATTTGAATATGCGATCGTGATCCTTTTTATAGGTCATGATACAAAATTGAATCAATCGATCAAAATTGCACCAATTATTCCTTTACCATTGCAAAAAAAATGCATAAAAAAGCTGAGCGGAGTAGCGAAGAGACAAAGAGCTTTTCTGTGTTCACTTGTAGAATATTTACAAAGTAATTGAACAAATTGAATGCAAGGATGCGGCATGAAATACCGATACAAACAGACGTTCTTGTTTGTTTGTTTTTTTTTTATGCCCCACGATCGACATACCGGTGGACAAAAAATGAACGAAAGCGATTGGGAAAGCTTCTCGTAATATACAGAGTGGTTTTATCGATACGTAGGTGTAAGTCAGAATTCGTGTGTGCATGAGTACTGTTCGGAAATATCGGAAGTTCTAACCGTCGGAAAAGCTCAGGGGAATGCTCGGTACGCGGTTCGTCGATCCGTAATACGGATGGACACACACGAACGTAACGTCGAAGATAACGAGAACGATGGCGGAAACGAGGACACGCAAGAATCGCGATGGAAAATCCAGATGAGCTCTCCGCTCGTGATTCTCTCCAGCACACTTCGACTTCGATCTCTTTTTTCCCATGACGGCCAATAGATTACTAGTTTTCACATTTTCGACATTTCTTAGCGGATTCTCATCTCAACCTGTACATCGATTCTCGTAATTTCTATCTTTTCGCCTTTAATCAAGAAACTTTTTTCGATTCCCCACATTTTTCGTTATACGATCGTGCCAAAGTCATAACGCGATCGTTTCCTGAAAATTCTGAACGCACGAAAAAATCGTTAATTCTGGGAAATCCCCAGCGGATTGGAATTGTCATTATCAATATTATCCAGAGATAAATTTGAATGCATACGAATGCAAAAAAAAAAATTCCAAATGTTGCACAAACGAAACGAGAAATAATGTCAGCAAAAAACGGGGAATCACATGAGATGGAAAAATATAGAACGACATTACAAACTCGCGGTAATTTTTCCCGTTTCCTGCCAACGCAGATCGTGGACGAAAAAAAAAACATGAAAATCAGCGGCTGCGAAATGAATCGCACCGTTTTTACGTTCGTCCCCGCACGGACGGTCGAGAATTCAAAATGTAAATGAAAATGTAAATGTAATGTAACGTCGCTTCGAGGAACTTGGAAACAAAAAAAAAAATCATGCGTTCCGGAAAAAATTGTAGAAATCCAGGCTTTTTTCACGAATTCTTCTCCACATATTTCCAACTTCCCCGCTTTGCCCCGGGCGAAAAAACGTAGATTGTGTATTTCGGAGTAATCAGCTGATGCTGACAAATTTCCTAGCAGAATTTTTGTGGAAATGAAATAGATATTTACGAACGACAAACACTATGGAAAGTGCCGACATTCCACCAAATAATAATGTCGGGTTCTGCTCATTTTTCAACTCTCCGCAGAATCGTCATAAGAGATATTACGTGGCATGGAAATTTTCATGAAAAATGACTTCATTTTGCAGCACATCATCGATCCTTCATGACTCTTTCAGGAGGTTCCCTTGATTTTTGAGTTGCAGCGGAAAAATTCTGAAGCTTTTTCCTTTGTCTTTTCCATCGCCAATCTTGGACTTTTTTCTCGACAATTTCTACTGATTTGCTGGAGCTTTTCCTGAATAGAATGCTTATCTATTTTTTATCTGGACCGTTCGATCGTGGAACAGAAGATCGTTTCGTCAGTGAAAATGGGAATAACGGCTTGACGAGAATCCAACAGGGTCGCAAAAAACTTCGTAAGATTCTCGTGAGCTAAGCTCGTTTTATGAGAAGATACTATCAGCCATTTTCGTCCTCTAACTCGAAAGAAGAGTGGAACATTATTTTCTTTGATAAAAGTCTTCCTTCACATCCTAAAACATTATCAATTGTTTCGTGTAATCGCAGCAGGACTCTTGGAAATCGTGACTGTTATCACATTTGATGGATCAATTGTGATTTCTCAAAAAAAAAATTTCCTCACTCTCGATCATTCTCAAGGCTCGCGCACGATTATCATTTTCCAATTATGTTTATTTCTTGTTGGCATAATAATTAAATGCATGATTGTTCTCGATCCGTGCGGACTCGCCTATTATTTTTGTAACCAATAATTCGGGAGTATTAATCTTGAAATCGCTGACGTTTTCTGCACACATTTTATGCCATGCTCTCGTCACGAAAGATCTCGTGATCCTCGTCCCATTTTTGGGGAAGTCGTTGGGGAAGGCAACCGACACAGTTTTATCATTGCGGATCGATCTTGTATGTGTAACGAGAACCAAAGTTGCTTTTTGCATGGCCATCCCTCAACTGCATAACTCAGCTTCTTTTTCCTGGTGAAATAACGATCGGTTTTTTTGTTAAAATCCTCTATGGGGAAAAAAACTTGTAGCATATACAAATCGCTGTCCAGGGAGATGGTGAAAATTTAATGCAATTGGCAAAAACGAGAAGAGGACCGAATTTGCTGATTGGCTAAATGGAAAACTGAATTTGACAGAATATTTTAATCACCTCAATGAAAACCTCCGGACCAATAAATTAACATGGCTTTGTTAAATATTTCCAGTATGGCGGTGAGCCAGGAAGGAGATTGTCGCCTCACGAGCGGCCGTTGGAACATCAAGACGAATTCCTCAAGCAATTGGGATACGACGAAATCTCGAGAAGGACAAGACTCGGTGTGGATCCTGAACTTCGTCACCTGATTGCATTTCACGTCGGTGAGTGTGTCAAAAATTTGTATATTCACAGGATTTTGAGGACTGCGCGTTTGGAATTAATTGAAAAATATTTTGGCTTTCCGAAGTATTTTTGAAAAACCTGTTAGATTTGACAAAACACCGGAAGCCATGGAATTTCTCGGCATGCGAAAAGTTAGGATGTGTGAAATGGTCGAGCGGACAAATATCCAGATGTATCCATTATCGCAATAGGAAATTTCTCTAACAAGAGCGTTGGCAAAATTTATGCACTTTGCCAATGGAAGGCCAGCCGTTTATCCTTTTGTCGCAATATTTCGGCGGAAGCTACCATTTGTCACGATTTCAATTTTAGCCGATGGCAAAAAGGGGCGTACAGGGACACACGGACGCATCAACAATTTTGCTCCATCGAAGATTATCCGGGGCATTGTAACGTGTTGTTCATTCGAGTAACGCGAGTAGCGTGAACAATGTCATTGAGTATACAGAATATATTCACAGCTTCATCGCAATAATTGAAATAATTTTCAGCCGACGTGATACTCTCCCAAAAACCCCGCTCATTCAACAATTTCCATAGATTCTGCGAATAATCTAACACCATGTGGCGCCCCCGAAATGAAAATGAGTTTTCGAGTTTTATAAAAACTTTCCCAAACACCCGCATATTTTCCGTCCGTCTTTTCGTCGATCCACCAATCGTTACGTTTCTGATATCCACGTTTGTAATTTACTCCCTGATCGTGCTGCTGACAGGCAATTAAAAAAAAATGATTTAACAACGTGAAGTTCACATGATATTTGTGAATGAAATTCAGCCAACCTGTCGCTCGCACAATGTTGTTAACGACAACGAGGTCGGATGGCGCAGGGAAACGTCGATCAAAATCGGGCCACGAACCAGAGCTCGCGATCCATTTGTTGGATTAAAACGCCAAGAGATATTGAAACAATGCTCGGATTTCTGCTCCGAAGGCTTTTTATACGAAATCCATGAAAAATACAGGCTTTCATGTAATGCAATTGTTATGGGGATGCGTGGAATGCGAAAGAGTGAGCACGTTCAAAATTGTAGAAAACCAATAAATAACTGGAAATTTTTTTAAAAAACATGAAAATTGTTGGATTAATTAACGAGAATGTTCGTTTCAGCGACGCTGTTTAAAAAATGGATCATGAAAACAGCAGACACTGAGGAGTGATCCAAAAAGTACCCAATGTCGGGAAACAAGTTTTTTTCATTAGCTGGATTTATTTAGCGCGATCCTCAAAGCCCTGTGAAGCGATAGGGGCCCGTTTTTCCGGTGCATCAGGAACGTAAACACAAACGCATACAAACAAAGCCGGTGCAACTGTATCGAAGCTTGGACTTCTCGCTTGTCAATAACGAGAGTATTATGCGCTCGCGAATTTTGATAGCAGAAAGGAAAAGCCTTCGGACACAAACACCGACACACTTGGACCGTTTGCATATTGATGCGTATGCATCGATCGGAATATCCCCCCTGAGGATATTTCTCTCGCGGAGATCGTACCCAGACGCGCTCCAGTTGACGATAAGAAAACTCTTTCCACTTAATTGACTGATTCAATTCGAGCGATATGCACGTGCATAAAGGAGCGAGGGGATCGCGGGAGAGTACCCCGAAGAATCGAACGAGTCGAGATCATTGGAACGAATGATCGAAATTTTCCTACAACATTGAAAAACAGCGATAACCATTGTCTTTTTGTAGTTCCGGGTTATCGAATTAGACAAGCGTCACAATAAATTGATTCGCGATGAACAAATTAGCGCGGAGCAAAATAACGAAATGAAAAAAAAAAATACTTGAATTCAAACGGAATTGATAATTTTTTGGGATATTCGTCATTTGGTCGGTTACACTGTGCGTGTTGTCCACGTTCGTATTTCGAGATCCAGTGAAAATTGGATTTGATCGTACACAAGAGTAAATTCACGGACGGATTGCTTTCTCATCGACGTATTCCAGTTCCGGTACATTAACAATGTTTGCATATATAGATCGATCGGTCAGGAGAAATGCGTGTAGTCGTCCTACGGATACTCGTGATCCATTAATGGTGTAGTGTATGGCCTCCACGTAGACTGGTCCAATATTACTTCCCTATCCACTAACAACGCGCCCTGTTCTCCATCTCTCCATTTACTTCTCTTCTCTACTCTTCGCTCCTACTTTCTCACTCTCTCTCTCTCTCTCTCTCTCTCTCTCTTGCTTTGTGCGAGATTCGTGAGGCGATTCACAGAGCTCGTGCTTAGAATGAAAGCACCAGCAGTCCACGGCGAGAAAGAGGATGGAACACGTCAATCGCGTTGAATGGGCCACAAACCGGAAATAGGATGTGCATTGTCTCTCGTGATTTCGTGTCAGAATCAGTCAGACAAACTACCTTTTTAACAATTTACATATACATACCTTTACGCGCACGTAACACTCAAATCTGTATCTATTTCCGCATATTCACGTCGATTCATGCAAATGACTATGAAATAAAAAAGAAAATTCCTTTTCGTCATTTCCCTTACCAGAACCACTAGAATTGAAATTTCTCACTGTACGAATTCCCGAACATTTGACCCTCTCAATCCAATGGATCTCCCTAATTTATCGACAATAATTCCCAGTCGATTAGAATATATCGTCCGGGCATGAATGGTGAGATTCATGATGCCTGACCTGGGCGACAATTGTGACAGAAATTGCGACGAGGATATTTCCGGCAAACTTTGACATGACGAACCATCGATCTCAATGCCGCGTGCAAATTGAGAGGATTTTTTTAGGACATGTTGGCCAATTACGTAGTGAAAATCTATTCCATTGCACGATTTCAATTGGGGAATGTAAAAATTGGCACATGCAGCGAAAGAGCGAGACGAGGAACGCGGTGCATGCACACGAAGCGGAGATAACTGGGCGAAAAAGGTTCGGACCTGATAATTATTTATCCAGGGCCATATCAGAGGGAAATTAGAAGAAGAAATGAGAATGAAAGGAATGATATGACAAATTGGTAGGTTCGATGGTTGGCTGTGCGGTGGTGGCTGCTGATATCGAGACTAGGGTATAAAAGTTTGGTGGTTGCTGGTTCGCTCTGGTCTCTCGATGGTCCAAATTGGCGAGCGAGCTTCGGGAGCCAACTTAGCCGAAGGAAGGGAATGAGCGTGGAAGAGAGCGAGAGAGAGTATGCGGTTGGTCGTAATCGGCGTTTAACGTTTGGGCTTGGTGGGCCGTTATGCCGTTTGGTCTGGTGCGGTGGACCTGAATCCATAAGATGAGGCATCCAGAGAAAGAGAGCTGATGAGGAACGTGTGGTATAAGGAGAAGGTCAAAAGGGCTTTTGGCGGTGCGGTGGGGGAAGCCCACGGCAAATATGGCGCTGCTCGTCGTTCCGGAACTTCCGGAGGGGAAATTTCTAGGCGCGGTCGTTAGCGGTTATTATGGTTAAATATGGTGGCTGGCCGCTCGAGCGTAGCAGCTCCAAAACGAAAAAAAAAAACAAATAAATATGAGAGCAAAAAGTACGAGAGGGAGAGAGAGAGAGAGAGAGAGAGGAGGTCGTAAGTTTATATCGCGATAAAGCTCCGTGCCCGACTACGTGAGCTCCGGCACAGAACGAGGCGACCAATATCGTTAAGAAAAAAGATAAAAAATAAACTAACGCGCTATCCGGTCCAGCCAACTTCGTCATGGCTCGAGACTGCTATAGTTAACGCTTTTCAGACCACCCCCTTCGTTTACTACACTTATTCTTACGTGCCAACGAGGGCGGCGTCTCGGCTCGGTATTTTCTCGTACTAACTTTGCCGCCAATAACCGCCATTATTACAACCAACTCTTTCTCCGTTATTATACTTCTTTAATGCACCATCTCTTTCATTCTCTCTATTTACTTGATATATAAGTTATACCAGCCTTTTTCATCTTCCACGAGTTTGCAGTCACGTCGCGTGCATTTCGTTCGCCGCCCGAACACTCTATCCCAAGTTTTATCGATGCCAAACTTTTTACAAACTCCATTATTTTGGTCAGCCCATAGAAACTTGTTACACGCATAATAAAAAAGCCCGGAGACGTCAACACGATGCCAAAACAATGGGCAACCCTTCGAGGCGTGCATTTTTAATGACGCGCGCACAGAGCAGTTATTACTGGAAAAATCGTACTTGAGAATTTCTTGCCAAATCCGAATTTTTGAACGCGGGCAATGGACTAATTGGAAATGTCATATATTAGCTGGATTCTCCTCGTCGTGACGAAACCTCCGTAGTAGTGTGTCTTCGCAAGTCTTCGTTATACCATTAATCACAAATTGGAACAACGAACTTTCGTCGAAACGATATAGCATGTTATCTGGAAAGCAAATTGTCCGGATTTTCGTGAAGTCCTCGAGGATCAAGCTAAGTACAAATGATAAAGTAAAGGGATATCACTCTTCTGCAAAGCAACTACGAGAATGTGCCAGCCACCACGATCTTGGAAACGAAGTAACCGCGTCTTCGTCTTGTGTACTTCCGGTCTGGTCGCTAAAACTTTCTTGCTCCACTACGATTGAAATTCAACCCTCCCCGTTGCACGATCCTATGACAAGACCACAAAGGAATTCTCACACAGCATCCCATGTCTATGCGAACAATAGAGAGAGAGAGAGAGAGAGAGAGGGAGAGAAAGAGAGACAGAGTTGAATCAAGCCGAGTCAGAAACATTCAGCAAGTTTCGTCTCCCAACTTAAAGCCAATCCGAAAGCACTTCAGCTCTATTCTATATACGTTAGCGTGCAATGTGCCAACTAAAGAACACGATCGGGACCCCTGAATTTCGTGTCATTTTTCTCGGAGCTTGCTGCTCATCGAGACAATAATTGACTTTAATTTGAAGTCGTGCTTCGTCGTTCAGTTTAATGGAACAGTAAAATCCGGGGGAACCCACGAAGTACCGATAACCTCGGAAGGTTATGATTCCCCTAATACGCAGAAGTCCCTTAAGGACGTTGTATAGCGACGGTCCATTCTTAATCACAGTGTTCAGTTCTTCCTACATGCAAATTTGTTTACGAGCCTAAGTTCATTGAAAAAAGTTGTTGCAAATAGACTAAAGAGAAACATACTCCAAATTCAAGGTCGTCCGAGGTAATATCTGTTTCCTATCTAATAACCAACATTGTGAACAAATTTTACGACCGATTTTTTGAAAAAAAAACTAAATAAAAAAGCTTCTTCGATGTCACATTGAAACGTGTGCGAAGTTTGGATGAACTTGATCCTTTAGAAATCGAAATATTTCATGTTGAAAATTATAAAAACTTTTTACCCGCGATCTTATGAGAAACTACTGGAAATTGTGATTTCTATAAATAATGATCACTATCCTCTTTGTGTGGTACACATTTTGAGGAATTTGATCGACAGAAAATTTTGCATGCGTCCCTAAAACGTACAAATCGTAGAATTTCATGGAACACGAATAAAAAATGGAATTATTTCTTGTGTATATAAATTCTCACTAGTTTTTGAAGCCAGCAGTCGAAAGAGATGAAGATCCGGAGGATTTGAAATGAAAAAAACACCGAAATTTAGCACTCAATAATGAAAATCCATTAGCCGAACGAAACGATTCTTTCGAATGGGTTTCCATGTATTTTTTAATAAAGAAAAAAGCCTCGAGGCTTTAAAGTTGAACGAGCATGCTTTTGTTTTTAAAATTGTTATCGAACGCACTGGATAATATAATTCCTTCAAAAAGTTTGCCAATTTGGGATAAACAGAGTAGAGAAACGCTAGACAATGTTATTACTCGCAATACAGAAACATATCAGCAAAGAGAGAGAGAGAGAGAGAGAGATGGAGAAGTACCGACTGCTGCGTGTGTGTACGCAGAGAGGCAAAGGCAGAGTTGAATTCTAGGCAAATTTTAGTGAACAAACGATGAATGGACCGAGAGACAGAAGCTCCATCCACGAGCAATCGCTTGATTGGTCCAAAATGATGAAGCATTTGCTCACTCTGTAGAGTGCCTGCGGCGCCACGATTCCCCGTTCCGCCATACAAATTTTATATTTACAAAGCTTTTTTTATCCTCTCGCTTGACTTTCTTTTAGTTTTGAATTAATTCAACATTCGCTCGCTTTCACGAATTGGTTATTGAACGACAACGTTCTCTACGAATTTTAATGAATTGCCTACCACCAACGATTTCGAACAAAATAAGATTCGGTCGTTTCTAGAAAAACACGAAAAAACGTCGAGCATCGATAGTTCTGCTAATTTTTTTCCTCAAGTTTCAAATTTGAAAAAAAAATTGATTCGTCAAATGAAAATGCGGTAACGGGTCGTCCGTCAAGTTTACGAGCGTTAATTGATGGTCACAACGGATTGCCGTGCACGCAGACTCAATTCGATAATTTCCTAATGTGTAACAATTAATCGGAAACATCATTGGTTTCCGGAGCATCAATCACAATCGATAGTGAGAAATATCTCATATCAGTAGTGTGTTCGATAATACTTGATAGAATCGCCATGTTGGCTATCGGGCCATTCGTCTATAGTGACGGACGTTTATGTACGCGCTTCTGTCACCCACCTCTCGACATTTATCGCAGCGATCCGATTACAGCGTAGCAGCCTCGAGTGAGTTACCGCGGAATGTCAATTTGAAACCACGTGCCGATACGTTAAAGATAATAAAATTCGTGTCCATTTGAAATTTCTCTGCGATTCGCAATTTTTCACCAATTTTTACCATTTTCAATGACTCTCGATAACAAATCTCTCGAACCGAAAGATAATTGAGTAACAGAGTAATTAATTGAATGGTAAATTACTAAATGACGTTACAAACCACGAAATCACTCTCCGAGTATAAATTTCAATACGTTTTTCCAAGTATTCACTGTTCGCTTCCAGTTTCGCACGAATAATGAACTGCTCATGAAATATGTGACGAAGTCGTGAAATAATTTGACTGTTTTCGGAAGATGTAGCGCGAGAACTCGTTACAAGGCTCTGTTACGAAGTTTGGAAATAATTCAACGTGTCCGTCTCCGAATCCATTTATCAAGAGAGCGTGGAAGTTTCGTGGCATGTAAACGTGGTATCTACATCTATGCATTTGTGTACATGTGTATTTGCAAGCTGCAAGGGGGAGTAAGATTGGCTAAGGGAAATGCGGACACCCCCAATGCCGTTCGTCTTGTTGTGCATGATAAACGAGGCCTTAAGTTGACCACGGTTAATTGCTTAATGGATTATTAGCATGACTAATGAGTCTCTGAAAGCTGAGGTTCCTCGCTCGGTTCTAGATAGACTTGGCTAATATCCACATCTCTATATACACTTACCCAAATATATATGTGATGATAATAACGAAGCCTTCCGGTCTCTGGAGTCTCGATATTGCAATCCTCACATCCTGCCATTCAATACACAGTAGTTCCAAATTTCTATACGACGAAAATGATCGAACTTTGTTAAAGTATCGAAAATATTATGAATCAATTAATATCGACGAGCAACGGCGTTGGAGGAAAATGTGAAACCCTTGGAATGCTTTTTGCGTTGTTCCAGGCAGCCTGGAGGACAGTTTTTCCAAATGAATGCAAAGTGTAACAGACGCTGAAAAAACAAGACGAGCAAATATTGTTCTGTGGCATGTGAACCGTTGGATAAACTATGACCAGCGGCAATGAATAAAAAAAAAAATAAAAAAAAAAAAACCGGTAGAACTCGTGTCGGAGAGACAATACACTGAGAATGCAATATTTTTTATCTGATTTTTTTTTCGTTAGGTCCAACAGCGCCCCAACCAGATCTGACAGGATACAGTCGTTGCGGTAACGCCCTCGTGCTGAAGGGACTTGTTTTTCCACAATGGAAGCGGCGTTCGTTAGCCGTCATCGGATCGAGGCTTTTTCTCTATCCCAGTAAGTAGTCTGCCAATTTTTTTTTCTTCCTCCAATACGACACTGTACGCGTGTGCGTACGCGCCAAAGAAAAAGAAGGTATAAAATGATGAAACGGATAAGTAGAAGAAAAGCAAAGGGATTGCGAAATAAGCGACAGCCCGAGAAGAGCTCTTTTGCTTCGGTAACAAAAGACAACAGCCGTAAGTAACGAAATAAGAAAAAACGTCGTTCCAAACCCGCCGATGATAAAAAAAAGAACGTTTATTTTCTCGTATACACCCATTCGCCCATGTATACCGTGCATTACGATGTTTTATACGAGTTTAACAGTACCGACAAGATGCTAAAGCCACTCCTCCCTTGTTTTATCATCCCTCAACCCTCCGCGTGACGACCTCGGCCCTGCTCCTTCTTCAATGAATTATTCCCGCGATATTTTCTCCAGATCTTCATGAAAATTAATACTCGAAACTTCAGTAATTAAACAACAAAGTAACAGATAGATAATAATTCGTGTAGCTTTTGAGACGAACACATTAGGACCTTTGTTTTCGTCTTACGGTAGCCACACCGACTCCGCGCACTGGACCGATCGATATTCATGCAGACCGAGAGAAATGACGATAATAAAGCTTGCAAAAATAGAGGTTTTAGGCTCTCGTGATTTTTGAACGCGATAAAAATGCCGGGACAACGCTTGGCTCGCTCGAAATTTGGGTGTATTAGAATAAGGATTTTCATTATTCGAGATTGTTGCTGGATTAATCCATGTAGAATGTTATTTTCAACATTTCGCCTTCATCATCCATTTAATTTTTACGCGCTTGAGCTTTTGAGCAAGAGAAAGGATTCCGTCTGAGCCCCTACATTTATCTTCGCAATTCTCGTTGATTCACACTATAATAGGGGGATCTGGGAACAACATTTTCTCGCTGTTAAAACATATATCCACCATGGAATGTAGAATTTGGAGAAAATGAGGAGGTTCCTTGAATACAGAGAGGATTTTCTCAGACCGGAGCAGCTTTATCAGGCTCGCTACGAGTTGGCATTCGAAAATACCACCGACAGTTTTCTCCTCATTCTCTATGGAGGAAACCAAGTACAACTGTTATCTTTGCGTCCACATAATTCATGGGGGATCACTTCGAAACAATATCATGAACGTCGTTTCTCAAGTTTGTTCGTATTTCACGATAAAACCAGACGCTAGGCTCACTTAACGCTGTAAAATTATTGACCACTCGTGAAATTCTCTGTTTGTTCACCCCGAGCACGTCAAAGCGACCTTCCCTCGGTAAATACCGTTCAAAAGAATTTACGCGACCGTGGTCCGGTTCGGTACGATGCAAACGATTGAAATCACTTTGGCCTATCGGAATTCGAGTGACACGGATATTTTGAGAGTGAAAAAAAAAGCCCAACAACGGTCAATTGTTTTTCATCCGTTCGCATGCCTTAATATTTTCAGATTTATAAATATATCAACCCCTTAACGTCGTGAAAGCGAAAGGCGTGTAAAAAAGGTTTATTACAAAATCTTCTGTTTTTCTCTTCCAAGTTTCGTACGTTTATTTTCATTCCGAAAAACGTGCAGACTCGAGAGAAGGAGAAGGGTCTCTGTAAAAATCTCCAACGATCGCACTTTCATTTTTATTCACATCACACTGGCTCAGCCTCCTTTTTCCAAAATACGAAAAAAATAACTCTCCTCGAGGGTCGCGGAAAATGTGTCTCTTCGAATTTTTCGACGACAGGATCCTCGCAACGAAAAAATGCTTCGCGAAAGCTCGTAAAATTATATATTTTGTTTGTCTTGTCGGTTTAAGCAAAAGAGTGCAAACCACGTGATTCCAAATGGAAACTGACGCGGCATGTGCCTTTTTATTTCTTCATTTTCATCGCCAAAATTTATCCAAAGCATTATTTTCATAAAAATCTGAACAATCAAGGGAAAAAAAAGGAGTTTTCACGTTTCGGAAACCCGAACAATTCGCCTGGGACTTCATGGAAAGTCATGAAAGATCTTTGATGAGAGAAAATATTTTTCAACATTATTCGTAACCAAAATCAATCAAGATCGATTTCAGGGAATAATTTTACGATTTATTCGTCTGTGACGGTTTGGCAAACGAACGAATTGACAGGAAGTAAAAAATAACAGTTGAAAAAGGGCCGAGAAGCGAGAGGCAAGGGTTCGAGCATAGATGCAAAGACGCGATAGGTGTGAGGAGCGTAAACGAAGGTTCGGGTGATGAAGGATAGGAGCAAACCATTACCAGGATTGAAAGGTCCCGGCTGTGCTGCATCCGAGAGTTTTCCATCGCTTTCATCCGCTATAGAGCCGGAGGCGTGATAGGTGGATCGTTATACACAGCAGCCAAGTCAAACGCTTTTCATCGTAACCGACGAAGTAAGAGAGCAAGAGAGCAAGAGAGGGCTCTCTGCGATTCTCTCCAAGCAAACTCACTCACTTTCTCTCTGTTCACGAAATTTTTCAAGCAAAGGATTCATCGTGTACACTCTTCAAACGTTTACTTCTCTTTTTCACTTTCCCTCTTTGTATTACGTATTTTTCCAAACATATAACCACGGATTTCAATTATTATTCCCCGAGGTTGGAAAGTGATACCTTCAAAGGGAAGTAAACCCCCGGAGTAATGCACTTTCCTGAATCGAGGCTTGCCCTTCGGTCTTTCAAGTATTCGCCAAAAGTTTCGCCGAAGCAAAGAAACCACTTTTTTCCCATCGAACATTCGATTGTTACATGCTTGGTAGAATTTTCAATTATTTTCATCAAAATCTCAAAATTTTATGACCATTCGAAAACGGAGCAAATTTTGGTCCGCGTTCGACGAAAAATTGTTAAGATTTATTTGCCTTTAGAATTGGAAAGCTCTCAATTTGTTAAAAATAAGAAAACGGTTGAATGAGAATGCTGCAGTATCATTACGAGATTCACTCAATTGGAGGTAATGATTGAAATTGCTCATTAAGAAGGAGATCAATAACGCTTGAATAAATGGAATAAATGAATCCACAAAAGTGTGGAAGATCGAAGCTTTGTGTTAATTTCGTGAAGATTAAGAAAATTTGAAAAAGACTCAATAACTCTGAGCCAAGGAAGAATCCGAGGGAAATAAAAAAAGCGATGAAAAAAGTAAAGGTAGGCAAACTGTGAACGCTCGGTGCGAGAGAGGGAAAGACGACGCCCTCCGATAATGAACAAGTTCAAAAAGTTTTAATTGCTCCGAACAGTGATCCCTCGCAGGACTATATCGCTGCCCTTGGATTCGTCGGATGGTTGGATATCCTTCGGTTCTGTTACTTCGCGGTCGTGGCTCCTTTCAAGTCGGAAAAGTCGTAACGGCCATTTTTTTCTCTCCGCCAACTTCCGGTCGACTTTCGCAGTTTCAATTGATCGAGGGCAAAGAAACGAACAGAACAAAACTAACAGATATCCGAATTATATTTTTATTCCGAGATTTATAACAAAAGTTATGAGTTTTGATTGTCATCGACGAATTAAAAAGTTGAGCCAATTTCAACCATCGAATGGACTTTGAATCATTCAGTTGCCAATTATTGATCGATAATGACATCGTCGACGATGGCCAATTATAAAGTTTACAACAATAATAGAGAAAAGCAGTTAAATACATTTTGAGACTCTGAATTTTGGATCTAATCCTTTATTATCAAGTTGTTCGTATCGGATCAGGAGAGATCCTCGTTGAAATTCCGATAATGCAACAAAATGACTGATTTACGAGTTCTTTAGTAAGAATCAAGTTTTTCGATCTTCCTCGAGCTCCAAGATATTCAGGCATATATATTACAGGCTTGATATACACGATGGCAAGACACACGTCTCGTGGAGGAACCGAAGGAAACCTCGTGGTGAACGCAGTCTCGGGCTTGGAAAGCTAGAGGAAGTGAAAAAGTTACTAACTTTCGAAAACTTTGTTTCCTTTGCTAAGAATTCTTGATGGTTTCTTGTTCACTGGCTCAACGTCGATGGAAACCGTTCAATTCGTTTTTTTTCCTTCATATTTTTGAATAACAGACACAACCGAAGAACTTTGATTAACGCGGCGTATTTTCAAATAATTACACTTGAGAATCAACGAATGATAAGCTTCCTGTCTCGTTATAAAAATTCATTTTTATTCGTAACGTAAATGCTATTCCCGCATCATTATTCATTCTCCGAGACTTAATTAAATTGGCATTTTAACATTTTATTTCATCTTCTTAAACTTTTATCATTCGGAATAACTTGAAATATATAGAAAGCCGAGGAAACGTCAATATGTATTCTCATAGCAGCGTTCGTTGATATTCCACGTACGTCTTCATTGAACTATTCGAGGTTCCCACTCGAACGCATCTGCCACACAACGCAGCATTTCCCGAATGATCTCTTCTCCATTCTCTCTCCTTCGCGATGTCAAGTACAGTCGCACGCATCCGGCGAAAGTACCTCTTGACTTCATTGTTATGGGAAAACTTATTTGGCCCTGATAGTAAATATGCCTCTCGAGGATGTACGGACGAGGGTAGGAAAAAATGTTTTGCAATATGCCTTTCGCATAACCCAGTCATTCACCCTCCGCTTCAATTTACTCGAGCATTTTCATTTCATTGCCTTCATCGAGCACGCACGAGACTTTCATCGACTTTATTCCGAACAGAAATATGAAAATTGTCGTTCGATTCATATGTTTCACTTTTTTCCAAATTTCTAAACGATATTTCCGTTCCTATGAGATTAAACAATAAATATTTTATTTATAGATCGTTGCGTTCAGGAAAAATGATGAATAATATTTTCCTAATAAATTAATAAGTGAACAAATATTTTTCCTTTTTAACTGATTTTTTTTGAATAATTTTCTCACCGATTCCGATCATCTCTGAGATCATAAATAACCCAAATTTTGAAAAATTCATGTCTCCGACAAAATTTAACGAAAAGGGTTCAACTTGGGCTCATTTTTTTTGTTTTTTGATGCAGGATCACGTGAGCCTGGAGCATTGTTGGTTGAACTCGAAAAAATAGTCGAAAATGCGGTAAAACGATAAGACAGAAAAAAATGGGAAAACTAAGAATAAAAGAGCGCCAGATTTTAAATCGCCTGCGGTCATTTTTGACCCCCACATTACCGTCCTCTTTTTTTTTGTTATCTTTTTTTTTTATCGTTTTCCGTGTCTCGTCTAATTCTTGCAATTAGCGGATGCATTTGCATGTTAAATTTTCTCGGGCTATCTCATACATAAGCCGCACGAGCTAAGGTACTCTGACAGACTGCCGGACATGATTTAATTATAAGGGTTCTTGGTAGTATCTCCAGTGAACGCTCAATACAGTAGAGTCGAGAGGTCGTGACCAAAATCGAATTATCCGTTGCAATGGATCGGAGCCAAGGCCTAGCAGATAATAAGATCCGTGTGATTGAATGACGTTTGATATGAAATTACGACTGCAATAATACTGACTCCGAAAGCTAAATAGCATGGGACGTCTTCTTGTTGGACTACAAGCCGGCGAATAACTCGATTGAATTTTTTTTCTGTCTTTCCTTATGAGATTTGTAGTATGGATTTGCAAGGATTGATTAATTTGTCGTGCATTGTCACAGGTTGTCCGGATTCACGATCAGAATGGATAGAACTGGGTGGAGTAGGTGGAGCTGTATGTTACGCACCATCGCGTCTTGGTAAGCTTGTACTACGTGTAACAGGCTTTCCACGAGTAAGCAACGCTCAACGGCAACATCAGCAGGATCGAGAATTTGAGGACGAGCAGCATCACCAAGATACCAGGCACCTTTATCTCGGCTTTCAACACCCATGGGATCGTGATTTGTGGCGCGGGTGGTTAAAAAAGGTAAGAAATAAATGCACCAACGACTTCGCCAAGGAAAATATTTAAGCCCGCGGTAAAACGCCATCGGGAAATCAATGACTCAATCGATTTTTTGCCCATCGTTTTAAACGATTTTATTCTCATTGTAGAGCTTTTTAAAGCACGCCCGGCTAGAACAGATTTTTCAATTATTTTTCCAGCCCTTAATACAGAAAGTTTCTGTAAACTCGGGCATGAGAAAAATCGTTCAAATTTTTATTCGTCAAATGTGGAAGAAACGGAAAGAGATAGAAAGAAAGAGAGAGAGAGAGAGAGACGGAATCTCAAACAGCGTATGAGGGTCAGGACGAATGCACTACTGTGCCAACTTCCGTGAGTTCTGGACAGACAAAGATAGAACAGCAGTACAGTTTAGAAACGCTTTCATCACTCTCGAGTTTCCCTAAAACCGGTTCAAAGGGTCCAGGACGACTGTTTCAAATATTTGTAAAATATATAGACGCAAAACGCTTCGGTTAATATTTGAACGCATTTGCTACAGTTGCTCGCATTCTAGCCATACAAATGTCCACTTCTATTTCCCTATGCAATGATAAATATAGTCATGAACGTAATTCATTAGTTAATTTCGACTCGAAATACCTTATTCAGAGAAAACTTGAACGAGGGTTAAAATAAATGTGCAAATAAATGGGGAGCAATTTTGGAAAATGGGAATGATTAACCCCAGAACGGTTACCTCATTTTTTCTTACTATTCGGGTAACCTGGGGTCATAAATGACCCCAATTTTGAAAAATTCATATCTCCGTCAAAACTCAACGAAAAGAGTTCAACCTGGGCTCATTCTTTTCGTTTTTTCATGCAGGATCCCGTGAGCCTGTGTGATTTTGCTTGAAATCAGAAAATGAGTCGAAAATGCGGCAAAATGATGAACAACGGAAGAACGGAGGGATAAAAATAATCGAATCATTTGTTATTTCCGTAAGGATCGAATGGGACTTTAAAAAAAGGTCAGGAAGAGTCGAACGAAAGGAGAAAATGACTGATAAAAAAAACGCCGATAACGGCGATCTTATTAAGAATTTGATGAGTTGAATTTTTCATTGGAAATCTTTGAATGTTGAAAAGCTCCAATAATTCTCATCCGAACGAGAAGTTGGACGATAAAATTCTTTGGTCTTGCGTGCAAGTCAGCATTGATTCTTGATCAATCGGCGGAATTGTTCGATTAAACTGGTGAAAGGATCGCTTTTATGTCGGTATCTCTAATCACCGGGTCCTCACTCCACATTTGCGTCACTTTTCTCTTTTCATCGTGATTTCTTTTTATTCTTCTCCGAGAGAAAGAAGAGAGAGAGAGAGAGAGAGAGAGAAAAGGAGAAAAGAGACGCTCGGCTGTCACGTCGCGCTAAGCGGGCAACGTCATTCACAAGGACGTGCTGAGAAACGCTTCGAGATCGTTTCTTTCGTCAGGAGGATAAAAACAATGAATCCCCCAAAGACGCTAGTCACGGGATACAGATTGAGGTTACCAATAGGACGTCCTCCTAGACATTAAAGGAAAAACACTGAAAGCTCCAGAAAAAAAAGCACTTCTGTCTTCAAGAGTGTGCTCGATCAGCCTGAGAAATTAACGGCCAACAAGAAATCCTCGAACAATGACTAGGATTTATTGCATCTTTGGTATCCGATGGCCTTTTAGCATGAGGAACGACAGATATCACTTACATACAACGAAAAACCAAGATTTCATTAAACTCGACGTTTTTCGTCTTTTATCGAAAGTTTCCCGATCCCACCGATGAAATTGATCGAAAAATGATAATTTCTTAATTGCCGAGAGTGAAAACTGGTCACTTTGGATTCGTGGCTTGTGGAAAAATTGACGTTCCAATCGTAAAAGGATTTCAGTCGGCGTTTCTTCAGTTTAGAACGTGCATGGAAGAATGAAAGCGAAAATAAATGTACGTGAGAGAAAGGTTGAAGAGTGCTAGAAACTCGCATCGTGGCACTTCGACGATGCTCAGAAAAGCATTCACGCAGGAAATGCGATTTCTATGTTTGTCCTCAAGGAGGGCGAGTCTATGCACATAGTATGTTGAATGGTGCTGAATTCGAATTGTACTTGTTTACTCTGTACTGCAGGAATTTGCCACTGTTTCTGAGCAGCATTTGAATATTCGTATTTACAATATATTATTGTTCCTCAGAGACGTTCTACCTCGAATAATTATTTCAAAGAGTTAATTTAAATGCCCCTTGAAAGCTTCAACCTTGCGTAGCAGCGATCGTGGTTTTTAGACTTTTGTCCAGCACAGAAAACGAGTTTTTGGCTAATTAAAATAAAAGCTCGATGTTTTCGGAGAGACGAGCAGGTACGAGCGAAGCCCTGGGCCCTGGGCATAGCAATTTTTGGTATTACCTTCTCTGCTGCATGTAGATTCCTCAACATTAAATTTGTAATACCGTTGGAAGCTTCGAGTCGATGCAAATGAGCACAAACATGCATTGGCAAACTCCTGCTGCACTGTTTTGCAGTATATTAATTAAATAATATTAAGGGCTTGGAGGCTGAATGACGAGGGAACAGGTGGTAGAGTAGTTGTTGGTAACGCATGAGTGTTATAGTATTGTTGCACGTGAGACAGATAGGTCGAGGATATTTCGATTTGGAATAGCCTATATACGTTTTACCGCCCAGCTATGGAATAAGCTCGAGATTAATTTTCATGCACTACGAAGGTAAACATAGAGAAATGCAATTTTGACATTTAATTAACTTGGGTATTATTAAAACGATATACCTGAACGATAATTGAGTTTCCCACGAAATATTGGCAATTATTGGCAGATTCTAATTATACGGATTCATGAGGGATCGGTCGTTTGTAAAACTGGAAGCCAACCTTCGATGTTAAGCTGTTTGACCGGCCAGCCGATCCGAGAAAAAAACAAACTAAAATTTCTCGAGTCAGGCTGAACGAGAAAACGTGCAAATTTTCATTCTAAAATGGAGCTTTTGTTTTTCCAGTCAACCCGAGTTGTGTGTTAGTGCGGAGTAATTTTTTATGACGAAACCACGAGCCCGACCACATCGATTGATGATTTACGAGGCTTTTATCGACGACATCCGAGTAATGAATTCAAGCTACGAAAGCACTGCTCTGCGACAGCCACCACACATGTTATAGGGGCGAAAATACACCATGTGGAAGTCGTAAACACATAGCAGCGTGGGAACGAGCTAGGTTTTGCGATTTTTTCATTACAAAACATCGGAGGTTTCCGGTTAAATATCAGCTGTTACCGCACCTCGGAAAACCTCGTCTATCGGCAGAGCCCTTGGTTAATTAATACCACGTGCATTATGCACGTCACGAATAGCATCCCTTCGGTCTTTGCCTTCCACGATAACGACGAATAACGCCTCCGATGTTAGCAGAAAAACTACATTTACGTTACACTCAAAACAACATCAAACATTTAAATTCTCGTCACATTTCCTAAAAAATGCGCAAACAAATGCGATTCCTATGCCGAGGGAAAAAGCAATGGCGAATTCGCTACTACCGTCGCATAATTAATCAGACTCTCAAAACTAATTTGTATTCGACAGCGTTACCTCGTGCACAAAACGTTCCCTGATATTATTTTTCCTCCCATATTTCATCTCCCGAATCTACAAATTCGGGAGATGAATGGAAATTTTGTTTATGTCTATGTTTGACCAAAAATACAATTATTCCAGTACAAATTAAAAGATTCACTTGGATCGCCAAAAACACACACGTCACACAATTCTGCATTATTTTGATCGTTTCTCGAGAAAAAATGGTCGTTCAATTTCATTGGAGTCGATTTAGAATAAACCAGTAAATCAGAGAGTGATCGTTGAATAAATTTCAATAAAAATTGAGATTTTTGTTAAATAAGAGTAAACGATAATGTTACGCGCATATTTTTGCCATGTAAATTCTTGTCGACATTATTCCAGATTGAAAAAGTCTTTGGCATTCCTTTTTCGCACTCGGCGCGATGTGCCGACTTGCTCGAGAAGCAGCCCTTCAAAAATATACTTCCCCTTGCAAGAGAATACTCACCTAAGTACGTGAAATATCACAGCAACTTTGACTCGAGTTTTCAACTCTGTACAAATACTAGTCGGTATACCGAGGAGGATACACTTTTATATTTTAACTTCATGACCCGGTGCTACTTTACATGTACTGACTTTTAACCGTTGTGAATACTCTGAAACTCGTAGAAGCCCTTCACCTTTCGGAACGATGTTTGGACCTCCAAAAATAAAACAAAAAGTAAATATTTCAACGGCATACTTTGGCAGAAAAAGTCGTATGAATTCGTAACACGAAATTGAGCGATTAAATATTCTTTTTTAAATGCTAATAAAAAGCCGATTAAAAGTATACCCGAGGCTTTTTAATTCTGAGGTTGCTCTCTCCTGTTTACTTCTCCGACATTTTCATTCAAAACCTCCAGAAGTTCCCATCGCAAAATACATTTTTTTCAACTTTTTCCCTACGACCGAAGAAACTTTTATCGAATAACTATTAATTGTTGGGTCCAACGTTGGACCCTGACGAGGATCCTGACCAAAGATGTGTAAATCGTCCGACAGGCATGCTAGACGAGATTTCAAGAACTACCAATGACTGAGAGAGAGAGCGAGAGTAAGAGGAAGAGAGAGAAATAGCGCGATGCCAATTTCATAAACGAGATCGCAGGTGGTCGAGCTGTGGTTTCAGTCGAAAGTAATATCTATATTGCTGTTATCAAACGATCCTCCAGCAAGCAATGATTTACGAGCTCTAGTTCATCCCCTTCCCCTCGGATTCGTTTATCATGCCCTTATTAATATCTATATACACACAAGCACCAAGTTTACATCATCATCAAAGTTTGGCCAATTCGCCTGCAGCGTTTCAACCAAACACATTTATTTATCGATCACTCCATGCAGCGAATATTGCACCATCGTGCGCGACTTGATCGACACGTTCGTCATGAATGTTTGCAACAAAATTAACGCCTTCCCTCCTGATGAATTTCAAGGACTTAATTCGTTCGAGACCAAATTTATTGAAAGATCTTGGGCCAGATGTTACGAAGCATGTAAAAAATTGACGAATTTTTTGCAAACTCCAAATTAGCAATTCATTATCAACGACGATGGGGATTCAACGCTTTTTGTGTGCTTGAAATCAAATATTCTCTTAATTTTGAATATAAAATTGAAAAATTAAAAAATGAACATTAAAAAATTGAAATATATTAAATTATTAAATGTTTAATAATTATTAAATATTTTTTAATTTAAAAAATTGAAAATTAAATTTAAAAGTGAATTTTCTCGTGTGCTTAAAATCAATAGCCAAATAACAGGCTCTACCAACGTGTGGAAGGTTTTATAAATATGTGTATACGAGTATGTATGAGTTTCTGTCACGTGTGTATTTGTATGTAAATGACGAAATAAATTACACATCTAGTTTGCGATAGTCGTGAAGTCTGAATTTTCCACCGATCGTGACGAGAACTCTCACATCGATTTGGCCATTGAATTATTCAGAACGGGTGAATAAACGCATATTCGATTGTATGCGATTTATAAAGCATCCCTCTTCTCTATTGCTTCAACTTTGTGTCTTTCTCTGACTCGCGCTTCTACTCTCTTCGGTCCTTTCCTTTCCCTTTACCTCGACACACTGATGATGAATATTTAGCAGTGTGCTTATCCGGATCGTGATCGTACACAATTTGCGAAACAAATCGCAAAACCCGCGAAATTATTGGCGAATCGTGTTTTTTTCAACTCTTTCTCCTCAATCTTTGTACGCCTCGAAATAAAAGCGTGTGCTAGTCATTGGATCGAGGCAATGTCACGGAAAGTCGTTACACTTAACGTAACGGCGGGTTGAAGAAAAAAAAAAAAAACGGCGAATTATAGTAGAAAAACCGTCCATTCTCTTTTTCATCACGCACGGTTTTCCGAAATTCTTTGTACCGGAATAAAAATTACTCGGAACCCTAAATGACCTCATTGGTTCCAAGTTTCTCGTGGGAACAAAAGGATCGATCGTTTAAATGTAAGGAAAATATAATATTGATATTCGGAATAAATTTCCTCACGGTTTACACCGAAATTCGATGTTGGCCATTGTTGGGCGTTACTAAGTTCGGAGATTATAATGAGTCTTGTTCCCGAATGAATAGAGAGCTATCGGTGTATAGTAGGGACCGGGGGCAAGAGAAACAGGGAGAAGAGAATAGCAGTGTCGAGAGATCGCCCGGGGTGGCCCTCGAAAATGTTAAAGTTTATCCGCGCAATCACCTCAAATTTCGGATTTAATTATATGTTTTAAAAGTTAATACAAGCCCTGTTGAGAGCCTGTTGTATCTCGTTCACATGCGCTCTATCCTCCCTCCCAGTAATGTACTAGAGCACGGAGATTTTCTCATTAAAACTGCAAGCGAATTGTTCGGCTTGGCAATAACAGAGAACAAGCCCTGTAACCCTTTAAATTTCAGTTTTCTCGTTCGTCCATTTTCCTCTGTACCGAGCACGTCCAACTTTTCTCACGTGACTTCGAAACTATTGTTCCTCAAGGAAAATGGCCAGGAAAATGTAGCCATCGATCATATAAAGAAGCCTCCGAATCCGAAACGAGAGAAACTGTTGAAACTCTCGATATTTTGGTTAACGAGAATAATGAATCTTGTCGAACGATCCCATCGTATTCAGAATATTTAATTACTTAAAATTCATATCGAATATCCGATATGCATGAAGCCATGAAAATCGTTAACTCAACGAAAGCATCGGGTGCAGGAATCACAAAGTTATAACGAAACTCGATGATAAAAAGTCGAAAAGTCATTGGAGAATGATGGACTGATGGTGGATAAAAAAAAAAAAACAAGCTTTATCGTCGGTTTTACATTTTTTTTTATCGATGCACCAGGTCGAAAAATCGTAATAAAAATTTGATTGGGCGCACCCGTCCGAGCGTATCATCAACCATGAAAATATCACTCGTACATTCGAGACCTGCTCTCTCTTGTTCATTTTTATACTTTTCGCGGTGTTACAGAGATGCACACGTTAAAAATATTGCAACTGGAACTCTCGGACCAACAATAATGCTCGCGATACGTTCAGGCCACGTATACCAATTCAATACAAATATATATATCTGTGCTGTAGTTACACAGAAATAATATACATGCGGAAAGGTTGGATTGGCGGAAGAAAAAAAAGAAGCAACATCCAACGGTCGATGGGCTAGTTCCGCGGGGATTTTTAACAATCTAGTAATCGAGGATGCCCTCGCTTCGTAGTGGAGAACAAATATGTTGCATGAAGCAGCGCGTTCGTTATATAAACGCATCCGAATCGTATTTCCTCGGGCTATTATGTTTCGGGGATTAAATGAATATAGCAACGATTTATTAATGCAGGAAAAAAACGGAAAATGTTGCACGAAAATTCGTTCGTATAATGGGCCTGCAGGCGTGCTCGAATAATTTGATACATATTTGATGCATTCGTGATATGATATGAAAAAGCTATTGGGTCGATGGTCTCGGACGTTGGGAGCGAGCACAGAGCGCAAATCACGATCGTGCTTTCGCAACTATGAGCTTTTTAGTCTCTCGGCTTTAAGGACACTTTGAGGTGGGTCCAAAGAGGTAGTCATAATTGTAAGAGGTCCCTGTGGTACCTAGGCATCGTCGAGCTATGAAACATCGTTCATTCAAAAGCCTTTCTCGCTTTCCTCCTCTCGGCATAGCTGTATCGCTGCCTCCCAAGAAAAAAAGCCTTTATCCCACGAGGTTAATTATGAAGCTCAACTCTCTCAGAGCTTGCATGAATAACTTTTAATACGAAAGTATTGCGGCCGAGTTCGCCCATAAAAACGAAATATGTCCGTCTTAGCTTGATCTTAAAAATGTTTCGTTGCCACTGGTGAGAAATCGGAATGATGAAATAATAGCGATTATTTTTCTACCCTCGATTGGACTGTCATTGATTTTTCATGAAATATAAAAATGAGTCTAACAATAATCAATTGTTTTCGAATCAACTTTTCATCCTCTTGTAATCGACGATCGAATTCACAGTTAAAACTCCAGGTGGAGACCCCTGACAGCGATAGACCGAAGCAAGAAATGTTTTCATTGCGGTGAGTGTATGAAAAAAAAGAATGTGTATGGAAAGGTCGGTTTACGTGGTCGGTAAATAAGTTTTCTGTATATATAAGCGTTCAAGTTTCGCAAAGTTTATAAGGCAGCTGATGGGAAGCTCCTTACGCGAAATGTACGTTCGTGGCTCGACTGCCTCTTGACTATCTCTCTGCTAACTTTCTTGTGCGGATATTCAAATAGCGCACGTAAAATACCCATATGCCTTGAGACCAGAAGCTTTATTCACGTCGAATAAAAGTCACTAAATTCGTGACACAATTTGTCATTTCATTTTCCATCTCTCTCATTTCCATGCCGACAGAAATTCCATTGCAGAGGAACTGATCGTAAATCAGTCGTACAATCTCATGATCACCAATCAAAGGAACATTTTATCTGCCACACACGCGAGAAATATTAGATAAAAGAGAGCGTGAGCGTCCTACCGAAAAATTCTTATGGCCCACGATCTCAAAAGCAAACCGCAACGACCTATCGAGTTGTCTTTCCTATCGCAAAACGCAATTTTTACTCATTTACCCCTTCCTAGACACACTTGGGTCAAATTGACCCGGACTTTTTTTTTCTTCGTGTATCATCCCAATTGCAATAATGTTCAAGGCAAAGCAACTCGAGAATGTTACGGGTCAATTTGACCCAGTTTACAATTAAAACGAATTAGTGCGGAGTAAAAATATTACATGAATTAAAAAAGCCGGAAATGTTTGTGGACGGACACTCCGCTAATTGAAGAATATTTCATTCCCAAAATCTGTGCGTTGACACGAATAAAACTCAGGGCATTTAAATTTCCTGATGCAATTTAATGAGAAATAATTAAATTAGCATTAGATTTGTTATTTCGAAGCACAGTGCAAATAAAAACAACACAAATTTATAACCTGGGGCTTAAAAAAAAAACTCGCTATGAGCTTTTTGCCGTAATGGTCATAAAAATTATATATCCGAAATGCACATATGACAGTAGTGCCTGCGATATATTCGTGGCTCGAGGCCTTTCGCAACGTGTACCGAGGGAGAAGAGAGGATGAAAGAAGATAAAAATACAAAAGTGCCCTGAGGAACAAGAGCCTCGTCACCCCAGTCGTATTATTCAAATGACATTCGTCTCTCGATTCGATATATATCAAAAATTTCAGCGCCGGGATCCCTTTTCCTCTCCAGAGAAAACGGTAACAGGCTCACGCGGTGCCTCTGGAGAATAGCAAAGAATATAAAGTTTTCTCCAATTCGAAAAATGAAAATAATCTCGTCAGGGAATAGCATTAATATAGAGAATCGAATAAAAATATATTCGCTATTTGGTGAAGCATTTAAATCAATCGAATATCCGAATTTTAATAGCCATAACTCTGAACCTCGATAAAGTCGTTGGGCTCCATGAGCAGACGATACTATCAGGAATATTACTCCCTGGGAATAAAACATGCACCCATAAATATTGGTGCGTCGTGATATCCGATGAGAAAAAAGAGTTTGAATTTTTTTTTATCTATTCCGATTAATGCCCGAAATAAAAGATGATATTTTAGCGAATATAAATAAAAAGGATTCGGGAGGATATTACAACTATTAAAACGTACTAGAGATATCATCTGAATCACCATCCACTAGATTAACATATCCTCCTCTCCGCATGTAATATGAGCTTGTATATATGTGGATATTCGAGTATACATATATACATTGAAAAAGAAGCAGTTAAACCTGCTCGATTCACAGTGAAGCTCAAATAAAGCTCGATCGGGAGTTTCTCCCGCGTGTTTGATTCTTATCGGATGATCCTCTCTCACCCTGTGTGATTCAAACGGTGATTCAACTCCGGAGCATTCTACACAGTACACACTCCGGTCTCTCCCATTCTCACGCCGATCTGTCTCTGTTTTTCGTTATCGCTTAATGGCTATCCCTCCGATCTACATTAACAGTCTACTGTGCGTTACAAGCCTCCTGTGTGGGAGGACATTATATCGAAAATATATACCAAGATGACCAAAATTTCGACACTAAAATATATTCCCTATAAATTTGCTTATACGGTCTCAGCATTGAGTTATAAAATGATGATAAATCGTCCCGGGAGATGGATCGAAATCCTTGACAGAATAAAGCCGCAATTTCTATCAAATTTTTCGGTCACTTCCGACACAAGCGCACGGGAGGAACTCGCAATCATCGAACAATAATTATCGCGTTGCTCTTTAAGATATTTCTAGAAAACGTTATTCGAAATTTATTGATTCCGGAGCTCGACCCTTTCGGTCGTGCATTGAGACAGAGAATTGAACGTGAGCAGTCATCTCGGAGTCAGAGCTTTTCGTGACTCTCGGCTCATGAAGGAGAGAAACTGAGAGGACAGAGGAGGGACCAGGGTTGCCTCTTTTCTTATACCCTTATATTCTCTTGCTATGCAGCTTCTATTTTGCGATGCAAATTCAGCCTGGAAGATCTAACTGTGAGCCAGACGATCTTATCCGCATATATCCCTTTCCTCGTTCCTACCGACGTTTCGATTATGCGCCGCGTTTCCAACGCTATGTCTCTCCCCGTTTCTCTGCGAATGGCGAAAAGCTCGATAATGAATTTCTTCGCACTGGAGCTCAAAAGAATTTTTTTAAATACCATTTCAATGCTTTAGTTACACGCGTACCGAACGAAAAGACTTTTCCACTGGAATTACCTTCGTGAATCTTCTCATTTTATTAAAATGAAATATTTCAACGATCGATCGTGAGCGCACGATCTCCCCGATAATTCTACAATGTTGTTGAAATTTCGGACGCTATTGCGCATACATCGTTAACGTAGATAACGTATTTATATATGAAAATTAAGCTGCTCAACGGCACAACGCAGTAAAGATCGGGAGTTTTCTTTCTTGCGCGAAATAGCGTAACGGGGCACGCGAAATTGATTCGCAAATTGGCCATTATAAGAGTCGCCTTTGCGGATCAACCAAAATCATAATCATCACAATAAATGGAAAGAGTGCTTGGCGTTGTATGTTTGCTATAAGTACTGCTATCTCTGTTCACGGACTCGCTCGAGTTTGACGCTTTCAAGTATCGAAACCGTTAGCTAATATTAACAGGCTCTCCTTGTCTCTCTCTCTCTCTCGCTCTTTTCTTTTCGTCGAGCTCGTTAATTTGAAGGCTCACGGCAACGCGGTAATTATTTCGAATCATGTCTTTATCCTCGTGATGACTTTTCATAAACGGACAAATTTTTATTCCCATAATTATATGACGTAATTTTCAAATGTTTTTTTTTTAAATTCCATTCAAGTGCCACTCGGCAAAGCTAAATCGCTGAATATTTCTGTTGACTTCTCTCAAGTTTCCCAAAAATCGACAGCTCGATTCGAAATATTTTCTTGACAATTGACTCAAAATTAACGAAAATCCGGAGCAATTTTTATTGGATCATTCAAATCCTTATTGCAGTGAGTCGAACGTGCCTGGACCAATGAAAACTCACATTTCGTCCTCGGACGATTGACCCTAGACCGGGCAAACGGGGGCCAAAGACGAGCCCAGGCGACTTTAAATCCTGCGCCCTTTTTCCCTTCGTTCTCCCGATTTTTATCGTTTCACCGCATTTTTTACCATTTTTCTCACTTCGAGCAGAATTGCCCCAGGCTCGCGTGATTCCGCATTAAAAAACGCAAAGAATGAGCCCAAGTTGAACCCTTTTCGTTAAATTTTACCGGAGATATGAATTTTCGAAAATTGGTTACCCGAATAGGCGAAAAAAAAAAATAAGTTCACCGTTCCAGGGTTAATCATTGAAATTTTCGAAAAATCCGTTCTGCTATGTTTTTAAACATTTATTTTCACACATTTTCAAGTTTTCAACAAATAAGTTACCGGAATAGGTAAAAAAAGAAAAAAATATTACCATTGTAGAGTTAAAGGAATAGGTGCGGAATAAAGAGAGGAAGAAACGGCCAACACCGTGCCAAGTGCCTCTATTACGCGAATGACGACAACTCGAAAGTGACCGAAAGATAAAGAGGATCGTATGATTAGTAGAAAAAGCAAATAACGAGGATTCATTTGTTGAAATGCGCTTGTTATCTGCGTCAAGACAACAATTGTTGTTGAGGAAGTGAGAAAGTTATATGCGACTGAATCTCGTGCTGATAATCGTGCGAGGCCTCAAAGTAACACTCTCCGTGCGTTTGAGAGAGAACAAGGCAGAGGGATTAAAAAAGGGAAAAATTGCGCAATGGTAAGCACGCGAAGCGTGTCTTCCGGCTTGCGTTCCACGACTCAGGCACGCGACAAACTCCATCTTCCCCCTTCCAACTCCGATGTTCATATTCTCCGTAAGTCTTACGGTTGATGTGGAGAAGAGCACAGTGATCTTATACAATGTTCAGTAACCGGCGACCAGCACTCGTTGCCATATTTTCTCAAAGACTCGAGCGACATGTAAAAAACTTTATTCGGAATTTTCTCATTTTTACCCAATAATTCGAACGTTAGTTTTTTTTTCTTTTTCTAGTGCCACAATAAAATCTTGAGCTTGTGCATCGCACGACAGCGGAGCAGTGAATAAGTTTCTCGTGAAAACACACCAAATTTTGCACAAAAATAAAACACATTTTTTTAAAAAAAATGTATATTCAGTGCCAAGGACCTTCCGAGTTTTCATTTCGATGATACGATCCAAAACACGAAACTGTCTGGACCGGCGTCTAAAATGGACAAATATTCAGTTATTGCGATCTCGATAATAAATCGAAAGAATTTTACCAGCTGAATTTATTTCCTCCGTAATTAACGACATTATCGTCAGAAGCAAATATTTGTTTTTACATGTGAACGAACAACTGGTGACATATGGAAAAAGAAACCTAATAAAATGTCAATTTTCTGGACGAGGCTACTTGAATGGCTGGATTATAGGAGAAGAATTGAATGTTGTCATCGGTTTGTGGCGATGGAGCCTTTCCTCCGCTTCCGCCGCGATGAGAAAAAGTCTCAATGTGGCTCGCAGAGAAGGTTATCAAAAGGAACTAAAATAAATTTCATCCCGTCTAAATCCTCGATAGAGTTGAAACTTATTTCGAAGGGACGAGGAAGAAGAGAAGCGTCGCGTGGAGAAAAGGAGGCCCACAAAGTGTTGAAAAAGTAAAAGAAAAGAGAGAAGACAGCAGGATGGACATTGCCCTCAAAATATCCGGAGAATATAAACCCGGTCGAGAATGAAAGAAAAGTCGACTATGGAAAAACTTTAGTAACTCAGCCTGTCACGCATTAATTCTCCACTGGGAAACTCCCTGGAAACAATAAATCTTCAAAAGCAACAATTCTTCCCCTATATCCGCTTCGACGATAAAAATAATTGATTCCAGCATCAAATTCGATATTTGCCAAATTTTTTTTCAATTTTGACCAAATTTCCATGGAAATCGATTCATTTCCCCCGATTCATTTCAAGTTCACTTATTCCTAATTGGATGCTACGATAAAGCAAATAAAACATTCGTTTTATCGTCGATATCGCAGCGAGACAATCCAGAACATCTTTCAGGGGAATCTGAATGCTTTCACTGTACACTTCCTTTATCCCACGTTAAATAGAAAACTCATTTGTATCCTGGACAATCCGATCCACCAACGTCCTGGAAAGATTGTTAGATTGTCCCCATTAAAATCGAATTCATGCAGCATCTCGAATTCTCTCTCTCTCTCCCTCTCTCGAGGTCTCGAATATATTTAGCGTTCTTATCCGTATCGCGGATATATATAACAAAAATATTCACGTGAATATATATCTATAGGTTTTGGATTGAAATTTCGTTAGCGAAGCGTGTGACAGATGGTTAAAGCGAGACGACCCGAGAGTTGCTATTTCCCTTCCTGTTTTAAACGAACCAGAAGATAAAGAGATACGAATCGTTCGGTTACATAGAAACACGGAAATGTCGATTGACAAGTCTCTTCCGTATAAATAAAAAAGCGACTTTTTAATTTCGATAAAATTTCTCTACTGGTTACCGCGTTCCCTAATTTCGTGAACTTCTATGGATGATCCATCGCGCTGATTTCCAGTGAATCGTGCAGAGAGGAATTCATCTCTTAACTTGCGGCGAATTTCGGGGCCGGTTTTTCCGAATGATGAAAAAATAGGAAATAAATTTTTTTCATTTCTTTGCAAGATTCATTAAAATTCGAAAGGAGCGACGCAGACACGTGGGTCAAGTTTCGAATAGAAAATCGACAAATTACAACGACCCCGATTTTCCGAATGATTAAAAAATAGGAAATATTTTTTTTTAATTCATTTCCAAGATTCATCAAAGTTTGAAACAAGCGACGGAGACACGTGGGCCAAATTTCGACTAGAAAATCGACAAATTACAACCGTCATACGATCTTGAAACTTTCGGCCCTTGAAAAATAATCAACGAACGAAACGAACGAAGAAAAAATATAAATATATCTTGTCGTGTATTGTTTTTATTACAGCATCGGGTCTCACGTTTCTCACGCGAATACTAATACCAAGAGAGAAAGAAACGAAGAGAAAAAAAAAGGGAGTAAGGAACGTTCCCTCTTGGCCTCCTGAAAACTTTGAGACGGTGATACAATTTATTGTTGCTCGTATATCTGCGCTGTGAAGTCCCTTTGCACACTAGCCACGCTCACTGAGTTTTCTAGCTCACGTACGTGCGTATGTACGTGTGTATCTAGGATAAGGTAGAAGACCTCGTTCCGGAGCGTTACGTTACTAACTTTCCGAGCTATCTTCTTTTTCCCGCCCGATACTACGTCACGTGGTATCACTGAAAACTACTCCAACCTCGAACCCATAAAATCTCCACCGCCCGTCCATCCCGCTTCGACGTTTTCCTTCCCTTATCATTCCGGCCCTTAATAAAGTCTCTTTACTCCTGAACGTGTGCAAAATGACGGAATAAAGTTTTCTTTATATTTAATAATAAAAAATGTTACGAAACAGCGTGGAATGCATTGCGCAACGATTTCATAATGAGCGCGCACGGACGAGCGTTTCACGCAGTTATTTTGCACTTAAAAATGTTCTGATCGAGAACTAGAGACAAAAATACGAGGCAATGACGTTACGAATAAATATTCAATCAATAACTTTGCATCTACACGCCCAACAAATCGACTCCGTTGACGTTAATCCAGGAAAAATATGCTTGGCCATATAATTACCCAATATTCATGCAATTAACAGTTTATTATTTACTGGCTCACCCTTCGGTACTGAATATCAGCACAATTCCGAGAATCCACCTCGGTAATCGTGCCAATCATTAATCCTTCCAGCAGAAACCAGGGGAGAAGCATTTAATGAATCTGAAACGAGGCTCGATATGGAAAAGATCATAAATCGATCTAATTTCAAATTGGCACTCGTCGATAAAGATAAAATGTGTGGTTGATTCGAGCTCGTGCTCTATTCGATCAACTAAATATTTTGTCACGTCGACATTTTATCCTGCTGGAAATATTTGCAGTCCCGATCGAGGTCCCGATCGTTCTCGAACAAAATTTTACGGGCAGGACGAAAAATGTTCCCCCTCTCATGAGAATGGTAAAGCGATAAAATCGGGTTCATTATTATTGCGACGAAGTAAAATTAAAAAAAAAACATATAAGGATAGAAATTTCAGGGGAAAATAAACTCGCGCACAATATCAGAAAAGTTAAGCTCCATGGCAAAGGAGCAACGATAAGTCTTTCGCCTGCTCGCGTTCTTAGTGAATACTTTATCGCCATTAAGCTTGTGTATATAACACAGCGATAAGCTCCAAGTCGGAAATACGTTGGTCCTTCGGCCGGCTCAAGGGGCGCAAGAAAAATATACAGGATTACGAGAAAAATTGTTCGTACGGAGTTTGCTTCTTAGTGTGGGGGTGCGTGGCTAACGCTTTTCTGACGAATTCCTCCGATCGATTAAACCAGAAAATAACGTCGCTTTTCTCTCACACAGACGCCGACTAATCGCGTGTGGTTTTTGAGTTAATTGCACGCAATACCATTTATTCATCAAACTTAATTGCCGAACGAGGAGTGTAAATGAGAATGACGAACAATTGTCCGGCATGCTGCATGAACAATTATTTGTTTCTCGAACACGAAAACAATACATCGAAAGAGTGCGAGTTTTGTGAAAATTTTTAAAAATCCCTAAAGTTAGTTATGAAGAAATTTATCGTCAGCAAAGAAACGATGGACACGGATTCGTTGGAGAATGAGGTGAACGCAATTCACACAGATTGACATTGACTAACTATTCGCCCCGGATTTTCATACCTTCGAAAAACCTTTTTCAACGGCGTGATAATAATTTGTCTATTTTTTGTTTGTTTTCCAGGCTACTCAAACGTCAGAGTCTCCCAAACAACTCGATCTCAGCAAAACTGGATTGATAAGAATCCCTGACAGCATACTCGCTTTTCCAGCTATCGAGGAAATTTTACTCACCGGAAATCAGCTCAACAACGAGGATACTAACTTGGGCACTTTAGAAAGGTCATTATATTAATTATGAACATTATTTTTGCATCAAAAACGAAGAAAATGAAAAAAAAGTGCATTCCAAAGCAGGAAATCCGAATTATTCTCTATTGCTCGGATTCCGAAGGAGTGTCCACTCTGAACCTCACCGCAATTGCTTAGAAAGTATCTCGGGTCAATCTGACCCAAGGGGCTTTTCCAATCGTCGTATTCCCGCAAATATCCATTCCCTGCTTTTCTTTTTGTATAAACGTTTTCTCCAGTAAATCATTCATCATTTCCGACTCTGAATTGAATTTTTGAGGAAAACGAGAATGAATTGCCAAACAATGGATGAGAGAAATTTGTTGGGCTCAATCTGACCCGAGGGGTTTTTCCAATCGTCGTATTCCCGTAAATATGAATTCTTTGCTTTTTCTTTGTATAAACATTTTTTGTAGTGACTTATTCACATTTTTTGGGCCTGAATTGAATTTTTGATGTAAACGAAAATGAAACGCCCAACAATGGGTGAGAGGAATTTCTTAGGGTCAAAACGACCCAGTATGTACTGGCAGGGCTAAGCTAAACGTTTTTTTGACTGTGAGAATAATTTAGTCGTTTTTTTATGTCGAATAGATTTCCACGCCTTCGAAAAGTGCGACTGGGAGGCAACGGTTTGAAGTCTGTGCCGAGAGAAATTGTCCAACTTGGATTACTGACCACACTGGACTTATCGGACAATAAAATAGCGGAAGTGCCTGCCGAAATTCATCGACTAGTCAAGTGAGTTTATAGTCGATAGTTCCGGTTAGTTTGAGTGGGTTTTTTTTTAAATGTTCGAACGCCAGTTCTCAGAGCAAAGTTTCCTTTCGCCAGGACCGGTTCCCATTAAAAGTTTCCCCAGGAGATTTCTTTCCTCTGGTAGATTTACCGAAAACTTGGCAAAAGTAAAGATTCCGATTCGAGCTAAAAATACGTAGATATAGTTTGCCGAGACGTACGAGCTTTCGAGAATCTTGTATTCGCACGTAAGACTCGAATCAAAATTGTACTCGAGCGACTGGAAAAAAATGAACATCGAGTTCTAAACGATTGAGTCGTTTTTAATATTTCGAAAATAGAGCAAAGACCTTGACCCAGTAAAATCGTGGCCAATTTCGATGAAACGATGAGAGAACGAAAACTCGACCATAATTATGAATCCAGAACCCAAACACGATAAATTACCGAGAAAAAAAAACTAGCATCCAGTGCACATTATTCATCCAATTGTTATTAACAGATGCACGCTAGAATTCCCAATAGAATTATAGTGAACATACACAGCAATGATTCGTAGCGGAAAATCGAGTTTGCGTATCATTCGAAACACAGTGTGTGGTACCCCGCGGACCTTTTCGTAGCTGCGAATTAATTAATAGTAATTGTATAATACAAACGAGATGGGACATGCAATGAAATCTATTTTCATCGGATCCGTGTACGCTTCGTCAGAGTCTGTCGATTAATAACGCGCGTATGAAACTCTTGGATGCGTCTGATTCCTAATATGACTGGAAGAAAGTACGAAATGACCCTGGAACGGTATACTTTTTTGTTTTACCGATTTCGGTGATCTTGTTTTTTTTTTTTTTTTTTTTTTTTTTTTTTTTTTTTTTTTTTTTTTTTTTTGTTGTTTTTTTTTTTTTGTTTGTGTTTTTGTTTTTTTTTTTTTTGAAAAAACGAGTGAAAAATGCGGTAAAACGATGAAAACCGAGAGAACGAAGGGCGCAGGGTACCCCCAGGACCCCAGGGTACCGTGTCAGGAGTCGATGGTTCGGGGTCGGTGTATAGCTCTGGCGATGATGCTCCAAGCTCGCAAAAGCAGGCTGGGCTAGTATTCGGTTGGGTGACCGCTCGGTAGCGACTCGAGTTCGATAATAAGGAAACGAGACACGACGCGGAGACGCTTGCCAAGAAAGCGAATCGGAAAGCACGAGAAATAATATCGGAAGAATATTTATTGGTAATTATAATAACCGAATAAATTAAACGGTCGAAAAATAAATGATTATAATTAATATATTGACCCATATGGCTAGTGAGTCGCAACGTCAAATAGCAGAGGCGCGTTAATTTGGAACAGGCGTGATTAGCGGGAATAAGGTAGGCGATGAATTATTGCACCGATAGCATTCGCTCATCCGTATTGCCGTTATACAGAGAGGATAAAATCGCGCTACTATCCCTCCTATGTGTATATTCGGCTTTATGAATATGTCTGTGTTCCGCCCGTTATCTGCCCACCTTGTGCTCGTCTATTTATCTATATCTATTATCATCCAGTGAAATATATCTTCTCGGGATAACTCCGTCGATAAATCAAAGCTGCTGCTAACCGAGAAGACTCGTGTAATAATGAAAACTTGCCCTTTTAATAACCATTTGCACAAGACGACCAGACACATTAATTCTCAATCTACAAAATCAAAATCTATACCCAAATATTCAATTCCAATTTTCAATGCAATTCAATTCAAATAATTCACATTTTTTATTTCTTCCTTCGCATATCTCGAACGTGAGGTCACAATCGCACCTGAAACTGATAACAAGCACTAATTTTACTTCGGGGCCCAGACTGACGTGACAGCCGGAATCTTTTGTAATTTTACCATCGGACTCTCGTAGGATGCGACTCATTTATTATCAAGCTCGAAAGACCCACGGTCTTCGTGACACTGAAGTTTCCAGCGTTGGCGTCGGACGAAAAATATTGCACGATCAATTTTTACTTCAATTTCACAAAATCCATCAAAATTTTCGGTCGATTTTTTGTCTTTGGATCCTCTAAAAAATTCGCTTCATTAGCCTCAGTAATCCGAAGACACCATACTTCCTTCAAGGTCACGCACTCACCACACTGATACAAATTTGCACTTCGACTTTTCAAAACTTTGTATTTCTCCAATGAATGCATGTAATTGATCTTGGAACCATACTTTTCAGGGGTACAATATCCCAAGTAATCGATTGCAATGATTTTGAAAATCAAAAATAGGAATTTTGGTACAAAAAATGAGCGAATAATTGAAGAAAGGAATTTTAAAAATCTGTTACAACTTGAAATTTTTGCGGGTGAAAATTTTCACCAGTGTAGAGTCTACGGTTTAATATTCAACTAGCCAAAAGTTTATTAATAATCAATAATTACTAATTAAATCATTGCCAAAATTCGAAAATAGTTCGTTTACGTATAACTGACCCGGGTCTATGAAGCTGAAGTTTCCAACGTTGGAATCCAACGAAAAATATTAATTTTCATCGACGATTTGTTAAATTTTGAAAATCAGCCAAATTTTTCGATCTGATGTAGTTTTTGGGTCACAAAAATCTATCGTTTTATCATCATAGTTACATTCTCGGGAAAAAATAAAATTTCGTTGCGTTGCAACGATGCAAACTTGGACGTCATCTCGGTTCTATATTTTAAGGACATGCATCGCGGAATAATTTTCGTTATAGTTTCATTTCTCTCAATAAAATCAGGTTATTGTGAGTTTCTGTGTCAATGCGTTTGGTGTTGCATGTGAGACGAGGCCTTGGGCATACAATAACCAAGGACCAGCATACATTTGCCATTTCTCATTCGCTACTGTATCGTATTTATAGTTCTGGAAAATGTTTGATAACTTGATTTGCAACTTCGAGCAATGAAAAAGAAGTGAAGAAACTTTTCTCATATCCCAGACCTCACAACCATTTCGTTCCGGTTCTACGAACATGACGACATTTTCTTATATACAGCCTGAAATTTCAAGATTGCGATATTATATTGTCCTCTGACGCGCTCCTCTTCCGATACTTTTGCCCGCAAACTTGGAGATTGTATGCTCCGGTTCCCGCCAGTCGTATGCAAATTTATTTTCAAACTTAACATTTATCGTCGGAGTACACACGCGTGTGAAATTTCTTCGGAAACTTCCTACCGAAAGACAAAGATTACAACTCAATTACATCGCCATTCGAGACTCAACACCGCATAAAAGTAAAAGTCAAACGAGGCAGGACAGGCAGATTAATGATAGGACCTGTTGACCTCGACCTTAGGGGGCACCGTCACCTTGAACGTCTAATACTGGACGCCTTTTGGGCAATTGCGTCGAATTAAATGAAAAAAAAAGCTTAAGCCTGGATTGGGCAAGGCCCCATGGGCAATCGCAGCGATTAACCATCAATCACGTTTTCCTTAAAAAAAACAACAACAACAACAAAGCCCCCAAAACCCGCGTAATCGATGCTATAACTTGATCATTTTCTGTCGCACTCGAGCCCTCAAACTTAAACCAAAAGTATCCAAGTTAAAAAAGTGGCTAAAAGTTTTCTCGTACGATCCATATTATATGGAATCGCTGTTCGTGATTCATCGTCGTGAAACCCTTGTCGCTAAAAGTCTCTTCATTCCTGAAGGGTCCTCGTCTTAATTACGGGACGCCGCAAAGCAGCAAGGATTACCTTCCAAAACTAAGTTTCCAAAACTTTGCCGAAAAGTCAATGCGGCTCGTTCCACAAGGATATATGTGTGTATAACCATTTTCCTTCAATACTTGGCTAGACTCTACAACTCATACACGCATATACGTGACTTTAAGGAGGAACTACGCTGTGAACACCGAGAGTGCGAGTCTTGAGCAACCGACCAATGAAAACTCGAAGCTTCTTGTACACCGTGTCCACTTCTCCATGTTACTTTGTACATCAGACATTCCGCGTTACTTATTCTTACCCATTTGACCTCCATACTCATCACGGGCTTCAAAAAAATAACCTAAATCCACATGAAATGGAGTAATTCAAGCAGGTCAAGCGGTAGGAGCTCGAGAACAAAGACAAATTGGTGCTGCAGCAGTTTTTTAAGTTGATGAAAAACTCTGAGTCTTTTCACTCGTTCAAAATTCTGAGACTCTGAATTTTTCAATTACTCGTGCCGTTCTCTCCGTTTTTTTTTTTTTTTTTGTACGCGAGAAAACGTACGACGAAGTGATTCTTGGCGGAATTTTGATGAACAAAATTCCATAAAATTATAGAAATTTCGGTAAAATTGGAAAAAAATGATTTGTTGGAAAAAATTGACTTTTTTTTCGATCCCTGCGGAGAGATTCTCGGGTCATGATGATTTAGGGAATTCTCGAGAGTATCTAGTCAGGGAATTTATGAGGAAGAGCATTTTGTTAAGTTTAGAATAAAAACTCTTGAAATATCGTGATTATGAAAATATTAATATTAATACGAAGATGATGAGATTGAAATTGACGGAATGAATTGACGTTAAAGTAGCAGTTACTCGCAGAGAAGATTTAACTGTGTATGCCACAGACATATAAAGGCCACCGGAATCCACGGACTAGTGCACATTATCGTGGGTTGAGCGAACATTAGGCACCCATGAGTTTAATATGCATCGACTTAGTGAAATAAAAAAGGGCGTAAAGTGGAGAAACTTGTTAGTCGATTCATCACAGTCGAGACTTTTTATTGGCCAACTTTTGTACAATCTGCACGAGCAAACGCTTGTATTTTTCTTCAATGTTATTCGAGGATCGAACCTCGTGCTCGAGCATCGTGCTTTTCGCAAGTAATTTCATACCATATTCATAAATCCATAAGAGCAAGTAAAACGCAGTTGAAAAATAGCGTATCGTACATGAAAGCCAAACGCCCCAGCCACCAACTGAAATCTTTCCGATTCGTGCTAATATTTTTAATTAAATCGCCTTCAAAATAGCCTTCAGTTTTATTTCAAATTTTTTTTTCTCCAAACGTTCCGCGCATAAAACGAAAAACTCTGGCACTTGTTGGCGGAAAAAATATTAATTTTCTCCTTTCCCTGTCACTGTAATGATCGGTTTCACTCTCGTTTGACGTTTCTATCATTAGAACGGAAACGAAGTTTATGAAGCGTACTATGTGCTTTGCGGACAGACAATAGCTAACAATCATTATCCATCGTAAAAACAATTATTTTTTCTTTTTTCATGAAACAATCGAAAAATATCGATATCCATAAGAATTAACCGAGTGAAAATAATAACTAAATGGATTAATTACGATCTGATATGAAAATTTACGAAAAATAGTGATTTCGAAGTTTAAATCGTTGAAATGCAAGGAAATTCGTTTTATCTTTGCCGAAGCTCATTATTTTAATTGAGAATTTAATTGTGACGATAAAACGATCGGTTTTTTCTCCCAGAAAAATATATCGACTCGAAAAATTTGGACTATTTTATAAATTAAACAAATGGTGAATAATAATAAATATATAATAATAAATATTTTTCGGGTTCGGCGTGAAATTTTTTTTCCATTTTTTTTCATGATTCGTTTCAATTTCAAGTTTTTGCTTTTAGCGGTGGATATTTTTATGAATCCACAATATTACGGGAGTAAAAAATAAAAGTACATTTTTTGCTGGGACTGTATGAAAGAAATTTTGTTCTCTACGCATAACGATTTCGTGCAAAAGATTTGCGATTGCTGCGTGCGTGTCGCCTACGTCACGGTTTCGAGCGAATTTCCGTTCACATCGACGTGACTGCGGAACGAAAAGCATATCGTCGTATCAATTTCTTGTCAACGTTGAGTCGTTCGCTAAATTTAGCAAGAAAAACATAAAGAGTCAGCGGGGAACGCTGGACACAACGTTGGAGATTTTTTCGTCAAAGAAAAGTCTCGTTTGCGGTGAAGAGAGTATCGCATCTCACCTCTCGACCGCACACGTTTACCGGAGCGTAGAGAACAGAGTTCGGGATCAGCGGACTTGAACCTACTAGGGAATCTTTCCATGACTACGAAGCCTCGAATCATATTTCCAGTGGCAAAACTTGGAAAGAAAATTCCTCATTAACGAAACTCTGTTGGGTCATTTTTTTTCTTTCTATCGAATTACATTTCTGGTTGGAACGAATTGGACCCATCGACCGCCATGTCGGACGTCAACTCGACGGAATAAAGAAATAAAATCAAAATTCAACAATCGAATGAAACAATCAGGAAAATGCGTGTGGAAAATTTTATTGTTCGCATTGAAAATTTTCTTTTCACACTGGTTGGATTTTTCATCGCACTTTCCTTTCGCAAAGCGTCTAACCAATGAATATTTAAGATTCACCGTTCATTGCGAGAATTGCGAGAGATTTGGGTTGCTATTGAAATGATTGAAATTAATCATTCACCGCGAAGCATGCACTCCATTCCAACCAAAAGGAATAATGTATTTTGTGTCGAATAGAGCTGCCAAATTCATTTCGTGAGACACTTGCGAGCTACCCCCCCCCCCCCCTTCCCCACCCACCCTGGCTCAATTCATGTTACTACTTTTTTGAAATGTCGCATGTTTTGAAACAATAGCGAACGTTTGGTCGATACTTTGTCCGGTTTTACTCCAATAATTCATGACAAACTCTGGAATGCATAAAACCTTGGAAACAATTGATGCACAACATTCGCCAACGTGTCATAGAATTTTCTTGTTATCTTTTTTGTTTTCTGTCCCTTCGGAAAACTGCGTACCTGTTATTATTTATTTATTCACATTAATTGATGGCACATTCAATCAAAGAGTTTGAAAAACAATATTTCGAAAAATGCACGAATTCCGTTTTATATTTATACAAAAAATAGATGAGTTTATGAATTTTTTTTCTTTCAAAAAATTTTTTTCCATTTTTCCTTTTCAAGTCCAAAAGCATGTAACGGGCTCATATTTCTAAAAATGCACCAATTCTGTTTTATATTTGTGAAAAAAAACAATTATGACTTTTTTTTTTCTTTATTAGTAAAATTATTGATTTTTTTTTCTAAGATCGAAAGTATACAATGGACTCGCGTTTCTCAAAATGCACGAATTTCGTGTTATATTTGTGGAAAAAATAAAAATTTATGAATTTTATTCCCTTTCGAGTAAAATTGTTCAATTTTCTTTTTCTCCGAAACCGAAAGCATGGAACGAACTCGTGTTTCTAAAAATGCATCAATTTCGTGTTGTATTGAAAAAAATAAAATAATAATTTATGATTTTTTTTTCTTTTCGAGTAAAATTTTTCAATTGCTTTTTTTATTTTCTAAGATCGAAAGCATGTAACGGACTCGGATTTGCGCAACTTTGCTGTTGCGGAGTATCGTTGCAAAAATAAACACGGAGAATATTATTGGCAGATTGAAATTATTACATGTTTCGTGGTTTCCAAAGGTCTGGTAGTTTTCTACAGACGGTAATTTATTTTGTGTTACGTCAGAGTGGTCAGCCATTCGGTATAGGCGGTTGAGTTAAATATGAAGGAAGGGATAGGACGTGGAATACACAAGAAACTCATTTCTTCCGCTTGTTTCATAGTGACCGAGTCTCGTAATATTCAGAGACTAGCTCGAGTCTTGGGGCACGAGACTCAGTTGTTCGGCGCGAATCTCGACGAGTGCACCGCACCGGACTGCTTGAGTCATTGCCACGCTCCCGCGATTTCCTTTGAAGGTTTCCGTCCCAGTCTCTTTGTGATTTTTCAAGCCAAACCAATAAAATCCTCGATCTCCATGCGCGTGGAAAATCATTTTTTCCAATATTTCAAAATGAACCATTTGGAAATTCAAAAAAGTGTCTAAGCTCGAGAAAAAAAACAACAACATTGTTTGTGGAACTACGCAAGGTGAATATTTTGAGATTTTTTGAAAATTCCCCATCAAAATTTAATCTCAAAAGGTAATTATGTCGAATCGGGGCTGCAGCTCGAAAAGCCCCCCCCCCCCCCCTTTCCTTAAAAGTAATTGTCGAAATATTCGAAGAATGAGAATTTTTTTTTTCTTATGGGGTTTTCTATGGGGTTCCATGGGGTTCGATGTGGGGTTCCATGGTGTCCGCCACCATGAAATTACATGGTCTACCATCTACTCATGATAAAAAATATTAGAAAAAAATTTGGACCACTTTTAAGCTGCATTCGACATAATTACCTGTCGAAAAAATTTTGGCATTTTGTTCGTAAATGTCAAAAAGGAATTTGTTGTTCATTCGAAAAAACCATAAAAATGTACGATTCGCGTAAAAACACTAATTGCGGACTAAGTTTGTTTGGACCATGAGAGAAAAATCGCCCACTGTAAAAAATTTAGCTCAATTGTTAAAATCATGACGATCGTTCAGAAATGATATCGAAGAATTATGAGAAACAATAAAGGCGACTGCAGAATAGTGATTTTCACTTTAATTCGAAGCTTTCACGGGACTGGTACATCCGGTGGGTGAGTCTCGAGCCTTTCCAAACCTCCTAGCTTGACTGGTTTCGTATTTCGTATATACGAGTTCTCAGCTCGCATGGAAATGAATGAGGGAGTGTGTAACATCGCAATCGCCATGTCAAACACGTAACGAAGTCAATTTCGTTGGCGCGAATCCGCTGCTCATTTTTTTCGTCATTCGTGTCTCGAAATTGCATTTGGTTATAAAGTTTAGCACTTTTTTTTACTATTATACTTGATTAATTCGAGAGGAGCTCGGGGAAAAAAGTGTGCAAAAGAAAAATCGATGAAAAAACTTTTTTTTTTCGTATTTTTACAGCCTCGCGGAATTAATATTGGATCGTAATGTCATCGAGAGAGTTCCAGAAGCAGTGGGGCGCTTGCAAAATTTGAAAATTCTGTCGCTTGCGGATAATCTGATAACGACACTTCCGTGGTTTCTCAATATGCGAGCGCTCGCTTTGACGGTGAGTCAATTATTTACTATAATTTATTATTAAAAAATTTAAAAAAAGTTCATCGCGACGAAAATTAATCAACGAATTCGAATTTAGAGTCATTTAAATCATTTTCACTGTGGTCAAAAGATTTTTCTCCAAAACCAAAGTCGTCACGAACCAAAAATCAAACTTTTACGAATTATTTCCCTATTGACATCACACCTTTCGATGTCAAATCAGTAAATTAAAATTTAATCAAATTCCTATAACATTAGGAAAAATAATTGAATAATAAAATAGCATACGCAAATACGATGATTTCCTGATCATTTGCTGCCGCTATCGATAACTATTCGTAGTAATTTATAGATCAAGTAAATAAATAATTATTAAATAATAAATATTATTATTCAATTATTTATCAATTAATAATATATAAAAATATATATATATATATTTTTTTTTATCTTCCACTGTACACCCTTTCGAGTTTTTACCGAGCCCCTGTTAATATTATTTATTATTATAATATAATAATATATTATTATAATAATGATAATAAATTAATAATTATTTTTCAACAATAATTATAAAATAATGTATAAATAAGGACGAGTAAATAAATGAAAATTGTCTTTAAATTCCAGGACGTTCTGTCGAAAATCGATAATGGAAAAAACTGCAAAGAAGACAAGAACACTCAGAACAACTTGCACAAAGTGAATCTGCGAAATAATCAGCTGAAAGGCAGTATAATACTCGGCAATTATGGAGTAAGTTCAATGAAATGATCAAAGTTTGAGAAAAATATTCGAATCGTAAAAAACAAAAATGTTAATATTTTTTTTTTAATTTTCTGGAGTAACCCTCGTTTTTTAATGCTCGACGTCCGATCTATTGTTTGTTTGGTGTCTATCAGAATCTCACTCATCTTGACGTGAGCGAAAACAGTATTGAGAAATTGGACGTCAGTGCACTACAGGGATTGCAGAGTGCGCGATGTTCTCGGAACGCGCTAACGGAATTGACTTTGTGCGGTCGAAATCTCGTTTCGCTTATAGCCGGCAATAACAGTGAGTGACACATCCAATGAACAATTTTTTTCTCCTCCAACAAAAAAATTCAATCAACGATCGTGATTAAAAAAAAAAAATCATTATCACGTGCGAAATCGATTTGAATAATAATTTCAATTTTCTGGGTTGTTATTAAAAATGGAAAAATTTCCATTCATGAGAAAACAAATGAATAATTTGAGTGGACTGTTATTTTTTTCGGATTTTTTTTTTCATTTTCTTTGAATTTTCAAAGTTTCGTCAATAAATGTGACAAAAGTCGACAATTATTTACTTTTGAGCTAATGAGAAAAATGTTTATTTGCAGAGCTGAAAAAATTGCTAATCGAGCCGGTTCCGATGAATCTCGAGCATCTGGACGTTTCCTAGTGAGTGAATGACAATAAATCGTAATAATAAAAATCGCACAGAACACCGGATGTCGGAAAAAATTTCGAGTTTCGGTGACTCCGCGTCGTCTCAGTTATCTCGTCGATGTTAATGAAATTTATTTCGGCAGCAATTGCTTGGAAACTCTGCCAGAATGGACACCAGATTTGCCGGTACTGCGAGCCCTTTTCGCCTCGCACAATGCCCTTACCGCACTTCCGGACCGACTGCTTTCTCAACCGTCGAGACTGGAGGTCCTTCACCTTCCCCACAACAGATTACAGGCGCTGCCACCCCCTCGAAATCCCCTCAATATCGTTCACCTCACTCTACAGGGTAACGCACTCACTGCATTGCCGACGAGCTTTTTCGCCAATACGGAACGGTAATCCCGAGTCTCTTATCTCTCTAACCCTCGGTAGACACACATGGGACTTTTCATATCGATAACCATTAAATAACAAAATTAGAAAATAAAATTTAATTTTTTCAAATTTCAAATTTATTTATTTTTTTTAATTGAAAAAAAAAAAAAAAAAAAAAAAAAAAAAAAAACCAACAGGCAGATCAATAACCCACAAAAGATTTCCTAAAATTTTTAAAAATTTTTTATATAGTACTATAACAGTAGGGTCCCCTAGACCCATGTGTGTATAAAATGAAAGAATTGCTTCTGAATGATGCAATAAAATTCGTCATGAATTTATATTTTTAGATTAAAAGTTTTGAATCTCTCGAATAATCGATTATCGGAGCTTCCGTACAACGACGAAAGCTGCAAAAATCGTTCAAGTTGTCATTCCCTGGAAAAACTTTATTTAACCGGAAATTGTTTGACCGATACGGCCCTCGATGCTCTCGCGAAACTACCGGCTCTCAGGGTATTGCATTTGGCCTACAACGTTCTGGACACATTGCCAGAAAGGTAAAGACTGGAAAAAAAAAAAAATTTATTACGATTATGTTTGTTTTTTGTTTTTTTTTTTCTATATTTTCGAAATTCCGCGATCATGTCGATTATATTGAGGCGAATTTTCGTTTCAGTTGTATCGCCTCGTGGTCAGATCTCGAAGAATTAGTCATGTCAGGAAATCGTCTGCAGTATCTTCCCGACAATGTTGCAAATTTGCAACATTTGCGGGTCCTCAGAGTTCATTCCAATCGACTATTGACATGTCCGACCTTCAATAAATCTAAGTCATTAATGGTAAGTTCCAACGACCTTGAAATTTTCATACACGAATGTCATCGAATTCTTTCCTTTTTTTCTGCCAAAAAATTTGTATTTTTTGACGAATTAATTAACTGGACACTGATTGGAATAAATTAATTCAACATTAATTGGAATTAATTAATTAGACATTAATTGGAATTAATTGATTGGACATTAATTGGAAATAATTAATCGGACATTAATACAAATTGAATAGTTTGACATTAATTGGAATTAACTAATTGGAAAAAATAATTTAAAATAATGATTAATTTGGAAAAGGTGTTAGATCTGGCACATAATCAACTGGACCGGATTAATCTGGCAAGTTTGGTGCCTCCTCAGCTACAGTTTCTCGACATTTCCTGCAACACTAGACTCCACGTTGATCCAAGGCAATTCCAAGTCTATCGATCGCAACGACCAGTGTCGCTGGTCGATGTTTCTGGTCAAAACAGAGCGAGTCTGCCTTCACATCCACATCAGCAAGAAATTGTCAGATCGGAAAAGGGACCGGATCAGCCATGGAGATTGGGCTTTTCCGAAACCGCTGGCAGCAGAGAAACGTAATTATTCATCAACTTGTTCATTTTTCTACGCATCTTCAGGAATCGAATAAAAATCGAGAAATGTCAATTTTCATCACAATTCAATAATTCCTCGTTTTTTTCGGTCGCGATGCTTCCGTTTATTTTACGAGAACAAAGACGCGTCGCTGCAGCGATTCAAGCTCCGTGAGCCTTTCGATTATCTACTCGTTCGAAACTCTGAGTCTCGCAATTTTCCAATTACACGCCATTCTCTACTTTTTTTTTAAGAGAAAAAGAACGCCCTATGACGAAGTGATTCTTCGTGGAGATTCAATGAGAAAAATTCTATAAAACGAACAAAAATTTCGTACAAAAAAAAAATATTTTCTGGAAATTGTTCACGTTTATTACGATCTCGGCAGACAGATTTCCAATTGATGACGTTCTAAGGAATTTTTACATAGTATCGAGTCCGTAACGACAGTTCCTCGATTTATAATTGTCTTCATATCGCAATGACATAGGAAAAAAGAAAAAAATGGCATCAAACCGTGTCGAATGCTCGATTAATTTATCACCGATTAAATTTTCTTGGAGCTTTTCTTTTATAAAAAAATGAATAAACAAGCAAAAGTTGCAATGGATTTCATTATCGGTCGAATTTCCAAAAAATTAGGCAATCAATTTGGGTAACGAAAAAAATTAGAAAGCTCGATAACTCAAACGATAAAAGTTGCTGAAAAAATCGACGACAGCGCGCACCGTGAACGTTGATTTATCGAATTAAAAAATGGTTCAAAGATAAAGTTGAAAAATGATTGGAAATTGTGGTTTTTGGCAGTTTGTACGTGTCTCAGTTGAGGATGCCGACGTTTTGCAACGTGGAGGGTCTTTTCGGGATATTTGACGGTGGGACGAATCAAGAAGCGCCAGGGGCGTTGCAAGAAATGATACCGCGTTTGTTGTTGGAGGAACGTACGATACGAGAAACGTCGAAAGATTATTTGAAATACACGTTGCTATCGGCTCATCGAGAACTGAAGGAAAACGGTCAAAAGTACGGAATAGACGCGACACTTGTGCACTTAACGAAAATACCATCGATCCAAGGTTATCCAAGGGCATCGAGAAAAAACAGTTTAAAAGTGGCAGCTTCGGGGGAAGCGAAAGCGGTTCTGTGTCGAGCGGCAGGTCCGCTGGTGCTCGCGCCGACGAGAAAAAACGTTTTGGTTAAAAATCAGCTCGGAAATGCTGCCATGTTTCCCCTCGTCGTGCCCGACCCAACAGTCGAGGAAGTTAACCTCGAGGACGATGACGAATTCATAATAATCGCGAATCGCCGATTATGGGAAGTTTTGAGCATCCAGGAAGCCGTCAGAGAAGCAAGAGCCGAAGCGAGTCCGGTTCTCGCTGCAAAAAGACTCCAGGACTTGGCTCAAGCCTACGGAGCCGAGGACAATATCAGCGTTATTGTTCTTAGACTCACCGGACCCGGACCCGGCGACCTTGACCAACTCATGCGCGAACTCCGTCACGCAGTCACTAAAAATCGCGGCCAGGGCGAAGGCAGCTGCTCATGCCCTTGCTGCTTACAACCTAATCCTCACAAACCTCCTGCTCCGTGTTGTTGTCACGTCAACGAGGGTTATTATCTCAACGGCGTTCTCAAGAACATCGTCAACAGGTTAGTCTCGTTCTACTCGCTATTTTCTGCTAATCACTCCACAACTTTCCAACACTTTATTTTTTCCACATTCCTTGCAATGTGACGTTTTGATTTCACTACAATCAAGCCTCGATCGATACAGGTGTTATTCAAAGGCTACAAAAAAAACGGATAAGCTCTTTCGCCACTCACAGCCAGTGCCGAACTGCCCAAATGCCCACAATGCATTGCGCGCGCGCGCGGTAGTCCCACGGGCTTTAGTTTCGTTAGTTTGCAAAAAACTCGCCAGATGCCGCACGATCTCTATGAACTCGTTTTCGAAGAGTCTCTCGGGCGTTTATTTATTCAGCTCAATCATCAATTGCAGCCAACGATAAACTAAGACATCGACTCTCCGATAACTGAAGTTTCACAGCTTGAAGTTATTAAGCCCCAAGTCTTAAAAATGGGACCCAATTTTCCCGAGGCCCAGCGAAGAAGCTGGGTTTCATTATCAGTATCAAAATTAAATACTAAACTATCGCCAGAAAGGTTTAAAAAAGTTTCCAACCGACTTGGAACTCGTGAAGCTGCGAAGCGCATAGAACGTTTAAAATCTCTTTAAGGTGAAGGATCAGTTGCCTAACCTCACCTCGAATTTTCGAAATGAGACATATCCGCTGCCGTTTGACTAATCAAAAAAAGGCGCCCCGTCAGCGGACCCGCAAAAATGGCAAAAGTACGCTGATGACAGGGGCTTTTTTTCAGACATTCAATTTCGAAAATTGCTCTCGCACCCACGGTGGCAAGATAGAGATCAATTCATCACTCGCCCTAAATTGAACTGCGCGGCTCGTGAATTCAATACATTTTCTCGTAAACGAAAACAAAACATTTTGGCATCGCCTTATTTTGCGTACGCGAAGTTATGATGCTAGACGAACAAGCAAGCCGTAAATAGTCACTCGACCGATTCTTGGGGAATCCGTCAGGTGTCCTCGGTCTTTCGGAAACTCCTAATCGACCCACCTTTACGATGTTTATAAAGCCGATCTTATCGTCAATCTCGGTACCAAAGAAACACCGATGAGTGTGTTTGAGGATTGATCAAGGTCAAGGTCCGAAGGTCTAGCGGTCGACCCTCGAGCCTTGATCCTTTGACTTTCCATGCACGGAGTTTTTGCTCCGTGCTGAAATTTTTTGACTTGCCTGGCCTAATTCTGTGGCTGGGTTCATCGACTTGGGAATCATAATCGCGAAATCAGTTGGAAAATTAATTATTCTAATTTTTCGTTTACACCGTGTGAGCTCATCGTCGGATCTCTCGATTCTTTATTGCATTCTGAACTCTCAACCAGTTTGCGCTCGACGATCTATCGAGTGTGTCACGTTTTTTTGGCATTTAATTTTCTTTTTCATCAAATAATTAATTTGGGGTCACAAAAAATGCATATTTACCGGAATATAGCGGTTTGAAAAACGTCTGGGTCAAATTGATCCCATATGCATTCATAGGATATGTGCACTCGAAAGGTTAATGACTGTGAGCAAATTTGACATTTGATTCGTTATAGTTTTTATCATACTACATCGAACCCTCAGTTTCGCCGGAATCACTGACGCGGACGTGTCCAGTGGACCGGCAGGAGCACTAAATTTTATGGCTTGATTTCTATAGATGATCTTGAAGTTTGCATCCCTGAAATGCAACGAAATTCTATTTATTCTGTGGCGATCTTTTTTTATCCGAATCCAGAATGTAATTATGATGATAAAATGATAGATTTTTGCCCAAAAAATACACCAACTCGAAAAATTTGGATGATTTTGAAAATTGAACAAATCAATAAAAATAAATACTTTCCGTTGGATTCCAACGCTGCAAACTTCAGTTTGATCTTCCATAGAATTTCTTGCTTTTGTTAATAGCATTTTTTGAATTTTTTTGTTTTCACGTGTTATTATTATTGTTATTACCATAATTGTTTTTTCTTTATGAGTGAGAACGAAAAAAAAACAATTTTTTGGTTTTTGATTGTTCCAGAGGTGGAAATAGTCGTCACGGTTCAGGCCGATTTTTTAAAAATGGTCAACACACAGAAAATACGAGTCCGCCATACAACGACGACCGAAGTTCGCCGAGTGGCCAATCGGATCAGACGAGCGACAGTACGTTCAAGATTCGTCATCCATCGGGACGAGGATGGTCGGGTAGCGCAGCAGCGAGAGCAGCAACGAAGAATCGTCAAGGCGTCATGATCCAAGAAACTGGTGGGAGAAAATTTATCAACGGTCTGACGTCGCCAGAGGACGCAGTTTCCGAGCGTTCCGGAGGCCCTTTGAGCGAGGAACAGTTTCGATGTTGGGAGTACATGCTCGAGCAAAACACTCAATTATTGTTTGACAAAGAACTCGACACACTCGCGCGGGTTCCATTGCGACGAGGACAGTCGAGATCAACGCCCCAATTGGCAGCGAATCTGCCATTTTTGTCGAAACGATTTGGCAGCGCGAGATCGTTCAATCCGGTTTTGCCAAGAGCCCCGATTATGCGTTTCGGTAGTGGGCGAAGATTTCTAAACGGTGGACCAAACGCCGCTTATTTCGGAAGTTTGCAGAGACTCATGCCCTACAATCTCGAATACGATTTTGCTGTCATTCAGGAAAGAGCGGGCCTCGATTCCTTGGAACAGGACGCATCGAGAATGCAGCAATACTGGGGAGTCGCCACTACGGAGTTGTGATTACGTTTTTCAAGGTCATACATCGATTCACGGTCATTTATTCTTTCTCTTATGAAAACAAACATCTCTCCTCGAACTGCCCACAATGCAACGCGCGCGCGCGGTAGTCCTACTGGCTTTTGTTTCGTTAGTTCGCAAAAAACTCGCTAGACGCCGCACGATTCTTATGAACTCGTTTTCGAAGAGTTTCTCCAGCGTTTATTTATTCAGCTCAATCAACAATTGCAGCCAACGATAAACTAAGGCACAGACTCTCTAATAACTTAAGTTTCACTGCTTGAAGTTATTAAGCCCCAAGTCTTTAAAATGGGATCCAATTATTGAGAGGCCCAGCTATGAAGCTGGGTTTCATGAACAGTTTCAATATAAAACGATTAACAATCTATAATGAGGTTAAATAGTTTTCAACTTTTTCAACGGACTCGTAACTGGTGGAGCTTACGGAAGCGCGTTGACCGTGTTAAATCCTTCATTTTGAGAATTCACAACACTTATTCGTAAACGAAAATAAAACATTTCGGCATCGCCTTATTATGCGTACACGAAGTTACGATGGCAACATGAATAAGCCCGAGGTCGCGCAATACGTAATTAGTGCGACTACGGAGTGGTGATTCCGGTTGTCCAGGTTATACACCGGTTCAAGGTCATTTATTCTTTCTCTCATGAAAACATACATTTTTCATCGAAATCTCGAAGGCAAATATTTTCCACTCCTTTCTGACTTAGCGAGTCTCCACTCCGCACAGACTTTATTCCTTTTGTCAACAATCAAAACTTGTAAATACATTTTTGAAGTCCATCGCACCGAAATACGGACTCGCACGAAATCTCGCTGATCGAAAAACGATGTTTCATCGATTGAATTATCGAGCATTATTTTTTGGAGAAAAAATCCCAAAACGTGAATTAAATTATTCAAAATTCTAGAATTTCTGTTTTTTTCTTTCAATTATTTTTATTAATTATTCGATCAATTTGGATAAATTCATTCGAGCGATGAATATTTTCTATGCGATTTGACAGAGCACAATCGTGCCAGGAAATATGTGAAAAATGAGCGAATTACAGAGTGTGTAATTTTATTTTTAACGATGTTGCCTCAAAGGCTGACGACCCACCTGAACATTGCACGATTTCAATGTTTCTCCCATAATATCAGAAAATATTTGAGATGGAGAAAAAATCAAAGGAATTTTATTCAATTGAATCCCTATCGCTGCATACATCTATGAATAAAAATGTATCAAGACTGCGGCAAAACCTCTTGCCTCAAATCTTCGTTTAAACTGTACCTGAGAAATTTGGAAGCCACAGCAGCAACCAAAGTTTTGACAATAATTTGTATAAACAATCGAACAAATAAATTAAATATATATTCGAGTGAGCACGTACGAAAACTCGTTGAAATCATTGCGTAGCGATTGTTTTTTTATGCTCATTGCATTTGTATAAATTATGTTTAATAAAATGACGAATTTTGTAATCCGAGTGTTTTTATTTCTATGTCAACAGAAATTTTCACAAAAATTACGATTTATCTCACTATTTGTCGACAGGTCATTTTCAAGGTCATCCTCGGTTTCTATATTGCTTCAATAGAAATTTTTCAGCTCCACTTCGCTCTTGACGCCACAACCGCCTGATCTTTTTAGTTTTGCATACAAGTCGAATGCGATAACGTTATCACGCAATTAATCGGGATATTCTTTGTTTACGCTCGCAGCGTTCATGTACTCGATCTTCGGATACACGAAGAAAAAAAAAACGATTCCAAGGTACAGAGAATAGAATAGAAAAAAAATTCATAACCCTGGTCATCAATATGTTTAACTCATAAATCATTTTTCCATCCATCGATCGAAATATTTTTTTTTGACTAATAAGATCTGAGGTGTCCTCCAGGCATAGGATCGGTTGCGTGAGCGAGGCAGAGACGGCCCAACATACTCGATGACCACACGCATTTCTCGGAAAACTGCGATACCTCACGGAAAAGCTGGGCAACTCCTTGTTTTCGGACGAACCGTATTCTTTTCACGGAATCAAGCCTATCCGGACGAAACTTGTATTCGAATGTGTACCAACCATGCAACCACGTTACAACAATTTGGAAAGTTTAGACGCGGAGTAATTTCGATGTATTGATTAGTATCGTTGTCGACGAAGTGCCGAAATCGACGACCGCGGCGAATTTTTGAAAAATCATTTTCTACGTTCAATAATTTACGAAAAACTTGTAGGGACACTCAACCACATCGACTGAAACTCAAAATATCTGCTTGATAGCATCGAGATCTAGTCGCAAATTTATACCCTCCATGAGCTATCCGTTTCGGGTTAATAAGTTCAATGTCGTCGTCACAACGATTCAGCTCACAAAACTTGGAACAAAAACTCGACGAGGTTGAAATAGAGGGCGCTAGTTTTCTTCCTGAGCATCGACAAGCAGGCTTTCCGTATGTAATTTTTGAATATCCCGCTTACTTCTCGTGGCTCGTTTTTCGACATTATATCGCGGACCGTGTGTGACACAGGAAACGAAATTTCGATTATCTCGAGTTTATAATCGAACTACAAATTTAAGGGGAGAAAGATCGAAAAAAACATTCACTTTTTGCATTTCCCATTTTCTCGGATTGGACACAACGAAGAGACGGAGTGGGAGGTTATAAAAACACACACACACGTACAAGGGCAGTCGTTGGCTCGAACCTGACGAGACGGTAGTCACTACGTTCTTGGCTGTTCAGAGCAGACGTCAACGAAAAAAAATAACTCCGCGCGATAACACGCGTAGTGTCTAGTTCGTTTTTTTCGAGTTTCGTTCGCACTCTAAGTCTCCCGAGCAACGAAAACAACAAGTTTACGACTCGTTTACGCGTTTGTCCATTCGATTTCGAACCCGAGAGACTTGAAGATCGTTTTCGCCGAGATTTTTGTCATAAAACGTCAATGTGATTGCCTCGATGTTTAGTTGTTCAGTATCGTGCTATCAGCAACAAGTGCATGGTTGATGTATATTTTTCTACTGATTCGTGATCGTGAAGAATAGTGAAAAGTTGGCAGGGATTTTTGCCCCTCGAAGTGTTGAGTATATCGTTACAAATGATTTTTCATTATTTTCCAACCAGTTTGCAAATGTTCGCATCCGGATAACGTATTTGTTTATCTGTCCTCACGATACGACAGTGTTCATTTCTTTTTGTGTCACATGACTCCTCGGGTCTCGAAAGACTCGGTAAAAGGGTGAGTAGCCTTCGATTTTTGTTTTTTCCCCACGAACTTGGATAAAAATTACGATCTTTTTGTCACCTCAGCCCGTCACACACGGCCGGAAGGACCGAAGATTTTCATCGTTTTGTAACTTATCAAACAATGCACCTATTGACGTTTAATAATAGTGAAATCGAAAGCTCAGATTCTGAATAACACACCAGAGCGATTGGCAAGCGCGCAGCGTCATTTTTAGAAAAGTTTTCACACTTATAAGAAAATATGATAACAATGACGTAATTTATTTGGAAAACATATCGACGATATTTTATTTAAGCGCCTAATTCGTCGTGAATTTCATTTTTTCTTCGATCGGCAGTTTTAAACTGAGTAACGGAATGCAGCCTAACCTTCCCTGCAATATCGAGCGGAATCACGTGGTTGAGTTCACATCGAAAACATTATATCACGTCGCGAAAGAAAACCACGACCTCACAAACTAGATACGATAAAGAAAAAGTTTCCTAGAAGGATTCGATTTCATTAGAGAGCCAAAAGGCTGATTTTTTTCAAAGTGCGATTGTAGTTGTATACTTATTTCGATCTTCTTGACATCGTTCGGCGTTGTGCGCTCTACGGATTGTCAACAATCGCTGAAGGTCATCCTACTCGGTTCTCGACTGTTTATATCTCACGGAAGTGGAGTTTTAATGTTATGTTCACTCCGCTGTCGCACTTCAGTCTCGATAAAACATTGTTAAGCACATTCGCTCAATGTAATCGTATTCATACATAACCTTTGTGTCATAATTGCTATAGATTTTCAATAATTCCGCGAAGGCTTTCCGGAACAAAAATATAAAATGTTTAAAACGTGTCTCGAGACTCCAGAGGCCCTTTATCAACTTTCTGCCATTCCATCCCGAGAAATGACATTGCGAGCTCAAAATTCGGAATATTTCATGATATTAAGTTGAAAATTTGAATCCGTGGTTTTGACTGTTAATGCGGCAACAAAAAATATCAACCAACAGGAAAAAAAACCGTTCGGTTAGAATTTGTAATTCGAACGTGACGAAATTGTTCAAGGTCACGAAAAGTTTGTGAATTATCGTTTCAAATAGTTTTCAAGTGTAATCTTATCTAATAACAAATCAGATTGAAAAACATATTCAAAAAAACGTTGAATGGTTGAAATTGAAGGTCATCGATAGTTTCTCGGAATTGGTATTCCAGCTGATCAAAAATTGTACAATTTCGTAATAGTAAATTGAAACCAAAATAACGGCGTCAAAAGAAATGAGAATTATAATCCAACATGTGACAATACGCGATAACAACCAGTGCAGGAGCAACTATTTGTTTGATAAAGAAAAATGGCCTGGAAAATGACGCACGAAACGAATGTAAATAAATTTTCCTTTCAATTTATTTATTTTGCCTTTATTGTGGTGTAGCTTTATTCTGACTTAACAGCTGTGCGAGAACACAGATCGATAAGATCTATAACGTGTTCTGAGAGTGTGTGACGTTCGAGGCAAAACTTGGCATTCGGGCCAGCTCGTGGAAAATCGGCTGATTGTACTAGTCATTGAACTTCGGCCAACACATTTATAGCAGCTTCCCTCTCTTTCGTTCACATTTTACGTATCGGTTTTGAGTGACGAAAAAATTATCAATTCGAATCAAACATTTTTCAAATTATATTCCGATCAAATTAAATTTTTCCTTGTTGACATACAAATTCTTCGAAATAACAACTGATTACGACGAAGCGAGAGTAACGTTGTCCCGTCACTTTATTTCACGATTTTGACGATCTAGAAATTCGGGAGGAATTTTCGTAGAGTTTCGAATAATCACGCACAAATTTCATGTCGACAATGTTTTTTTGTTTCAATTCAACTGTGCGAGAGTGACAGGAAATGTATTTGACGAATTTCCCCTCATTTCCTTGTCGTTTAACGTTGCGGGTGCTGTTTAGAAATAATTGAGAAAGATCTCGTTGATAGTGTGACTTTGACAGGATAGGTCAATCATCGTATTTAGTAAATAGATTTGACACTGAATTTAGGCACCAGAGGGCACAAATGTTCGTACATCTCATAGCGGAGTCACGACCTCTTTTCGACACTATATCCAGACAATTCAGCCACGAAGTTCTTTTTTTATCCAATCTTACGTGTAGATATATTTAGGATCTCGAGCGAGTTACTTTTCCTATGACAAACAACAGCAGACACAATTTTTTTTGTTTATTGTTAAAATTGACATTTGTGCGTTCGAGAAATTTTCCTCGATGTTTTCCGTATCATTTTTCCTCAATACAATGAAATTGCGTCATCGTGATAATCTTTGCCACACGTGGCAGGCATTCAAGAGTTTGCAGAGGCAATAAAAATTATTCTTCCAATTAGACACGTCATCGCGTCGAATAACTTGCAACTAAACATCATTAACTCGAACGAATATGATTATCGAAGGTTATTCACGTTCCAGTCGAAGATGCGACTCGATTTCCCGAAAAAATGGTTTGTTCTCGTATCAGTAGAAACGGTTCAAAGTCCATCGCGTGACGTACAAAAACGTGACGCATCTTTCGAACGCTAGAGAACGAACTAAAAAAATAATAATAAATAGTGAAAGCAACACCTCGTCTGAGCGCAATTCAAGAAAAAAAGATTTAATGCAAGTTCTGTATTCGAACGAACGAAAAACTCAATTGTCGTATAATTTTTTAACCCCCCCTTTCACCGGGCAACCGTCGAACATTTACTTGTGTTTGTCTTGCGAAATCCTTGTCGCCTGCATGCGACTTCTATGTCGATTTTACATATTACGCCTGAGGCTTTGTCTACAAACGAGCGGAAGACTCATCAAATATTTACGACCAATACTAATCAATACTCGATCGAGAAACAAACTAAAGTACTCGTAAGAATTTTCGCCCGTCTTTCTATTCATTTTTTAAGTTTTATTCTCCCGAACAGATCCATTGAAATTGCGACGATAATTGTGGGAATCGGAGTTTATATTCGTCGAATGAATAAAAAATATAGAAGCAACTGTCAAATCGATGAAAACGTCTCTTTTTTTCCTGAACCAGCAGACGTTTGACTAAAATGCAGTAAATCGCTTGTCGATGATGCATTTCAAGATTGTATTTACGAAATGCCCGCTTGAAATGTATATGAAAGTACTCGAAATATTCTTTTGATTGCGTTCATCAATTGATCATTTCCGAGCCACGTTGGCCAATTGCCCCACTTCCGGTATTATGTTTCGGACACTCGCGCTTTCAGTGCGAACCCTACTCGTATTATTTATTCGTATAACAAGTTACCGAACTCCAAACCGATCGAATTTGACCTTGAATTAAAAAAAATATACAGTTCGGTTACGATCAATTTATTACGACACGAAAGTTTGGACGGCGCCGAACGATATGTAATGATTTTTTTTTTTTTTTTCAAAAGGCTCCGTAAAAGCCGTATTCGCAGCTGCGTCGGTTGCGGGTTGCAGGCACAGGCATTCGTAGAATACGTAGTATCCGCTGTGAAGCAAGCTGCGGTTGGAATCAACATTCTACGTTGCCAAATAATAGGGCTTTGATACCGTCACCGTTCAGGGTGTCGTCGAAAAACAAGAGTGGGGAGCACGAGAGCACACGAGACCGCGAGTGCGTGAAAGAGCCAGCAACTAAACAGTTCACAACAGCATTGCGGACACTTTGTTTCGTTCGGGTTTCGTTGCAAAAGTGTTAAATTTTTGTGTTCGAATATGTCATTGATTAAAATCGCGTCAAATTCAAAGAAGGGTCTCGATCCCAGGCAGCACACCCTTATTATGAAATAACAGCTTGAAGCGTCGTGCGCGATTTAACAAGAAAACCAAAAGTAAATATCAATTATTTCGTTGTAATCACGAAACGGGAATTTTCTTGTGGATATCGCGAAACAAAACGACGCAGGGAGTGCTCAAACATTTTCTTCTCGCACGTAAGCCAGTGAGTTCGCAAACCACACTAATCTGTCATCCCACTTTTTTCTGTTATTTTACGAACGTTCCATGCGTCGAATGAAAATGCGAAAGCTTGTGTTTGGCGTCGTAGGTTTTTGTGCATTGCACTCGAGCCAGAGCGACAAGGATTAACTAATTTTTGTGACAAGATAAATACAAACATGCAGAAACGCTCGCAAGGTCAAATTCTCTCTTTTCATTTGAACTTTTTTCTTTGTGTCAATGACTTCCCGATCACGCATTACTACTTTTTCTTGTCGTCCCAACGCCTAGAGTTATGCTCCTTCGCAATACGAACGATATTTCGCCACCAATTTCCGATCAATTCGTGACTTAAATAACGAAATTCCAATTTATAATGAAAAATTGTATTTTTCGCTCAGAATTCCTTCACATATGTCAGCATTCTTTTCGATAACTTTCCTTTTTCCTCACTTTGACACAATTGATTCAGGTCTGCTGTTGCCAATCTCTGGCTGTTATGGAACGATGTAATGAACGTCCCCAAAACCCCAAAGCCTATTGTCAATGTGCATTCTAACCTGTTTATCTTGTAAACGTCACTTTGAATGTCTTATATTCATCCAATATTTAAAGCTGTGGCTACCCCTCCGGATATTTGGTACACTAAAAGCATGTCCGGACAAATAAGCAACTGTTACTTGTCCGGGTAAAGCGGAAAATCATTCGATAAAGCGTGTCCGGACGAATATTATTCGTCCGGCTGCCTGGACGACTAGCCACTGCGAATATTTAAATAAATGTCGACTGATTTATCACAAATTGCAAATGAAAAGCCAGGCAATGAAAAAATTGATAATAAAACGTGGCAAATTACGGTTTTAGAGTTTAAAGTTGAGCGGAGTACAACAGTATTGGAGAAGCCGATAAAAAATATTTCAAGCGGCGTGGCTTACGACCAGAACTACACGATGAAGGGTACCAAGAGGGAATGGTTATTCAGGGTTCAGGTAATTTCCGCAGATCGGTTGAAATTTGATCCTTCGCTGGCAATTCGTTTTCCATTGCTCACTCCATTATTTTTAAAAATTTTCAGGTTCCCGGCTTAGAAAAAAATGATTGCGTCTACGTTGTTGGAAATTTGCCAGAACTGGGCGCCTGGAATCATAACCAGGTGATACAGTTACCTCAGGAACGTCGAAATCCTACATCAATGTTGTTCGATGGGAACAATTGTGGTGACGCGCTGTTTAATGAGAATGGACAAGACGCGACTTCCGACGGGCTCCTGGACGAAGAGACCGAGTGAGTATTGAGCTTATTTTGCTTTGACGATTTGCCACATGTTTTCTTATCCATCGTACAGCTCCGAACAATAAAAATGGGAGCGATTTTAATGCGTCACAAAAACACTTCAACAGGATACCAATTCGCATCCTATTCGGCACCCAAATACAAGCTCCTATTCCTTGATCCAAAGATTAACTTCAAACGGATGAAGACTCCAAAATCCCGAGACTAAAAAAAAGTATCATTTCCTTCTCCCCAAATTAGCAATCCCGAAATCCACTACATGCTGAAGTGTAAACGTTTCAGAGGAGGACGAATATTCTCACGAACAATTTCCTTGCCAATCGATGTGGACGTTACATTTCGATATTTTATTGCCGTCGTTTGCGAGTCAATCGGCACGAAAAATTCAGCCAAAACTTTAATCATCCGGAAATGGGAGACCCACATGACACCTCGGTTGATTAAAAAAAACAGTGAGTTTTCAGCATCATTTTGATTTTGTCCCAAACGAAATTCCCATGAAATTCCCGCTATTTCTCAACTTAATCCCATTTTTATTCACAATTTTCCAGCTCCGACCAACTTCTCCGAATCGATACCTGACCCAGATCGATTTGGATACCATAACGGCTACTGCAAGGTCGAAAGAGGCTGGTTAACTGATGAAACTGTCATACAATTCAAACTTTTCAACAGTCCCATCAAGATTTGGAAGAATCGATTGCAGAATCGGGATCTTTTCATAAAAGTATGTACACTTCGCCCTTCAGTAATATTCCAACAAAGCGAACGTTTCCAAATGCATTTTGAGAGTTTCACTTGACCTCAAACTCTCGAGTTGTCTGACAAAAGTATCAATCGCGTTTTCGTTTCTCATTAAATCAGTAAAAAACAAATTTTCCACACGCAGCTGTTTGGGAATTCCACCACGAAACAAATCGAGAATCTCTATAGGTTTTCCCAAAGGAATTCGAAAAATAGTTGCATTTGTTTTGTACTGTAAATAAGTGGGTCCTGCGAGGCAGCTAATTTTTTTATTTATTTGCATTGAGTTTAAAACGCTTTAGTTTTTTGCCAATTCGATGTTTTTCATTTTAAATCATTACAGATGACTCCCGTGAATCTAGTCAGGCATAACTCTATGGAAATGCCACAATTTGGGGGAGAATGCGTGGATGATAGCCTTTCGATGGATACTCAGGATATCGTTGAGCAGCCGCCCTTCAATGTTACCGAAATTGCTGTAAGTCAATCGAATATTTGACCCGAGATTTTTTTATAAAAAAATTTATAAATTTTTTTTATTTTTATAAAAATCGAACTTTTTCTTTGAGAAATCAGTTCAGATTTAATTTGAAAATGAGGAAAAAATGAAAAACGGAAAGAACAAAATGAAACTCCGATTTTTTTTTCTTGAATATTTAATCTTTCGAGTGCATACTGGGTCGTTTTGACCCCAACCATTTTCTGTCACCATTTTTTTTGTCATTCAATTTACGTTTTCATGAAAAATTTAATTAATGTGGCGTCCGACAATTCACCAGAAAAAACGTCTACAAAGTAAATATTCACCAGAATATAACGATTCGAAAAACCCGTTGGGTCGTATTGACCCAATATGCATTCGTAGGGTTAATTTTCCCTTGTATTGGATTAACGCTTTACAAAATTGATCGATTGACAGGCGATGACCGACGAGGAGACTTCTTTCAAGTATCAAGAACAATTTGGGCGTGCCTATCAGGAAGATGAGTTTGTCGTCTTCAACGTAGCCGTACGGTATCCAGACACGATCGTGAGTATGAGAAGCGAACATTCGAAACGAATGAGAACAAAAAGGAGAAGGAAAATTGTATCAGGATGTGAAAAGAGTTATGAATTAGGAGTTACGAGAGATATGAATTAACCATGCAATGTGAGCTTTCAGTAGGCGAAGACTAAGCTGGCCAGCCTCATGTAAATAAACAAAAACGCCAAGGTTTTTATTTAACAGTTGATAAAGTATGAATAAACTTGTCCAGCAGCTAAATGACCAAGGTGAAGATAGCCGATGGTGTAACGGAGACTCTTTGATGCGAGCCCTCGATCATCGACGACTGGAGCACGCGAAGCACAACGAAGATGTCACGCCGACCAATTAGACAAAAATTACATTATAAATCGACGATGCAGAATCTTTAAAAAACAAACTCATCTCGTTAAAAACTAAGTCGATGCTTGTAAACAGCAGCTGACATTCCATTTAACATCCTTTGTCACACAGACAAATGCATAGAGATTCGCTGGGTTTGGTGATCGTTAATGTCCCTGCAACCAAATCCTCCTCTCCCCCGTAAGATTGATTCTACATTTTTAAACGTTATTGAAAACATTCCAGAAAACACGAATTTTTTAGGATTCAGTCCTTGAGATAAGCTCCAAAATTATTTCGCATGAAAATCGATCAATGCGTTCGAAATTTTCTTCAAAATTCTTTCAGCTCAATAGAAACCTTTCGGGATCCATTCCACCCAACTATCTCGTACATATTGTCGATCATGCCATAGAAACTTTTTATTTCATCGATTTACGACGTATGAATCATTCGAGTCCTTACCCGGCTATCCCATAGATTTCCTATGATGCGAAAAACCAAAGAAAACTCAAAAAATAACGTTATCAACAATGTCACGTCTCTTATCCAACTCTGTGTACATCGAGAATGGTGAGGTTCTCATCGATCCTAAAATATCCTTCATAGAGTGTATTGTCGAAAAAAACAATTAATGAACACACACACACACACGCACACACACATACATACATGCACAATAATTACTTTTTAGCTTCGAGTGAGACTACCACGTGGGCAAAAGCTCGTCGGAATGAAACCCTGACATCGCAAGGTCGCGATTGTTTATCGAAATTTTCATTTTTTTCCAAGAAGGAGTTTGAGTGCGACACATGAAATTTTGCCTTTTGCCTGCTGATAAGTTTTGTCTTTCCCCAATAACTCAAACGAGACGAGAGTCTGGAAGAATTTTCTTCGTTCTCTTTGTAAATTTATTTACCAGAAAATCTTCAAAAAGCGTTTTTGTTTACTGATGAAGTATCAAAATTTCTCATTTACTTATTTTTTTTTCGTCTCAGTTTCACATTTTATTTTTAATTAATCAAATCAAGCCTCGAGCTCCCTCTTTCTAATTGGGTAAGCAGCAAGTGCTGCAAACGTTGCTCTTTCCAGCAGCGCCAACAGCATTGACACAATTCTGGTTTTCTGATTTATTGCTCATTTTCTTTGGTACAGAATTATCGCGGAATATGGGAAGAAAAATATTTGTACAGGTCTTTGCTCTTTCACACGAACTCTCGCAAATGAACAAAATTATTTACAGCTCGGTGGCAACGTTCTATTTTGAGAAAATAAGGTTTTATTGAACAGAATGTTTGGGACTTGGTAATAATCTTGAGTTAATGGCTGACACGAATTTTAAGGGACTGTCGATAAACCGAAAATGCACTCTTGGGAATATTGCTGTTGTGACAAAACATTGATTATTTCTTCGGTTTGATAAAATATTTATTTTCAGGCTTATCTCGTGGACTTCTACGTGTACAGCTCGAGAAGCTTCCCCGGTGAATCGCCCCCGAGCCACATTGGATTCAGCTACATCTTGCCAAGCACACTTCAGGGTAGTGTTGGACTCCTCACAGTGCCAATTACCAGCACGAAACACCGACCTATCGGTAAGATCTTTTCCATCGACCAAATTATTATTTTTTGTTTTTTTTTTTCGATAAATTAATTCTTGATCGAAAACAAAGTTCAAGCTCTACTTTTTCTCAATTTTCCACCAACTGCTCTTAGGCCAACTCACTGTCGAATATATAACTATAAAACCCATACCGGATTACCCATGGGACATGAGCATTTCGTACGCTAAACATTGGGAACAGAGATGGTCAGGCCTGGACGTTGGCCATCGCGGACTCGGTACTTCTTTCAAATTTGAAATGAAAAAGTAAGTCATTCGCATTGTTTTTTTGGTATTCAACAAAAAAAATTGAATTTTCTAAATTTTTGTAGATTTTAGAGAGAAAAGTTGACAACTAATGGACGTCGAAATTTTTCGAATTACAGTTGTGCCAATGTTCGAGAAAACACGATAGCTTCGTTGAAAACAGCTTCTCATCATGGCGCAGACATGGTCGAATTTGATGTACAACTCTCAAAAGACATGATTCCAGTTATTTACCACGATTTCCATGTCTCGATTTCTCTCAAACGGAAAAAGCAAATAGACGCGATGGATATGCTTGAAATACCGGTTAAGGATCTCACCTTGGAACAATTACATTTGCTCAAAGTGAGTACAATCATTTTCACGACTAATCGATCGAGAAAGAATTTTTTTAAATTCAATCAAATTAGATTCATCTGAATGAAAAATATTTCAACCTCAACGATTTCTGGGTAGGTTACAAAATTATCGAGGCCAGAGCACTTCCTCATAGGAACTTGATTCATAGGAAATTGATTATGATATTTAATCACCGTGGATATTTCTTTCAGTATTTTTTTCCCCGAAAACTTGTATGAATCTCGATGTTGCTTCGTCCGCTGTTATTTTATTTTATTTTTATATTTTGTTCTAATTTTAAAAATCCGCAAGCACTAACCGAAAAGGCCGGGAACTCGGGACAAGTTGGATCCATATTTACGTTTTGAGACATTCACGAAGCGTCAGTTTTTTTCTTCACTCTTCTTGGTTGATGTTGAGATGGAATTTTCGGTTTTCTGTTTAAATCTGACAGGATTTTTGTTATCCTGAGGACTCAATGGGTAAGGTGCTCTATTACATTGATAAAGATGAACAAAGGGGTAAACAATCGGTGAGCTTTCGTATCGCTTGTGCAGACTAACATGCCGTATTTCTGCATGTTCTACTTCTCGAATTTTGTTCGCGAGGAAATGACAAGAAAAAGCAAAGGAAACATTTCATTGAGCTACGCTTCGCTTTCTCTTTTACATGCAAATTTTCTCGGCTAAAGATCATTGCATCGATCATGTTTGAAGTTTTTTGGGATATTGACTGGTGAAAAATAAAAATCCAGATCAAATGACATCGGAAAACGAATAAAATGTGTAAATAATATTTGAAAATTCATTAAAATCTCGGCATCGCTTGTTTAATAACGAACACCCACGACATGCACACAAGCTAGCAAAGGCATGTTCCCAACAACGTTAACAAGTACTCAAGCTGCCCTTCTCTCCCCCACGACCCAGAAATATGCAATCCCTGGCGTCAGCGAATTTTTTCCCCATTTAAAAAAATCAGCTGCAGTAGCCAGTCGATGCAAATCCTTCCCTTTCCCCAGAAAATAAAATATGCATAATTTTCAGGTTTATCACTTGGCTGAGGCCAAAGAAAAGAATCCGAGGTTCTTCGACGAAGACTTGGAGGATCACCAACCTTTTCCTACTCTTCAAACCGTCCTACAAGAACTTGAAACTCATGTTGGTTGCAACATCGAAATCAAATGGAACATGCAACTGAAAGTGAGCACATTTTGGCCTTTTCAAATTTCAAAAAATTAATCGATGGAGATTTGCTTCAGTTCTATTTTTTCGTTACCTGGGATCGTTTAAAAAATCCTGGAAGGGATCTAATGAATACGTTATTTTAATTATTTTTCAACAGGACGGAACGTTCGAACTAAATCATCCCTTCGATCTCAACACGTATCTCGATATAATCCTTAAAGTAACTCTGGAATACGGTGGGGATAGGAAAATCGTGTTTTCGTCGTTCAATCCGGACATTTGTCTAATGATTCGTCTGAAGCAAAACAAATACCCAGTCGTATTTTTAACCCAAGGGGTTACATCAAAATATCCAACTTATCATGATCCACGGTGTCAAACGATACCAATGGCTATGAAACATGCAATAGCAGCCGATATATTAGGTATTAATGTCCACACTGAGGACATACTCAGGGATCCTTCTCAAGTGAAAATCGTTAGAGATGCAGGTCTCATTATATTCTGTTGGGGCGATGATAATAACGACAAAGCGACCATTCAGCATCTTAAAAAAATGGGTCTTCACGCCGTTATTTATGACAAGTAAGTCGCCTCTTTGTAAAAACTATTTTTTCTCACACTCAAGAAATTTTTTTAACTTCTTTCATTCTCAATTTAATTTTTATTCAATCCAATCTTAAATAATTATCAGTTACTTAATTTATTATTTTCATTGCTTAAAACTGAAATGAATTAAAATTAAATTACTTGATTAATTAATTAAGGAACGAAGTCATTAGTCAATCCTAATTAATAATTAATCATGTTTATTAATAGTTCATAATTGAATTTATTAATTACTCCATTGATGAACTATATATTATTCACAATATATAAAAATATAAAATATAAATAAATAAATGAAGGTAATTTAAAGTTTTGTAAATAATGGAATAATCATTACAGGATCGATGAATACAACGCGAAGGAAGTAAAAGAAAGTATATTCCTCGTCGACGCTAGGGAAAGTCAAAAGGCCCTGATCGCTTTGGCTCACAGTAACCAAACGTGTGGAACACCTCAAGCAGCAATGCCTGGTCCGATAACCGCGGAAAAAGTATGAATACAAAACGAAGATACCTCGAGTCTTTTTTCATTCGCACGTTCGAGTCCAATTTATTTTCAAACGATTTTTTTCTTCCTCAGGACTATTATTTGGATTTAGAAAAGTCGCGGAATCTAATGACGACTTCGACCGCGACGTCGTTGGCATCGCTTTCAAAAAATAGCGTCGGAGGTGACAGTCTTTTTCCAAAGCCATCAGAAAAACTAGCATGTCACTTGGACACTCAGCAGGACATGGAGATGGGCGATCTAGCGAAAAATTTCAGCAGTTGCGCCAACAGCTTCGGCCACACGGTTACACATGCCAATTCCACAGTGCCGAAGGATCCCCAAACATTTTCTTTTCCGGGATTATGTACCGACGATGAATCCGCTAAAGATTGCCTCTGATGCTTCCCTTTTTGTTATATTTTCTCGTCGCCTTCAAAAAGCGACGTTTAGATCCGACTGGGTCTAATTTCCTCTCGACAATGCGCCATTCGAACCTGAAATCATACGAAAAATATAGACTAGCTCATTCTTTTCCTACGAGATTTTTGGCCTCGTACATTAGTTAACATTCAGTAACGAATTTTTTCACGTTCGATACGTTGCAGGACAAATTATTCCGCGAGAAATATTCTTTCGGAAATCTAATTAATTAAAAGTATTTTCTTGTAGTACAAACTTCCGTAGAGGAAAAACTCTAATCCCTTATTTAAAATACGACAAGTCGGTCGAATCATACTTTTTTTTTCTTCTTCTTGCTACTCGCAAAACCATTTAATTTATATCCAATGAGAAAAGTAATTATTGAGAAAACTTTCGAAATCTGATGTTGAACAAAAAAAAAGAAAATGAACGTGAATACTATATTTTTCTAACGAGCACCGTATTCTAATATTTCCGTACGTTAATCAACTGGTTCAAACGATATTTGTGATCGTCAACGTACACGAGCTTCTCGCTTATTCATTGGGTCCTGGGTATTTTTTTCTCTTTCTTTTTTATACAAATATATAATTGAGCACTGGATCTAGAATGCAAGCAAAAATTTTAATGACATTCACCACCTTCATAGACGATTATCCAGAAAATAAAATTTTTCAATATTTTAGGCCAATTTTGAAAACTGAATATTCCGAATCTATTTGGTGCTTCGTGTGGAACAAAACAATTCACACGACAGGTGCGTAGCGAGCTTCGCAAGCGTTGAAAAAAAAGGATAATCGATGCCTGAATTTTATTCAGGATTTTCTATTGGCCTCGTATCCCAAGTTCTGATTTTGGAAGAAAAAAATACACATTTTTGTATGATGCGGAATACTGATTAATGGAAGCAGACTGAAGTAATTGTTCGTAGTGGACTTGGCAATGTTTGTGTAAAAAGCGTGGAAGTGTTTCGAAAACTGGCATATAGATATGACTTCGGAATAACTTGAATGGAAATTCGCTGGGATCGCTGGGAATCATGGCACTTAGATCGTAGTTTTTTTAATCACTCCGAAACTTTGATTTTTGTCTCTTTACTTCAGTATGCTCCTATCGACGCTGATAAATTTCAGGATCAGTAATACAGGGACGCCGGATCTTGATATAATTATGTTAACGATTCGTCGTTCTGTGGTTTCTATCCAACAGGTTTCTGGAAGCGAAAAACACGAAAATTAATGCGTCAAAATTGTGTTGTTTTGTGTTTTTTTTGTTTCCCACACAATTTCTGGAATGACAGGTTTGAGATACTGTGTAAATTTCGATGTTGACACTTTTTCAAAATACCGCAACCTTTCCAATAAAAAAAACAGACTTGAGCTCGGTTTTGCCGTTTTTTGTGTGCGAAAATAATTTTTTTCCACCTCCATCGATCACACCATTTCGGAGAAATTACATACGCCGCGCGAACATGTTTCAGCGTCGACGAGAATTGAGCGACTGCCTGTAGCCGCGTAGCGGAAGTTGCGTGAAGCTCTGAACTTCATGGGTTCCGCGCATGAAGCGTAGAACGTTTGTCACGGTCGTTCGTATAGGAAACAGCCTTTTGGTATCCTGCTATTAAAATGTCGTCTTGTACCGATATTTAGGGTGCAGTCATCAGTCATACGACCAACACGACCGACTAGAGAACATCGAGAATAGTGTCGAGCAAAAGAAATACACTCTACTCCGGTTACTTCTGCCAGATAGTCCACATTGGATAAATTGCAGATCGATTGATACAGTATTGGAAAAAAAAAATTCAGTGTGGGTACATAATCCGAGGAAGGACAAACGTTTTAATCGTGCAATGAACGTAAAATTATACTTTATTTGATAAATGCCATTATTGTCAACATGGGTGGACGATAATGAGCGCAATGTGAAACCCGTTCACGAGCAGTCGTTTCGTGCAAGTATATATATATTCGAATCATTACTACGTCGGCATATCGGCGAGACAGTGTTCATTTTCCCAACGTGAACGCTCCAAAAACATACAAAAAAAAACACCTAAAAATGACGTTTCTGTGATTTTAAAACCTTGTGATGCTTATTTATTCGACATTTAACATGTGAAACTGTGCGACCAGTTGAGCCATTTTTTTTGTTGTTCTTCGTGATCGCGAAACAAGTGGAATTTCTCGACAAAAGTTTTTATTTTGATTTCGCCAATTATCCTTGTGATTGCGCTGATCTGGGGATCGAAGATCATGCTTTTTAATAGCAACTCTGGTTGCTCAAATCTTAGGAATCAAACGTCAACCGTTGAAAGCAGTTCCTGCACCAGTTTTTTACGAAATATCGATGTTGCAACTTATATTTTTCGATAAAAGGCACACTCCAATTAGCATCCTCAATATTCAACCTTTCGCATAAAAATTCAAAAGCTATGGAGAAGTTTGCTGTGGATTTGGATAAAGTCCTCGACGAATTTGAATTCAATGAAGGTATTTAAACAATCATTTACTTTCGTCTACTACTAAACGTATTATTTTTCGAATACCATTAAATTTGTTTCTCCAACGAAAACATATTCTTCGAAACTGATCCAGATATTTTGATTTTTAATTAGTCCAAGGATTCGGTAAAATACGTCGATAAATCAAAAATCAAAAAAGGTTGTCAGCTGTTTTATTAGGGAATAAATTCGAGAACAGTAATAAAACGTCAAAATAAAGGGTTGGAGGTTAAACCTTACTGAATCCGTGTCTTTATTACTTCTTGTCACCATTTGCTAACAGTTGTTCATTAAAAGCCATTCTGTCATCTGTCATTTTCTTTGTCATCGGAAACTGAAGATAACTGTGTGGTTCGGAGCTGCTTATGGCATATACGATGATTATTTTGTGGCACAAAGAACATTCGTGCGATTGTTTATCCCACTGCCGGGCATATATTGGAAAAAATCGTTTGTCAGAGTCCAGAGGAAATAACTTTCTCGGTTTATTTTCTGTTTCAGACAAAATTATTGGCCCTGTCCCTTTTGACAATTTTGACATTTCTCAGCCCGGCCAATGTTTTTATAAGGATATTGAACTTGGTATTTTCAGTATTTCCAGCAGAAACCACAACGAAGGATGATCTTTGTTTATTATAAACAACCGCTTAAAGAAATTCGTAAATTATTGTGTCAAAATTTAAAAAATAACTCAAAATAAGTTTTAAAAAATTTTGATTATTTTTGCACAAGGAATTTCCTAGGAATATCATTCCATGAAAAAGCATCAAAGGGAATTTCGGAAAATTCCATTTTTATTGTTTACGAGTGAATAGAAAAAAAAAACTTGAAAAACTTTGTACATTATTTTTGTTTCGTATTATTTTCTGAATCTCCCATTCTGTTGAGAATTGGCTCTGAGAATACTGTTTTGCTCGCAGATCGTGCGGAGCAAGTAGCTCTGAGCCTGGATGCGGAGAACCTGTGGACACAGTCTCGAACAAAGCAGATTCCAGATGGTTCGTCTAATTTTCTACAATCGACATCGACGTATGACGATGTGGGTTTACCGTCGAGAGGACCTGGAGGTCACAGGGCCGAGGAGAAGGTCTCGAACGTAGAGACGACTCGAATAGAAGAAACGTTGGACATAAGAAAAATGGGCGGAAAACGGGAGAGTGCGGATTCGGTGAATGATTTTTACAGTCGTGGAAAAGGGAGTGACGAGAAAGTGCAAGAAAAGCGTTACACGAATTTCCGGGACGGCGAGCCCGTGTCGTTGACCATTCGCAACGACATTTCCCAGAAATTCGTACAAAAGCAACAGAACGAAAGTGGCTCCGGCGCCTCCAAGAATCACAATAGTTACGACAAGAAATTAAACCAACCGAACATCAGGCCCAGCGTGAGCAATGTTTTTAGCAGTTTGAACGAGTACATAAACGCCCCGAGCGGGAACTTGGAGGAAAGAGAGAACAGCGTCTCATCGAGCGAAGCGAGTTCTTCGAGAGCAGAGAGCAGAATCAAAACGATGGTGAGAAACGACGAAGCAACCAGCCAAGATTCCAACTGGGCACTTCCCGGAGAAGCCGTTGGCGATAAGCCGAGTCAAGCTCCTCCGAAGTACCAAAACATTTTGGTGCCGGTGCGTTTGGATGCGAGTGTCGCTTCGATGAACAAGCCGGAGGAAAATCCAGCGACAACGAGCAAAAAACAGTTCGGGAGCATTTCGAAGTCCGAAACAGCGACGAGCGATTGCCAGCAGGCCGAACATGTGCTCAGCATTGACACGGAGATCGGAATTGCTTGCGGAACAAGAAGAAAAAACACGAGTTTAGGGGCTGAGGCAAGATTGCTGGCTCCGACGAGAACGGAGATCAAAGCTGAGCCCGAGGTCCATGTGGCTGTGAGGGGAAACGAGCACGTGTACGAGAACATTAAAGTACCAGTGGACAAACGCGAGATCGTTGGCATCGAGGCAATCGCAATTTCTAATCCAGAGAATGCATTCAAACCAGCCGAGAGACAAGATTCGAAAAGACTTTACGAGAACGTAGTGGTGGAGGAAAAACCGAAGGAGACGGATGAGGCCGCTGGCTACGAGCGCATTTGCGAAGCCAGAGAATCGCTCATCCCCACGGAAACGAAAAAACCCATCGTTCCTGGTGCTCGAGGAGCTGGTCCGGGATTCCAAGGGATCGTTAAGCCAACCGTAGCGACGAAGGAACCACAACCGATCGGATTCGGCACCACGATAGACGATCTTTCAGAAGAAGAGTTAAACAAATATTTAGCCGAGCTGGAAGCTGAGGAACGGGCGAACGAGGGTAAAGCGATGTACGAAAATGTAGCCCCACCGAGTTACGAGCCACCTCGGGAGGATGCTCTGTTGAGGAGAGTGATCAAAACAACGAGAAAGCTTCCGAGTGAGGACGAGGATGCGCACGAGGCGCCGATTTTCGAGACCGTAACCATTGGCGTCTTGCCAGCATTGTCCGAGGAGAAACTCCAGGAAAAAGCTAAAAAGTTTCCTGTCATTGATTACAGCAAGCAACAGGCCTCGTCGAGCGACAGCGATCCGAGATACAATGATTTTTTAGACAAAAAAGCTCAGGAAGAGTCGACCGGGAAAGTCGTTTCCGAGGGCAGAATCATCGACGGAAAGGACGCCGAGGAGACGAGCAATAAAAAGGTTCAACCTCGCGAGGAGCTCAATTCCGAAAGCCTGGAGTCTCGTACGCATACGGACAGTCAGGAATTCATCGAGGCCGAATGGAGCGACGATTTCTCTGTCAATTGTGCTCCTGCGAGCACTGCCAAAGATTTATCATCCGGAATAACTCAATCCGAGAGCAGTATTGCCGACAACGCGATCGTTCAATCCGAGAGCACCGAAGGCGACGACGAAGCCGTAGCAAGCGTCGAAAATACCAAAACAATTATTCCCGACTCGAAATATTCCGAAAATTTCGTATCCCCAGAAAATAATATTAATTCCAACATCGCGGACGCTGTCAATTCGAACGATGATAAAGGAGTTTCCGAGGTACCAAGTGGATCTTTGGATAATGCTCAGGACAACGGCGAAGGATCCGCTCAAGATGAAGGAAGTGATCACGAGGACAAAGCTTTCCGTCCTCAAACCCTTGACATCGTTTCCTCGGTCACCATGCCTGATAATGCGATGACAGGTAATTCGTTCGATTCACGAAAACGTATCGTTGGCTTGCAAAAAAAAAAACAAATTCTTTTTTTTTTTAATTTCCGAAAGTTTCGATCTCATAAAAAAAAAACTAGAACCAATATTTTTCGAATAGTCACCGCGAACATGTCGATGATCTGAAATAAAATTATTCGGATAAGAAAAATTTGATCCGTCGACACTTTTGAATGTTCAATAAAAATTCAAAACATTTCGCCTGTTTCTGTCAGCTGTTAAGCACCCGCGCGAAATGTGACTAACCGATAAATCGGTTTAATCTCGCTTTCACGAAATTTCCATTTATATTGGAGATTAAAATCAATTGCCTGTGAATTTCGAGAGGTTTACGAAGTCCCGCCTTCGTACAAAGATCCGTGGCTTCTTGCAGAAATGTCACACTTGAAGTTCATGATTTAATTATGACTTTCAAACTGTTGACAAAACTCATTAATTTTTTTGATCAGTTATCCCAATATTTTCGAGAATTATTTCCAAAGTTACACCCCTTTTTCCATTACTGAAATTCGGGTCAATCCTCCACGGGGCATAAAGCCTTGAGTCATGCGATTCTAAGGTCAGTCTTGTGCGATGCAATCGCTTCACAGACTTTGTCGTTTTTTCTCTTAAACCGAACCGAACTTGCAGTCGTAATGTTTGGTGCACGGAAGCAATTTGTGTACAGCGTCGTCGTATTTTTATTTTCTGTCTCTATTTCCAATCGAATCGTCTGTTTAATGGATTTTGTGGTTTCCTTGTTTTTTTATAAATATCAGAAAAATTTCTCGAAATTCCAGCCCGTTTTATTTTTTTTGGGGGCATCGTGTCTCCGTACTGATTAATTTTAAATCTTTTTCCATTAAATTTCTGAGTTTTAATTTCCATATTTTCACAGGGGATCATGAACTGCTGGAACCGGAAATTGAAACTTCGCAACAGCTGGCAGACAACTCGCAGGATTTTTCAGAAAGTAGTTCCTCCGAATCTACCACCGTCTTAGGAAAACAGCCACCATTTTGGATTCCTGATAACGAAGCACCGAATTGTATGCTCTGTGACGTAAAGTTCACCGTCATCAAACGTCGTCATCATTGTCGGGCTTGTGGAAAGGTACAAAAAGAATATTCCAACAAGAAATGATTTTTCAATCATCAACACTTCACGAAATGGACATTTTATTTTCAGGTTTTGTGCAACAAGTGCTGCAGCATGAAGTACAGACTCCAGTATCAAGGCAACATTGATTCTCGGGTTTGCTCTCCGTGCTATCAATTGCTCACAAAAGGTTAAGTACCCTCGACGCTTTTTCAATGAATTTTCACATTCGTTCCTTTTTCCAAGCAATTTATTTTCCATTTCGGAGTTTCGCGCATGAACGCATTGTATTATGTACATTCGCGTTCGTTGAAACTCGTTTTTTCTATTGTCACGTGCAATCGTTTTGAAAATGTGAATTTCGACGAATATAAAGTTTGAAATTTTTCGCGAGGCGAAAGGCTTGGAACGGATTGAAAAAAAGTGACGTATAGTGCAAAATTTTGATGCTGTAGATTTTGGCGGGAAGTTATCAACGTTAATGAATTTCCTAATCAGGAAAAAAACGCGAATGGCGTTTGCATATTTTTGAATATTTTTTCTTCATTAGGAAATTAACCTGAAGATATTTTTCACGTGTAGCGGAACGAGACTCCGAGAGCGGTGATTGTTCAACGACCTGCGCCAACAGTTCTCCCAGCAATATTAGTTCGTCTCAGGTACACTTTGGAATATCGCCGCTGTATAAAAATACTAATCCATTGTATTCGTGGCCCGAATCCCTGCAAACAATAACAAAAAACACTAACAAATTAACGGTTTTTAAAATCGTAGTCCTTGAAAAAAATCAAGCCCACGTATGACCAAGGTTTCCGAATCGTTTGTAGCGATGTTATTACCTTTAAAGTTGACAGTCCTGTAGAATATTTATTTTCGAGAATTTTAGTGAAAATTGACAAGAAAGCCTCGTGCATGGTTTTTGCGAGTAATATTTGAGGATTTTGATATTTATTTGAAATTTCGAGCATCCTATGAATGAAAAATAGATAAAACATTATTTTTCATTTTTTTTTTTGGACTCTCCGGTAACGGTCCAAAGATTTCCATTCAATTAGATAACGAGTCAAAAGCACGAGTGCCAGTATTTCTCAATCCGTTTTTAATGGTTTGAGGAAGAAAATAAAGTTTGAGTAGCCAGAGTTGGGAGTATCGGACAAATGGTTTATAGGGGAAACAGCCTAATCCAAATAATCCGATGGAGTACTGTTCAACAATACCGCCTTTGCAACAGTTAGCTGGAGGCTTGCCACCTCCTCCGACAGTCATGGTTCCCGTTGGTGTTTTAAAACGCGAGGGCAGTTCGAAGCAACGTCCCGAAGGCCAGAAGTCCGTCATGTTCAGCGATGGTGAGTCACGATATTAAATATTTTCAAGGCAATTGAATTTTCGCTGGCTCCTCATGAATGAAAAATTTAAATTTGAATTATTTTGAAAGTTTCTTAGTCTCTAATTTAATTTAATAATTTTGGCTGTTGAGGCTCGACGATTTTTATAACGAGATTAAGCTTTTTGCTGTGATCAAAATTAGTGCACTGGGAAAAAGTACGTAATATCGTGGTTCAATAGAAAATTGGGAAAATTCAAAATAATTTTTATTTAGAACTTTTGACTATTTTAATAAGAAAAAACAATGGAGGACTATACTTCGGAAGAAATGCCCCATTCGATCGATCCTAATTTTCCTGTATTTCCTTCGAAAGATCCAAAAAGTTAATTTTTTCTTTTCGACCAACTTATTTTTGCATGCGAGACCAGCTGGCTTGGTTTTTAATCAAAACTGCAGGCTGCCTCGTTACCCTTGACCCCCTTTTCCCGTTTGTTTTGTTTTCACCCACCTCTACGTATAAAACACAGGAATAAGGCCTGGCTGTGACCTGACAGAACTCGACACCTCCTGGGACCTGAAGCCACCGTATCGAAAAATAGGAAAACGAACAACTACCCCTCCGCAAATGCAGTCGACAGCAACTGGCAAACGGCAGAATATGCCGCCCATGGATCCGAACACAAATTCTTATATTCCCCAGGATCCTGACGTCCTACCACCGACGGTAACCATCCATAAAGGCGGTGAGAAATTAAAACTTTCTCTAAATATTTATTTACCAACGAACATCATCGATCAGCTCAAAATAATCTTTTTTTTACAGAAATTTCTTATCACGAATGCGAACAGTCCGCCGAATTGTACAAATCATTGGGAACCGAATCCGAACCACCGGTCATGTTTGCTATCAATCGAAACCTTTACGCTTACGTGAAAATTACGAATCGTAAGTGTGCTATTTTGTACAAATATATTTTTATCCATCAATCATCCACTGACACGCAGGGCATTCGAACTCTAATTGGAGCTCCAGTTCTTCTCTCGAGTTATTCGACTCCGCGTTTGCCATTTTCAAAACACGATCAAGAGCGAGTCTCGAATTCGTAGATATCTAATTTTTCTTGAAATCTATTTATTCTTGAACAAAATTAGGGTATCATTTCTAGTCTCGAAATTGATTTATTCTCAACCTGTAGACACCACACTGGTGCAAATTCGCACACGTGAAAATTTCAAGTGTAACGGATTTTTAAAATTCCTTTCTTCAATTTGGCCATTTTTCAAACCTAAAATTTCATTTTTTATTTTTCAAAATCGTTGCAATCGATTACTCAGGATATTTTACCCCTAAAAAGTATGGTTCCAAGATTAATTTCATGCGTTCAGCAAAGAAATACAAATTTTTGGAAAGTCGAAGTGCACATTTGCCCCAGTGTGGTGAGTGCGTGATCTCAAAGGGAGAGTGGTGTCTACGGAGTAAATTAGTGGAAGCTCAAGTTTTTGCTCATGCCTTGCCTTAGAGGAATGGGGCATGTGAACTTAATTGTAAGCATAGTCCTCGCATGAATTGAGACAATCCGACTACTGAAAATTGGGTATTGTCGATATTTTCAATTTTTTGAGGTGTGGAATTTGTTTTTTCTGTTTTCAGTCAATTGTTGTGTCAACAGAATTTGTTGGAATGTTACGTCGCGAGGTTTGGCGTGTGTAGGTCAAGATGAAATAATTTTCCTGGTGGAAACGTTGCCTGACGAAACACAAATTCCAAAGGATCTTCTGATTCATATAAATCAAATTTATGTGGAGGCGATCAAAGGTGAGGAATCCCCATGCAGTTTTTTCTAAGTCCCCGAAATAAAGACGATAAAAAAAAGTCAAATTATTGATATACATGGGTAAATATTGAATTTTATTTTTTAGGAAATACGATAACCGAATTGGGAGTCTCGATACATCAAGGTGGACACTTTTTGGGGTCTCGTGAACACGCAGGATTTTTATTTATTCGACAAAGCTTTCAGTGTTTGCAGAAAATCATTCTCCCTCCGGCGCCTTTTCTCGTCGGCCTTCTTGTCCACAGGTAAATCAAGTTTCTCACGAAAATAGTAAACCTTTATGATTCCTCACGAATCAGCGACGCAGCTATGCTCTAAATGTCAATATTGAAATTCGAATTTGTTTCGCAGGTGGGAAACTCCATGGGCAAAAGTATTTCCGCTCCGGCTGATGTTACGCCTCGGTGCCGAGTATCGCTATTATCCGTGTCCCCTGGTTTCAGTCCGATTCCGCGACGCCGTGTACTTTGAAATCGGCCACACGATAATGAAAGTTTTGGCTGATTTTCGTAATTTTGCCTACACGTTGCCGGGCGTACGAGGCTTGACCATTCACATGCAAGATCGTACGACCGATGTACTTTTCCCTAAAAATCGCTACGACCAAGTCATCAAAGGGCTCAACAATTCCAACGATCATGTTCTCGCGTTCGCATCCAATTTCAGTAGCCAAGCCGACTCGCATCTTGTTTGTATACAAACAAACACCGGCGATGAGAGCATTTATCAAACTCAGGCTATTAACATTCACAATAAACCGCGAAAAGGTAAGTTTGCTCTGTTCTCATCGAGTTTTTATTACGATCAGAAACATTTTTTTTCGACAGCCATTCGAAAAGCACGGTTTTTCCGTAGTTGGCCGTACATCTCGCGATTTATTTATAAAATTTACATGAGCCGTTCTTGAAATTTCACCAAAAATCCAATGACAAAGCGAAATGAGCTTTCGGGAATCGAATCAGTTTTCCAAAAGATGGGTTCGCAATGAAAGGGCAAACTTTTTCCCGAACGATTGAACATCTCCAGGAGAATGTTCGTGTCTTGCTTGCTCCAAAAGCAAAACTAAAATTTGGTAAAAAAAAATGGTGCAAGGGACACGAGAAAAGTTTACATAGTTTTTGATAATCGCTTTGACACCTAGCAGTTTTTTTTTGTCGTTATTGTTGTTCATGTGTTGATTGTTTTGCTTTTTAGTCACGGGCGCAAGTTTCGTCGTCATAAATGGAGCGCTGAAATCGTCTATGGGCCTGTCAGCTAAATCTAGCATCGTCGAGGACGGTTTGATGGTCCAAATAATGCCTGAGAAAATGGAGGCGTTGAAAGCAGCTCTGAAAAATATGCAAGATTTTTCGATCGGTTGTGGACTCCAGGGAGCCCCCGAGCCTGACGAAACCGTTAACATCAAATGGGTCGACAATGATGTACAATTTAATTTAGGGTTCGTTGTTGTCCGGCTTTTTATGATTTTCTGACATTGAAAAAACGTGGCTTGTTGGGAGGATTGAAAAAAATAGAATCTGTTATATTCGAGATGAAATATTCACGCTCAGAAAATACGGTTACGGTGTCCACTGACAGTGCAGCTGTTTTCTATTTTTTTATGAATATGTAAATTCGCCTTTGACATTTTCTTGAGTGTTTAATTCGGACGAAACGTCAAAAAATATGTTAGAATATTCCTTTTCATTTACAACGATAAAATGGAGGTGAAATATTTTTTTCTATCACTTTAGGGTCAGAAGTCCCATTGATGGTAAACCAATGGACGGGATCCCTTCAATACGGGTTCACAATGGCACGGATTACATGGGCACAAGCAGGTTTATCCGATGGACCGAAGTGTTTATCATTAAGGTAAAGCACTTTTTATTAATTCGTGTCAAATTTCTGAGATATCGAGGTGAATTCAATTAATTGGAGGAAAATTGCAACAACGGCGAGAAAGACACTGAATTATATTTTCAGTACATTTCAATAAAACTTTTCCTCCTCGAACGAGATTCTTCACAGTTTTAAGGAGTCTCAGGAGTGGAATTAATCATTTCGAATCCCGAAAGTTATGTTTTTCCACATTATTCGTGCGATCGGTATAGAAAAGTTGGAAGCAACGTGTCGGAATTGAAATTCATGACTTTTCGAATTTTCCTAAAAAAAATTTCTTCTTTTCGGATAAAAATTTGCCTCCGACTGTTTGCCCTTAATGTGCATTTGATCATTTCAGTCGGATGATCATCCTGCAGGAGTTCACGACCCTGTCGACATAAACAAATTATCAGAAAGTATTGCTCGAGCGACGTGTGCTGCATTTGTCAAATTGCTCGATCTCTTGGCGACTGCGGGCTTGACTAAAATTGGGGTCAGGACGACGATACATCCGGACAATGTGAGTTAAAATAAAAAATTTCAAACGAATGAGCATTTTCTTTCGACTGCTGTCTTCATTCCGTTGCTCAGTGAAATTCTGCAGCCTCGACAGCAGAAAAAATAAATTTTTCAATTTTTTTTGTCTCACTTTTTTGAAGTTTAAACTTTTTAAACTTTTCACCTGAAATTGGTACATTTTTGTATTATTCCCTGCATTTGCTCCAACAATTCGTGATATTCTTGTTTCGCAACGAAAGAAATTTAGAAACAAAGCATAGGTCGATCGGTCGAACGTCAAAATCAACGAAATAGCTCCCTGCGAGATATTTCTATGGAATATCAATCCGCTATGTACTCTTACAGGTGGGTTACGAAGCCGGAAGTGAAGGAACGCGACTACCGCCGATATATATGAACAGTTTGGATAACGAGTTGATTCAAGTTCTGCACAAAGCAGCTCAGATCAGTCAGGATACGAACACGGTTTTGGAGTTGATTTTCCATGTACTGGACGCTTAGAAATCTGGGAATCCGAGGGGTCGATGCACCGAGTCCAAAGCTTCGAAGACAAATTTCCCGACAAAGAAAAAAAATATGCAGGCTCGTACGAGAAAATCGTGAAAATAGCTGATCGAATAGAAAGTCGAAAAACGAAAGGAAGCAACGAATCGGAAAACAAAGAAAGACTGGGCACAGAATCGAAAAAGATGCGAATGGGATAATGTGTAATATCGCTGAGCCACGGAAATTGTAGAAACAATCGAGTGGCTCGCGTTTCCAATAAATAATTACCACTGTAATATAAAAGAAGAAGATATCAAACGACACTCCTTGTCAAAGAGAATAGGGCGAGGGCTGAGAGAACGCTGCAGAGCAAACAAAAGTCCGAAAATCAGTTTATTGCTCGTAATTATAATTGTTATTGTTATTAAATATTGCACTAAAGAATCTCAACTACAAAGAATATTGAACAATTATTCGACCGATTTTATTTTTCAATACACGTTATTTATATTTATTCTTTTCCGTTATTTTTCCGCCGAGAGCTCGTTCCAAGCTCACGACTTTTTTCCATGCTGCTGGAAAAATCGACTCGAAGATTACGAGAGGAATCTTATGTCATTTATTGGATATCGAGTAATGCACAGCGCAGGCGCATAGAAATTTCTCGTAAACTCATCCTCATCGACGTATCGGAACTGATTAGTCAATTTTTTTCAGGATGGTGTATTTTCCGCTAAGAAATTTCGGATTTATCGTCATTGATTCGAATTTGAAGATTTTGCAACTTTTCGCATGTCAAACCCTGTCTCTGCGTGTGTTTCTCGCGTCGAGCACGAAATTCGTTACCAGAAATTAAAGGAAATGTTAATTTCATTAATTAATCGGTAATTATCATACTTAACAATTAATAAAACACTGTAAATCGATTTTTTTTCGTTTTTTTACACAGTTACGAAATTTCGGAACAGATGCATGGAAAAAGTAACATTGGGATTTTAATTCACACCTCGAGGGACAAGGCCGGGGAAATGGGAGCTTTTTTTCGAATTTTTCGAAGAACAAATCTGATTTAGGTTATTTGAGCTTAGAAAAACATCGAATAGGGTGGTATATATACTGTATGGTTGTCGAGCATTTGTAGAATTGTGCTCGGAAATGGAGGATGAAAATTTGGGGGGATTTTTGTTTTCGATATAACCTCTCTTTACATATTTTTCAATTTGGTAGGATGTATGTTTTTGACAGTTGAACGATTGATAAAGGTAAGTAATTGATGATAGAATTTCGGTGTTCGAATCGCATACATGTTTTGAAAGTTATAGACTGCTCGTGTGGCTCGCGTGTTTATCACATAGTTGCCGCAAGCGACAGCGCCAAGTTACGTCGACACACCGAACTAAAATATTGAATCGATTCTCGTGTCCTCGGTGTCCATATAATGGTGGTGGGATACTCGTACGCATACGTAGAGTGTGAGGCCAAGGATAGGGAAGAATCGCGCAGCAGCAGCAGCAGCAACAACGACAACGACGACGACGACGAGCACGAACGACTTTGAAGGAGGAGTATAGTGCACGAGCATAAAGGTTGTGGGTTGTGCATAAGCTTATTTTGATATTGTCAATTTCAATAAAACGGTGAAACAATGTTCGTATCGTCGCGTAAGTGAAATATCGTTGCGATAATCGCGCAACTGCTGCTGCTGTAAATTTTACTTTGACACGTTAGTGCGGAGCGTTCAAACGGTGGCTTTTCTCGAGCCCCGTTCAATTTTCGTCCAGCACCTCCCCGACAAACAAATAACGTCATGGATCGAAGAAAAATGTCGTAAGTACTTGACTAATAGTTTCGGGTGGGCGAGATATTTAAAAGTCATATATACGCATAGGAGCCGCGTGTTATACAAATCCAAAGAATTATTTTCATCGGCTTGAGATTTCCGCAACACCGCCTTATTTATTTCTGATCGTTGGTCTACATAATGATAACTCGACGCGTTTCGCGCGTTATTGAATTTTTGTGAGACGTCCTTTGGGCGTCGGTAGATTCTTGCGAGTAAACATCGAGCCCTTTTCGCCGCTCCGAAAAACATAATGCGGCGAAATACTATCGAGTCTCCGCTCTCAGGTTAATCAGTACTGTCAGCGCTAATTTTGTTTTGGCGATAAGAAATGAATCGTTGCTCTACGAAACGTCAAGTCCAGCGCGGACCATTTGACGGATCGTATCAAGCAGTTTTATTTTTTCGGCTCAAGTTTTAGCACGTTAGAATGGCTACGGTCGCCGCGCAACGAACATTCGGCACCATGCCGGCTCTCATCTCATCCACCTTCTTACCTTCCCTTTTATTTGTTATTCAATTAAACTGCATAATTCGATTTATCGTTTCAAGCTCTCGATTTTTTCGATCAACAATATTTCGACCTCCTTTTAATGTTGCATTCTGTTAAGTGGCTCGAATACTCGTAGACACGAGTGCATATATATTTCATCCTATATATAGAGATATATATAGATATGACCATATACTCGTTGATTTTGTCATACAGCAACGGACAAGGTTATGTACGAAATATTCCGAAATTTTTACTTCCGGAAATCAATCGTTGCACCCGCCACAATCTCCAATTTATTCGAATGATCGTTTGTTCTATACAGTCATACAGGTCAATTTTGGAATAAAAATACATGATGTTTTGTATAATCCAGTTACAAAATATCGCAGACCCAAATGCAATAACCAAAAGGTCCCGAATTCTGAAGTCGTTCCAAAAAAATTCTTGAACCTCGACGGGAATGTTTTTTTTTGCATACTTCACAATTTTAGCAGTACAAATAGTTACAATGGCATTTTAATGTTTTTCCCAAAAAAAAGATCGCGGATTCGACAATAGTAAATCAAGATTTTGAGCGGATATCGGTAATCGAAGATTTTTTTCTCAATCCGTATTTCTAGCTGAGAAATTGACAAATGAGAACAAAGTATTTATTCGGGCATATTACTTTAACTACAAACCTTAACCTAGACTGCCTGAAGCAATTCTTCTGGTCGTGAGCCCCGCAGTCTGCTAACTAATTACTTCAACATTCTTCCCAGCATAAAACATTCCCACTTGTTATAATACAGATTAATTTACATCATTCCCTGCAATTCCCTGGGATAAAAAGTACGATGCATGAAAAAACTGTTTCCCAAAAGAAAGAGTTTTAAAAAATGTTTGACGTTTTACACTTTCTCATATTTTACATGGGAAAACAATTTTCAGCCCACAATTCTTTGGAGTAAGCATAATTTTTTGCAAATCTCAATCACAACAAACGTCGCGATATACTGGGAAGCCGATAGCAATGAAAAATTAGCGCGGGTTCTTTTTTCATGGTTTCTCTTTGTACCGGCACATTCAAAAATGAACATGCAGCTTAATATTACCCCTACAAATAAAATGTAAACGTAAATCACGTTAATAACTGCATAGAAACAGAAAGTAATGGAAAAAACAAATTAATCTTGCCACTTCCTTCGCAGGCACTACTCCGTGGTTTTTGCAAAAGTCACAGATCCCTGCCGTTCCGTCATTTTTGCCAATTTGCAATAGAATGATGTAAAAACTCAAATAATTGTGTTGAATACACAGGAGCTCGCAGGAATTTAGACGTTAAGAAGTTGTAATTATGTTGTTGCGGTAGTAAAAAGTTACGCTCTCGATTGTAGAACGGCGGGAGACTCGCTGTACCAAGTCCTGGAAATTCCCAAAACCGCAACTTCCGAAGATATAAAGAAGACTTATAGAAGATTGGCATTGAAGTTCCATCCGGACAAAAATCCCGACAACCCGGAAGCAGCTGATAGGGTAAATCTTGATTTCCATCCGCACATTTTCTATTTGTAAATCTTTAATACATTTTTCTGAGACTCCCTAAACATGATTTTAATTCTATCTTTGTATTCGCAGTTTAAGGAAATAAATCATGCACATTCGATACTAATGGACATAACGAAGCGCAACATTTATGACAATTACGGATCGCTCGGTCTGTACGTAGCGGATCATTTTGGCGAGGAAAATGTCAATGCCTACTTTGTCGTCACGTCAGGCTGGTGCAAGGTAAAGTTTCATTCAGGCCCAACATTTCAGAACCGATCCCTTTTGCCTTTAAAGTTTTTTCATCGTTTTCAGAAACTTTCAAAGATTTCTAGAAAAAAAAAACACTCTTGAAGAATGAGTAACGTAGCGTTTTCGTCTTTCGTACAACTTCCATTTATTCAACGAAAATTTGAAGATTTTAATGAAAGAAAAATTATTAATTATCACCCAAAAAATGACGGGAAGGCGTAGAGTAAAAAAAGTCAAGTTCCAGGAAACTGAGACCGAAATAACAAGGAAAACAAGGGAATTAGCATCCACAGGGCTTGCTAAACGTCACAATACGCAATTCGATAATCGTGTTCTGATAAAAACGAACTGCTCCACAGAAATAAAATGAAAATATCTTATCTATGGAATATATTCTTTGCCACGCAACGTGTTAAGGAAACGGCTATTGTTATCCACGTCTCATTCGCAAAGATCAGATAATTGAGCTCAACTTATGACAAAAGTATTGAATAACGGACTTACTAAACCTCCGTCTGTACTATCAATTTGTTATCCATCAAAATGTAATCGCTACGAGCCCTAAAAGTTTCGGTGAGATTTTTTCCGAGAAAAAAACATCGAAAAAATCTGGAAAAATTCTAAAATACTTTTCGAATACTCTTTTTTATGATCCCATCATTTCTTCAGCAATTTGAATATTTTTCGTGCCCTGAAAGACTCATATTAACCATAAACCTGAAAAATTGTTATTTTCTTGTTTCCTCGTTCAAATAACAAATAAAAAGGGTCCTGGAAGAGGTTCCAGTAATGTTAATCGTAAATGATATAAATTCGAGACGGGCAATATTATCGGAAATAAAGAAGATGTTGTGCTGACGGTACGGAGGAAATCGAGACGTTTTTTTTTCTCTCCGTCTTTGAAAATCGAATGCGCAATTTTGATCGAATTCATAAAGAACAAAAAATTATGAAATTTTTTCCATTTCCAGGCAATCTTCCTAGTTTGTGCATTCCTCACCGGCTGCTATTGCTGCTGCTGTTGTTGCTGCTGCTGTAATTGGTGTTGCGGCAAATTGAAGCAAAATCGACCAGAGGATAGCGGACTCTATCACAATTTACAGGTAAGATTTTCCTGAGACCTTGTAGCTCTTTATCCCTCGTATTCTTATGGGGTATCGAGGGCAGGAACCGAAGAATAAAAAAAATAAAAAATCGGAAACCGAGACCAGTCTGTTTCTGGCGAATTCGTCGATTAATACCGTCAAGGTCGTTACAACGCAACGCGTACAAGAGCAAAAACTTATCTACGGAACTGATGACTACAAATTCAAAGTTCGACTCGATCCCATGGCAACGAAAAATCGATAAATGAGTCGGTACAAAAACCAGCGACGAAAATCTCGAGATTGAGGATGAAAAAATAAGAAGCTCACGTTTAGTCTCGGAATCAGAGTCTGCAGTTATCGAGTATTCGTTGCAATTTCGTACCTGAGTCGTTAACGACGTAATGGTAATTAATAGACGAGAAAATTGAAGTGAAAACTTCACCGTTAATCCGAGCGATAACGGCGATAACCGTGTCTTGGGACTGCCAAAGTTTATGGGGCCCGTCAGAGTGACAACTCGAAATGTCACAAAAGCTGAAACTTCGATCCGCTCCAAAGGTCGAGGCAAAAGCTTCGCTTTCTTTCCTCAGGCCAATCAAGTCTGTTGTCCTTAGACATTACTCCAGAAATTCTTTTCGGGTCGCTTAAGAAGGATCACGTGTTACTTGTTCATCGAAAAAGCCACCTAACTTTATTGCATTATTGATTATCCAAGAAAAGATTACATTCTCGTTTCCTTATCATTGAAATTATGCGGAACTTATTTGTTTGGCTTAGTCGGCGTTTTGTACATTAAACATCTTCAAAAAACGTCATTTCCAATGAGCTGGTGCCCGCGGCGGTGTCGAACCTTTAATTGTTTATGCCGCAGATATTCTTCAACCCTAAATACGCTAGTTTCAATTTAAATTAAATTTAAACTCAATCAATCAAATTTTTTAATTTTTATTTTTATTACATTATTTTTTATTCTATTTGTTAATCCAAATTTTTTATTTATTTCTATGAAAATTATACTTTTCCAAATTATACTACGCAAAAACAAAGATAATTTGTTTATGCAACAAAAACGAATTATATTTGTGTTTGTGAAACAAATTATATTTGTTTTTGGTTCGCTAACCATGACAGATCGATTTAAAAAAAATAGAAATAGTTGTAAAGGCTCGAACAGTGGGACTTTTATATATCTATTGGGATCTTGACAATCACACGGTGGATTCGATTCCAGTAAAAAAAATGCGGGGTATGGTTTTCTGTTATATTTCCAAATTTCGACCCGTAAAGTTGGATTTATCGTTGACACCATGACATGCGCGTGATCCTTCCTAAGGATACGAAAAGTCGCATATGTTATTCTTTTTTGTGGGTCATGTGGAATGGAGTTGCGCGTTGTGTAGAGTTTTTTTTCCAAACGGAACGCCCTGTTCGCGAGCTCCTCTAGTTTAGGGAATACGCGCATGGCTTATACGCAATCATCTCGATATTTAGGGGTGCACTGAATCCGACATACAGGGTGTCGCTAGATTCACGACCCGAAGCTCGAAGGAGCTTCGGAGCGTTTTAGAGCAAGAAAAAGTTGTTTTTATTTTTATGTAAAACAAAAAGTGTTTAAATGAGCCGAATCAACTTCGAGCTTTCGTGCTCGAGATTCGACGATTTTCCTTCACGATCGTCAAGAAATCATTTTCCTCCACGATCGTCAAAATCAACCCTTTGAGCCATTGTGGGATTTACGTTTTCTGGTTTTTGATGCCTCCCCGAACTTTGACGAGTGTAAAAACAAATTGAACAGTAATTGTTTGTCAATTGGTCAAATTCCACTCATCGAGAGACGCGGTAACCGCTCGGCCCGACTCAGAATATTCGAATTTGGCTTTTTCACGAATTCACAAGACGAAGACGATTTTTAAATGATTTTTTATCGTTTTGTTTCTGGATAAAATCGAACTTCTTACTTTTTCATGGAAAAACGCATTTTTTCCCGATGGCAGGTTTTTTCCGAAATTCAATTTACCTCGAAAAGTTTTAAAGAACTGTTTCCTCATTTTGTGAGTCGCAAAATTTTTTGTGAACAAGAAGATTTTGTTTTTTGTAGATTTTCAAGTTTTATGGGAACAAGTCGCGGAGACAGAACGTCCTACGCGAATCATTCCTCGGTGCACCGAGTAAATTCGTTTTCATTAATAAAATATCGGCTCCTCGAACGTCCACGAGAGGAAATCCAGATAAGGGTTTCCTCCCGGAACTCTCGAATTAAATATTCTCGAATGCTTGGCCGATTGAGTTCTTCTGTACAATAGATTCCCCTCCACCGATGGAGCATGTTGTAGGCTGCATGCATAACGAGCTTTTCAATGCGTGTGGATATGCGGAACCCAATGCCTTGTCAGACAAAGGTGCACTTATGTTTGGAGCATCAAGTGCACATGCATCGAGTCCTCGTGCCCATTTTCCCTTTGCTTTTTTCCCCCACAAAAACCTCAAGAAAGGTTCGGGCCTTTGACTGTGAATGGAGGACAAAAAAAAAGGAATCATTGACTATAAAGTTAAAAAAAAAATTTAACGTTTAGCGATGGACCTACGAAGGTCGAAAATGAAGGAAAAGCCTTTCGGGACCTGCAGGATTATGCATGGCCATGAAATTTTTTTATTTTACCAGTTGAAATCGAGCCACGATCACTCAGAATCATTTTTCACGTATTTTCAAAATTCAGGCGAGCGTTATTTTCTGTCACGTGGGTGAAATAAATCGATTTTCACGATTTCTGAGCATAGGTAAGTTTCATTAAATTATTGACGTGTCTTCGGATAAAAGCAGTAGAGATTGGAGCGTTGAATTCCTATCGCAATTATCATTGTTGTTCTTTCTCGTTTGACCTTTTTTTCGTGTTGCTTGACTCGTCACTGTATCAGAGATCCTCAGAATTCACAGACACAATTATTCTCTCTTTATTTATTTCGTAGTTATGTGAACGTTCGTTGTATTTTCTGTTCAATTCAGCCCGCAAGGGTTTTGTGCTTTGCGTATTAAGTGTAGAAAGGATTAGCAGTAGACCGAGCGACACTGTGATTCGATAGAAGCAGCTATTCTGCGACTCGGTGAGTAAATCTTACTGGATAATGAATAGCGATGTTTTTCCTATTTTCGTTTTAATGTTGCTCGCTAAAGTTATAATAAAAAATTACACTTTACACTTGCAAATGATACTTGCATTTTGCACTTTTTATGGCTCAGATTATTCGCAAAAAGTGTCACTGAATATTTAGGGCCGAAGCCAATCGAGCGTCGATACAAAATTTAAAAAAATTCCCATTCTATGAAAAGTCACGCAAATCCAAAAATTCCAATAAAAAAATACAAGAAATAAACGGAAGGACGAAGTGAAAACTCGCACGGAAAAATCTCCCAATCGCTTTTTGTGAGTGAGGAATAATTTACGATAAAGTAACGAATACAGTTTTTTTTCTTCCCTCTGTCGCTCTGAACGCTTTTTTTTCAATTTGATATTTTTCGGAATCCCAATATTTTGACCCTGAATGGATTGAAACGTTTGTAGAAAACGATGAATGACTTTGGCAGGACCGAACGTACGCATGCGCTCCCGAGTGTCTCAACTTAACAAAGAGACGATTACACCCTCCACGAAAAGAGGCACCGGTTCGTTCGCAAAAAAAAGCTACCGAAAAGTTGTTCTCGATATATAAAAACTTTTGCCGAACGCCGCGTTATAGTTCAAGAATCACGTGATTGTTAACCTTCTTGAAAGGCAAAAAAGACGAAAAACAAATAATATTTTCTGAACCCGCGAGTTTGAACGATTTTGTGAAATGTGACACGACGAAACGTCTAACCGAAACGCCGAGCGACAAAACGCCAATAAAAATCGAAAAATATATCAAATCATTCGATAATACGTTCTGACGGAATCGTCGCACCGATAGTCGAGTCAAGAACTTAAGGGATTACGATTATTGGACATGGGATTGATAAATTAACAAAAAACTCAATGAGCAAACTTCAGCTACGATTTTCAATCGACTGCGCATGCAAAGGCCGTGTGCACAGTCTTGAGATGTCTAGAATCCTGAAAACTCGGGAGAAAAACGTCGAAAGAGAGTGAGCCCGAAGTACAAAGAACTCTTCGTTCTTTCATCGTAGCTGTATATTATTTGTTTACATAGTCAGTACCCACGTCGAGTCTTTCAAATCCTTTGATGTTTGATTACTGCTGCCGACCTTGAGATCCAACGATGCTCACTAGCACGTGCGATTCATCGAGCAAAATAGGGAAATATGATGAAGAAATCGATTTTCACTCGATGGAACGTGAGCAAAGCCTCAATTTTCCGTTTGTGAATCCGACACGAAGCGGCAAAGTGATTATGAATCGTATTATCGTTGTCATTATCACTACGACTGTTTCGTAAAATAGAATGAGACAGTGAAGCGATTTTCAATCGTAATATTATCAGCGCGGGACTGCGAAACATTTGTAACATGATTACGAGCAGTTTTTACCTTTCGTGAATTCGGACTGGCAGATTTTTTCGACTATTTATTCAATTCTATTTTTATTTTTATTTTCATTTTCATTTTTATTATTTTTTATTTTTTATTTTCATTTTTATTCATTATTTTTTTTATTTTATTTGATTCGCGTTTTGTCGCTCGGTTTGTAATCAGCGTCTGTCTCCATAAACCCCATGGCAGTTGGTGGACGTTATTCCGTAAATTTCCGGTCAAACATCGCAGTGGTTATAGACCCTGAGGTAACGCTTCATTGGAGATACGATGTGCATGAGTTTACGTTTAAGCATCTTCACCGCAACACGTCTGAAAGACTTTGCATCAATACTTAGCTATCGAATTATCGAAATTGATCCTCCAACGAGAATCGATGACGATGGGCTAGTCTAGACGGGCAGAAAATTTCGAACATTCACGAAAGTTCTCGGTCCAAAGTCCTCATTGATTTAAATTCAACCTGCAGGAGACGTGGATTTTTTAAGAACTACGAATTCCACTCGACCGAATAATTTTTTCGAATATTTCACATTTCGATGACTTTTTTCTGGGATGACGATTAGGAAAAAGTTGTCCGTCATTTAAAAGAATTTCCATCGATCCTGCAATTTCTCTATTAATTTCTGAATTAATGAAAAAAGTCTTGGGTTGAAAAATAAAATCGTAATAAAAGGCAACGACGATGGAAAAGAAAACGGAGGTTCGCCATGGCTCAGGGATGATATTGGAAAACGTTATAAAAATTTGTGCGCGACATTCTCGAAATTTTCATGAAAAAAAAAACGATTCTTGCGTTTCGTCCAAAACCCAGTTACAGTGCGTGTGACAATGATTTATGAAACGTCTAAACCCGGATGAACGCAATTTAGGGATGAAAAAAATTCATAAACGATGTTTTTTCGACGAATTTCTGGACGAAATTTGAGTCTGGAGAATAGGCTTTTGAAAAATGTTCAAGAGTCTCGAATGGAAAACTTTGCTTCATCGGGTCTACATCGATAAACGTTTATGTACAATCGCATGCCTGTACGCACACGTCCATATTCGAGATCGATATCAAAACGTCACTCGTACCACGCAAATGTTGTAACGCAAACATACCATCGGTAAAACATTGAAAATCATTGAAAAGTTTTTCGTTCTTTTTTTAAATAATTTCCTCATCAGTCTCATCTCATAAAAAGTTTGCAATTGTAGTAGCACTTTAGGATTTATTTTCGATTGCTACATCGTTCCATTACGTCATGACCTTTGATCATGGAATGACAACGAACTACAATTATCACGAGAGACAAGTTTGGCAGTACAACAAAATTCTCCATTTCTCTAAATAAGAAACGATTTCGTGAACATTTGAAAAATTTACTGTCAGCTTCATATTTTGCTACTCAAGGTCACGTCGAAATAAATGTTCCATGGGAATTATTAATATTTAAAAACATCACTTCGAAAGCAATGTTTTTGACGTTGCAATATATTCGAGTCCCTAAACAATCAATCGTGCCGCACGACAAAGAGAAATTATCGGGGAGAATTTGTATAATCAGGATCACAAATAGCCAAATGGTTGTCCTGCAAAAATCTCGATTTAAATTTTAAAGAACATGAGAAGTGGTAGAAAAATTTTGTTCAATGCAGACAACATCATTTTCACTACCATGCATGATCGAAGTCTCATTTATTACCGCATGTAGGTTAGCAACTTTGTTTACGTTATTGTTGTATTATAGCGGGACCAGAATCCTGATGGCGATGTTGTGACGACACAACCCCGAGGTTTGAATAAGGTGAGTTCACACGTAATCATTTCGCACTTTCCACCAACTGCTTTGTATTAAATTTCATTTTGCTGGTTGATTAACATTTTTTTGAAAATTCATTGCTCTGATTAATCGAACATTGTTTTTTAAATATATTTATTATTTTTCACAATCGTGCTTCACGTCATTCCGATCGAAGAGGCTGTTTCATTTTTTTCTACATTCAAAGCGTGCTCGATCGACTCAGTTTTTTAACGATTTTTTTATAACGCAAATAATTGTTCTTTTTTTGTGTTTATCTGAATCGAAAGACGAATTATTGCGTTGCACATTTAAAAAGATTTGAGCTTTGTAGTGGCACGTTTGCACACAGCACCATTTTATTCACGTTCACAAATCGTTACACGATCAAAAAATCATGCCATGATAATCGGCCTCTTGAAAGACATCGAAAAACGTCGTCCAAATGATCGAAGATTTATGGTAATTTTTTCGCTTCTAACACACTTTTTGCGTTTATGGATTAAAAATGTATTTTCTGCTAATTATTTTCAAGGAATAAAATCCTTACGTATGATAAAAGACTCGATTATTGGTTTCACGAGTTCCAACCCTACGAAAAAATGTCCTTGAAGAAACGACCATGACAACGTATTCGAAGGACGAAATGTTCTGAACCTCGTAGGCCGTACGAACGCATTTCTACTAAAACTATCATATCGTCGTGAAAAATTAATGGACCATGCATTTTTCGGAATAAAAAATATCAACATTTCATAACAGAGCAATTTATATTAATTGGGGTTTATCGAATCTTTGGATCCTCCTCAAAAACTAGGATGAGCGAAGCTGACTCGGCGTTAAAAGTTTCGATCGATTATAATTTCGAGTGAGAAGTCTTGTAAGGTTTTTTTTCGGTGAGGCTTCCTTTTCACGAGTTACTAATTACTGCAGTCAGTGGCAACGTGTTCTTTTATGACATATACTGTCGACACTGTTCAAGATAGCGCAAAAGTTCAAAGAACCAAAGTTGTAGAGTACGACACGTTCTACAAAAAAGGTTCAGGTGACTTGTTTCTACCTTCATTACTTTAGCCGCTACAGAGAATCGATTGGAGGGTTAGAAAAAAATTGAGCCCGGAAGCATCCTTTCAATCTATTCTCAGGACCAAACTACTGGTCGTAGAAAAAAGTTGACGGAAGCTTTTCGGCAGGAAACTAAATTCTGTACAAATTTTGTCCTATGAAGTTTTGCTCTATCTCTAACAGTTTCGACAGTCCATGCATTGAAAGAAAGCACATTCTTTAATTTAAGTATTTAACAATTGATCTGATTGACGATCAGTATTTCGAGTCTATACTTGAGAGCATTCGTCAAGTTTTACTTTCATAATTATTTTATATTACCATACTGCTAAAAAAAAGTCTGTATCCATTTTTCTCCTTCTCCTAAAACCCGTTAATAAAATATGAATGAAAATGTGATCGACATTGTGAGCACGCTTTCTTCGGCTTGTCTGAACTTCCGGGTAGTCGTCACTAATCAATAAATATCTCATCAACGGTGATTAACAGAGAAAAATGGTTAAAAACTGTTGACCCTAAGATTCTGGCAATATTATTGCCTGCACATTGTTTCCAAGTTCTAATGATAGTCTACATTTTTAAAGGAGGATGAGAGCGAAGAGGAAGCTGTCACTGCGCAACCGCAGGGTGGAGCTTCTCAGGGCGCTGCCGGCACGACCGTATTCGCGATGCCTCCACCTCCTTCGCAAAGTGCGGTCCCGAATGAGGGCACCAACTTGACGAGTGGGGCAGAACGTCCCTTGTATGGCGAAGGTAAACCACGATCGTGATTATAATCAAACAAAACGAAAAAAAAAAAAAAAAAAAATTTTTATTTCTCTCTCGGTCAATCAGTAAATGCATCAAACAAAGTGTACAAAACTTATAATGGAAAACACACTTGAGAGAAGAGCCAAAAGAGAAAAAAGCATTGTCACGATAAGCTTAGACGTTGCGAAGTATCGCAAGATTTGCTAATACAGTTAAACTCGATTTTTCGGTCAACGCGATTTTCCAAATCAATTACAATAACAAAAAAGAAACGAGAACTGTGTGTCGTGGAATTCTCAAAATTGTATCGCGTAGGTTTATTTTTTTAATTAAATATTATTCTCCGCTAAGTTATTCCTCGTTTGAGATAATAGTCGCTTGTATTAGAATTCACGTTTACCCTCCTACGTAGACAGACTATGTAAAACGTGAATGACGGAAAGTTGAAAAAAAGCGCCTCTGATAAAAAATGCCATTCTTTTATTTATTTTTTCGTGTCATTTTATCGGATCGCCTCTTTAAAACTCGTTCACTTAGTAGTCACAACTGAAAAATCATTTTTTACCAGCTCACTGCACTGTTTCTAACACGAGGCTATTATTTCATTATTCATTAACTTTTCTACGCACAAAACTGGCTCAATTCTTTGTTGCCAAACATTTCCCGTTACTCGCATTCAGTTGACAATTTTTTTAGACCTAACCAACTGTCTAGACTACCAAATCAGTAGTAAATTTAATGGTGAATTTATTTCCAATTCAAATTGCGTTTCTACGCAAGTAACGGCGTTAAAAAACGAACCGAATCTCTGCACTTTACCTCTATAATTGTAACATCAGTTGAGCTAGAAAAAGCCTCGTTTTTCAATGTGTCCATATAATTCGTCAAATTTATACAATATTTTTAGTGCTTTTATTTTTCGGTTCGCTATTCAACGACTTGGAAGTAGGTGGAGCTTTAATTTTCAATTTAAAAAATAGATTTTTCGTTACTCGGAATAACGACTTAAGTTAGTTGTCTCGCCCAAACGCTTGGATCAGGAATTTTCAGTTTTTTGTTTCTTCATGAGTTCGAATTCGAAATTGTTTTCTTTTCATTGTTACGGCTTCGCAAACAAATGTGGCGAGACAACTATCTTAATTGTTATAATTGATTAATACGTAAGTATTTTAATAACGAAACATTTTAGATTGGCCTTTGACCAGTTTGTGAGTAGTCTCGATATTAACGAGTTTCAAGGATGGTAAGAGGAGTAATAGCCGTACTTTGGAGCCTGAAGCCTTATCGAGCTTTTATTTTTATTCTGACTGGAAACGAGCTTCAGATGGCCGATCTTCCGATGCTGGAGAGCCGGCCAGATGTCAGTCATCGCAAAACACCAGTTTGGTTTATTTTTATTTTGTGCCATCGCAATAATAATTTATATTTTTCAAGCCCATAACGTACCTGATCTTTCAATTTTTTTTTTCATTCAACCTCACGATTAGCCGAATGTTTTTATTTTCACGAAACTCGATTACATCGTACGAGAACAAACAAACACTGCTGCCAATAATTTACACAATTTTTACATGAAGAAATGGATGAGATGCTAAAAAATTAATTGTTCGAATTAGAAATAATGAGAATTTGCCTGATTAACCTGAGCCCGAACCAGAAAGGCATAAATATTCGGATTGATAAATATTAATGGAAAAAGAAAGTCAAGTATCTCTTCCTGTCGACGCTTATCGCTCGAAGAATATCGTGCAACCATATGAATTATTATTGTTCGAAAAGCCAAGCGATTAGCCGAACACCAAGTAATGAGATGATTTTCGTGGCGACAGTCACAAATCCTTTCATAGGCACGAACGTCGGGTCAACAGCAGCAGGTCCAACCAAATGGTAGTCGGGTTTGGAGCGAAATCAAGCACCGATCCATGCGAGGAGAAGAGATAAAACTGCAACCAGTACGTCGCCAACGGAAGCAGCAGCTGCATCAGCATAAAAGTCGAGCACTGTCCCCCCGTTATCAACAGCCACGAATCACATCCGATCACTAAAGAAAAACAAGAAAAAACAGCATTTGGTATGCGGCTCATGAAAACAAAAAGCGAGAAACAACAATAGAAACAAAGCTACACAAAAGCGAATGATAAGAAAATGTGATGTTTGAATATCACGCGTAGAAGAAAAATCATAAGATCATAAGCCTCGTATACAACGTCGAATATGTTGTTAGATATGTACAAATTGTCAAGTATTTTTCTTCTTTTGTTCATAACTCTAAGATAAAATCACGTGTGTGGGGAAAAAAGTGATCGACGTTCTCTTGGCACCCTCTTGACGAACCTAAAGTTGCTAGATATTTCCAATTATGTACTCTATACATAAATATATATCTATATATCATAAATATCTGTAAATATATATAGATATTTACATATTATAAATATTATTCATATTTATAAATATATGTAAATATATATAGATATTTACATATTATAAATATTATTCATGTAAATATATATAGATATTTACATATTATAAATATTATTCATATTTATAAATATAAATAAATATATATATACATATATATTTATGCTGTAATGAGAGAAACGATGAACATTTGTCACAATCTTGTATTGTACAGTACTGCAACGCATTAGACTTTTAATTTTAATACGCCCTCGTAAGCCCATGGTTTACGTAGTTTTTCATGGCAGCATCGAGTCAAGAGTGAAGATTCTTTTACTGAAAGATCATCGGTAGCCTTATTACCAGTCAGAATGAGCTACATTTTTCATTCGGTTTCGAGCAACCGAACGTCGAACTAAAATATTGCGAATTGCGTTACATTAGTCTTCTCGACTTATTCGACTTCAGCGCGGTAAGGATCAACCATTGGGATTCAGTTTACCATTTTTAATATTCCAGACGATATTCGTAATACTTAAAAAAAAAAAAACAGGCTGTGCAGGGCGATTTCTTAAGTTCCAACTGACCATTGTTTTAATCTAGTTCTGAGGACGAGAAATTTCTCGTAATTGATTTTCATGCCTGAGGGCTTTCCTTATCGTTTCTCGGATTTTAGAAAAATTTAGTTTTTCCATGAACTTTTGAATTCCTGATAAAATCGGAAATCCCATGTTTATGGATAATCATTGGTCCAGTGCATGACCTACGAGACCCGAACACAGGTTTCCATTTTTTTTTCCGAGTTTCAAGGAATAATGTTCTTCCGGTTCGTTTTGCTTTCTCACTATTATTACTAAGCACCTTCGGAGTTTATATCGCTCTGTTACACACGAAGCTTGCCTCTCTGAGTTTCTCATTATAAACGCTTTCCACCCTTCCAGAATTCGGCTCATGGTGGCGAGCATACTCCATGCTTACAGGCATTTTCTTTATGATTTTGGGAACTTTGCTCCCACGAGTTTTCGGGATCGAGATGCTAGCTCACGGGCTGTCGCGAGATCAACCGAATGCAATTAAGAGGATGTGAACGAATGGCTAATTTTGAAACTTAATCAATTATCAAATTCTTAGGGCATCACTTACACGCAACAAGCTCTCCGTGGACATTTACACTCAAGATCGAAAGTCTCGAGTTGGGAGAAGAACATTTTTGTCCACTTGTTTATTCTCTTTACTCTGTTGATTAAATTCATTGATTAATTATCAGTACGAACAAAGGACATAATTACCTATCACTGGTTAATAAATGACTCATGAATAGTGTGTCCGAATGAGGAAAAGTGGATGAAAGTGATTTTCCCCCAAAATTTCGATCGCTTGGGTATGATTTTTGGGAAACTCAACGCGGCCGAGAGCACGACATGAATTTTTGCTATTCCACGACGACAAGTAGAAGTTGGACGCTCATGCTTCGTTCCTCGTTATAAAAATATTGTGAATATGGCAGCTCGTTACAAGTTTCAAAGATTTTCTTCATTTATTGCAGTAAAAACATCGCTATGAAAATATGTTCCCATTCGCAAGCAAATTTATGGGCAACAAGACTCATAACTAACGACCGAGTAAGTGAACATGAACCTCTGAAACAAATGAAATGTCTTTGATAGTTGAATTTGATATGTTATAAAGAATCAGAACTAAATCGACTCGCCGACGTTAGATTTTCGCCGAAAATGGGTTCTTACGAGTTTGAAAATTCGAGCGATAAAAGCCTTGGTAGAAAAACAAAATAATAAAAGGAAAAGCATAGAAATGGGATTAGGATGCAAGGGCGTAAATCGGATGATAAAGAATCGAGGCATATGTACTTTTTCTCGAACGCGCAAGACAGAGAAACGAATGTTGGCGTAAGTGAATTTATAACTGTGCAGATAATACTCTTTTCGTGGAAATCGCCTGTAGCGCGACGGATCTCTCTGCCTTCGTAGTCATTTCCGGTCCCGGTGACGTCACAGTTTTTTAAATTTATTCCCTTCGTTCTACACAAATGGCGCGATCACGCTCTGAAAAAAAGACTAGAAAACGTTTGACTATCGCTCAGGACCGCATTTCACCTTCCTGGCAAAAAAAAAAAAAAACAATAATGGGCGCTATTGCGTTCAGTCGAAGATTCACGTCGATATATTTATTCATGATATGCGTCGAGCAACGTTTTTCCTTTCACCCGATCCGCGCCCACCTTCGAGCCTTCTCAAAAATCAATCAATAAAATGAGACGAACGATGGACTCGGAATATTGGCCAGGTCCTGCCGGTACTATAACCATCACTGTAACTAAATTTCCACGAGGCATTCATGACCTTTTACTGCAAATTTGTATTATTACGACTTTTATTTTTTCAATAATATTGAAATAAAAATGTGTTCTTCTAGTATCTAGTGATGTATAAATGGATCTTGTTATTATAGTTGCACGTGGTCGAGTTAATCAACAACAGAGAGAAAGATGAATAACGAAGGAACACGCATTTGCATCAATGTTGAAGATAATGTTAATCGAATCTGTAAATCCATATCCATTTATTGTAATTCTTGTTGAGGGTTACTTTCCTCGAATTCAAATAAATTTAATCAATTCATTCAATTATTCATTCAAGTTGAATCAAGCAGTTGTCCTTGGATTAATAATCATAATAGGCACTATGAGGAGGAGACAAAAGGGAAGGATAAAAATACACATTGGGGATAAATCATTCGAATGCTTTGTTGGAATTTCATTTGCGCATCACTCGGAGACGAGTCCCAAAAAATAAACGAGCCGTTTTCATCGTTATCGATATATTAGACAAATATTTCTTCGTATATGCCTGACAGTGAAAAAAAAAACAAATTCCACACTATTTATACGTAGAATAGCGAAGAAAAGAAAAACGAAGAAATGTACGAAGAGGATGTATGATCCTACGTTTTAAATATATATCTGACGTATCGTTAAAACAGAGTTCATTGAGTAACCTCGACCCCTGACGCGAACTAGCAACGAAAATATACTCGACCCACATATTTCGTTGCTTTCTTACTATCTCGATAAATAATTGGAATTAAACTGATGAATAAACCAGTCTCCAAAAACATCGTATGGATTTTTCCTCCTCATTTTCGTTCCCAGGTGATGCATACAATATCATATTTTTTCCTCATTGGCCTCGTGTGTCGGTAAAAACGTTTCTACGTTTTAAAACAATCGGGAAAAATTAAAATTGCGAGCTTGATTTTTGGCCAATCGATTTATCAACCGCTCTCGTACGTCGAGCGTCTTAATTTTCGGGATTTTCGGTAAATCGACCGCTCTGGTGCATGCGAATTATCATTATTCAGGGAAAATGCGCAGAGAAGAGATTTTCTATCTTTTCGTTCATCTCGTCCAGGTGCAAATAGTTGTGGATTCAACTGGATGTCGAAGGAGAGATCGCCCTCGTGAGTGCGAGAGAGACCGATCACGGTAAACTGCCTGACGAGCCGATATGTTACGATTGGGATTCTCCAAAAACTTGTTATGATTCATCCGGGTCATTTTTCACCACAAAACCCGAAGTTCATGTTAATTTCGTTTGTGATCAATGGTTAAAATACGTTTGACTTTATTTACGGAAATCTTTGACGCGACGATGCGATTGAACCTGTCGTCTGCTCGAGATCAGCTGACGCACCGAGGATCAGCTGTGAAAGTGCGACAGTGGTGCCCTCGCGAGTGGTTGGACTAACTATGTTCATCTAAAAAGCATTTTGTCACACACAGAAACGGTTTACCATGCCCAAAATGGACGATCGCGTCGTCGAATCGGTCGTATACGTGCTCGCTTGATATCTATTTTATTCACAAAATTATTGTGCAATATTAACGGGAGTATGGGTACACTCTCGTTAATTCGTTTTCGTTAATAATTTCCATAAAATAATGAGGAGACCGCGAGGTGGCGATATAGTGAATGTTCCGGCTAAAGAGAACACATCGATAAGCTCTCTGTTCTCGGAGCAGAGTATTCCTGTGAATACGTGTTCAGTGAGTTCCTCGCGTCTGTGTGCTCCTCCGTGTACTCGTTAAAAAGACGATAGTAAATATCAAACAAATACGAAACAGCGGGTGGTGAAGAAGTGCATGCTAAATTCTGTGTAACTCGCTCCCCTTCGTTCAACCAAATAAGTGCATCGTTCGACCGGAAATATTAAATTCTTGAGCGTCTGTTTTTTGTTTCGCTTTTATAACTATCGTTTTAGAAAGGGCGATTGCGAGCGTATGAAATAAGTTCGTATATTTCGAGTTCCGACACGATGAGCATTGAGTGTGCCATCTGCTGCGAACATTTACAGTCCTCCGAAACTATACATCACACACCATGCGGGCATGTTTTTCATCAAATCTGTCTGTCCAAATGGTTCGAGAGGTAAGAAAAAAGCAAAAAACATGTCCTTCGATAATGTTTCGTGCATCCCTTGCTGGATAACGTTCAAACGGAATCGGGAAAAGGTATTAAGTGGGCCTTTGTTTGCGATCCTCTTCCGAAAATCGGGGAGTCGTTTGCCATCGTAAATGGCAGGCAGAAAGAAAGAGACAGATGCCTCTAAGCTAGAACGCTAGAAATGCTTTAGAGCGATTGTCGCAAAGAATACATCGTTCGCCGATTGGTCGAGCTCTGTTCCAACACATTCTTAGACCCGTAATTCACAAATTTTACACATGGCCCTTATTTATGAGCGGATCACATATTTTGACTATCGCAAGGACGGAAGCTCGGAGAAACGTTTAAAAACTCGATAATGCTACGATCTCATCAAGCTATTGCTTTTCACACAGTCTTCTATTCAGAACAAGAGCCATGATTTCTTTCTTTGATTTTTTCAAGATTTCAATCCTCGTAGCAATTTCTCTATTACGGTATCGAGTGTGCACCTTTGGAACGGGACAACCTCAATATATTTTTATGTCAATTTTTTGAACGAAGCAAATGATTCTCCATTTTTTGACGGTTATGCTCTAAAAATCACATGTATCATTTTTGTAGCTACGTCGTGTCCAGTTGTGCGGAATGTTGCAAGTCGATGAATTATGACGATGCGAGCTTCAAAATCGTTGCTTACTTTCGTTGGACTATTTTTTTATGCTTCAAAAGAAAAAAAAAATTGTGATATTTCGTTAATTTTGGCAAAAAAATTCAACCCGATCGGGAATTCGTTAGATGACATAAAAAGCTGTTCGACGTACGACGTCACGAGCAATAGAACATATTTCATATCATAATCGTTGATACTAATCATCTTGGTGATAATCAGAATGAAGTGCGGAATATTTCCGTTCGAAAAATGCGTCATATGAAGAATATGAAACATAACCTATGTTAACCATGACTAATTCGATCACGCAGCCGATATTTATGGTAAACTCGTTTTTTTTCGAGTTTTTATCTTGGGCAAATCGTCTGTACTGGGGCCTGTCAAACGTGAAAAACGTTACAAGCAAATTGTATTGGTTCGACTAAAATTAATCGATGATTCATAATACAAAAAGTAAAAAAATTTCAATATTCTTCGAACGTATAAGCAAAGGAAAATGAACAATTTGCTATAGACGTTACTCGAAACACGCGTCATATAGGACGTGTTCGATATCACATTTCCCGACGATATTAAAAAGCGGACGAGATAAAAAAAACTGCCGAATGATAAGCAAGAACTGTAGAATTATTGTTAAAAAAGAATTATGGCTCTATGCCAAACTCCTTTCAAGACACAAGCGTTTAGAGTAGAAATGATTGATGAAATATGTTTCAATGGGGATGATCATGAATGTACAACCTGTCAATGACGTTTAAAAGTGAGGTTAGGATGTCGCGAGTAAAACAGGGTTCCTAGAAAGCGAAGGCTAATTCACATACTGAGTTGAACTCGGATTCTTATATTTTGATATTTCGTTTCGACGTCACTCGAGGAACATTTTCTTTTTCCATAAATGGCGTCTGTCCCCTGAGATTCGAGGTAAACAGTAGCTTCATGTTACTCGAATGAATAAAATTTTTTGAAACAATTGTATCAGCAACTTTGCAGTCGCATTGAATGAAAAACTTGTCGTATTTTCGAATAAACAATCTAAAAAATTAACTGATGTGATAACGAATTTTTTTGTCACCAAAACAGGTCAAAAACGTGTCCGGAATGCCGGCAAAAAGTTGCGGAAAGTAAAATTGGTAGAATTTACTTGCATTACACGAGCAACGACAATGTCATATCTTCGCTGCAGTCCAAAATAGCGGGTCTCAATCACGAGCTGCTCATTAAAGAAATTGAAATAATTGAAAGTAATTCAAACAACACAAAATTGTCGACGGTGCTCAAGTCTAAGGAGAGCGAATTAAGAAGACTGGAAGCTGATCTTTGGATTGCGAGGGAACATAACAGTCTCTGGAAGAACCATGCCCAAGTGGAAATGGCGGAGCATGATATTTCGAAAAAGGAAGTGTCTCGGCTGACGAAAGAATTAAATGACATGAAGAGGTTTGGCACGATTTATTTCTGCATAAATCCAACGGATAACTTTCTTAACCGCTGTCGTTATCGTTACGTGATTACACAATGATTATGGGAATAATTTATTGTTCAATTCGTCTCCAGCTCACAGACCGTTGCCGAAGAATGTTGGAAAAAAATTTCAACCATGTTTCGTGGCATAGGAGATCACGAAGCGATTCTAAAAATGATATCCGACTCGCAGAGGTACATTGAGAACATATTTCCTGTTAAGAGCCTGGATACGGCATTTCAGTGTTCACCGAGAGTTTTCTAACACGAGAACCACGGTTAACCATTTTATTTTGATTTTCATATTCGTGACGATAAATTTCTCCAGTGAGTTGATGAGTAGCACCACCAATCGCTATGATTTGGAACGAACGGTCGCGAGACTCGAAGAAGAACTCGAAATAGATTCGGAGGATCGTATTTTCTCTGCGGAACAACCTTCGAGGAAACGGTAAGTTTCACGTATTCGTGTTGATCCTTTAATTACATCGATATCCAATCGTCGGGATAGCATTTCTAACATTTTTGAATGGCCTAGTTGTATAGACCGGGTCTGTAAGACCCGAACGACTTCCGTTTGTTATTCTTGACCATCCTTATTTTTCTAGAAATAACGGCTTGCGTAATACATTTATTTTTTTCACTATGAAACCATCCTTCGGGTCTCACAGACCCGAAACTTGAAAAAGGCCAAATGACCCGATCAGAATACGCAATTCGCTCTCGTTAGACGAGTTCGATTATTGATTAAAATTTGTTCGAATTTTTAGCCAATTGGAGCAAGATCTCGCGTGTAGCGAAATCGAGAAAATTTCACTCCGACAACAAATAAAGGATCTGGAAGAGAAGGTCGCGTCGTTGGTGGAAATAGCGGACGAACGAATGGCCGATCGAATTGAACCGATGAGGAAAAAATTGAAAGCCAGTGGAATTTCGTTCGACGTAATAGATCTTACCAAAGACCCGGCCGATGCGCTCGTAGATCTTACCGAAGACGATGACGTCATAATTTAGCCCCGTACCAGTAACTAACAGATGATTACGAAAAATACAAAAAACGTATCGTCGAGGTTAACAGCCCTTCGATCGCGATGAATGTCGACACGATTATTCATCCCTGATGCATCTTTGGATCGCTGTGTGTTGTGGGTGGGCCAATATCGTCGGTTTTTCCGCGCAATCTCCAAGCCAATTTTTCCACAAACCTCACTCAGTGCACAAAAAATCATGCATTTATATCGTAGTCAAATTGGAAGCATTGAGAGAAAACCAAGACACTATTTTCTCTCAAATGATACCGCCAAAACAAACGTTGAAAAAGACTACTGTTTTTTTTATATATTTTTCTTCCTTTCAATTATTTCGATGCCGCATTGAAAAAGTGGAAGAAACCAAATGGAAATTTTACTTGTTGTCGAAGTATCGGTCGCAACGACCCACGCTATGTTTTACACAACAAATATATTATAGAGCAGCTGTCCATCAGTGCACTCTGGTGAAAACCCTATTTACAATCGTTTTCGCAATCGAGGTTTATATTCACCCCATAGACTATTGCGTGAGTTTTCCAATAAGTTCTTCGACCCATCGGTTCGCTATTGGCAGAGAATTCGCGAAAATCCTGCATCGCCTCCATTCTCATCAGGAATCATACTTGTCATTTTTCTTTCACCCGTTTAACCAATTTTTCATCATTTCTTCACCACAACATTGTATCCTTTGCCAGAGCCTTTTTTCAGAATTATTCCATGTCTTTGTTTTCCAACATGAACTTTATTTTTTAATGTTTAACAAAACTCGGAAACCTGATTGCCAGCCTTTTTTTAAATCTAAGACGAATAATAAAAATAAGACGAACACGTTAATAATTAAATAAAATCTAAAGTGACTTATTTAATATTTTTCGATAATTACATTTTTTCAACTTACGTTTGAGCAAGTTCCAAAATTCATGTTTTACATTGTAGACTACATACTAGTACGACCAATTGTTTATGTTTCTGAAACTGGCATTTCTGCGAGCCCTCAAGTGGATCCGTCAATTGTACCGCCTGTAAAAATCATAATGCACCTTTCCCAAAGAGAACTTGACGCTCCGAGAGCAACTTGAGTCATTCATTGTTCAGATACGGGTTTTTGGAGAAAATATGAATCTGCTGCCGGCACAACTGACAGATTACCTTAATGCCGATAGTTCATTCGTCGGAGCACTTTGAATAAGCGCTCGCATGTATCGTATCAAGTAATAATATTATTTAGTCTTGGCACTTGATACGATATCACTGGATCTCGAGGGACGAATGAGATCATCCTCGTTTTCTGGCGATAATCATGCGAATAAGAATGCATTAAATTTTAAGGCGTAGATTTAGGATGAATGAAAGGCACGGGACCTCGAAACAGTACCTGCGAATGCAATAAGAAAAAATTGATAGAAAAAAGGCAAAGCAAAGAATAACAAGAGCAACCACAAAATGCTACTTTCCATTTCCAAACATTTTTATCGATGACCAGAGTGACCTACGTTTATATATTGTAGTTGCATGAGTCTAAGTGCGTCGCAAGAGAAAAAACAATGGGCACAATAATTAAACGTGGTTTGATTCATCAACAATTTGTAGACATGGCCACTTTTTATTTTGTAACCTTCTTTCAATCTCGATTAAATTTACAACGATCAACGAATTTTCCTTCGGGTGTAAAAAATTTCGCGAAATAAAATGCTCAGTTGATAAATCGTTATGAAAATATTGATAAAATAGTCTCTGGGGTGTTCTAAATAACGCGCAGTTGATTAAAATTCGTTTTGTAACAATCAAGGAGTTCGATTTTTTCGGTTTGTCTGTAGAGCGGCAGAGTCACGGAAGAGACATTACCGAGGGCGAGATTTTTTATCGACTGAGCGTAGCTGCGTCGAGAACGGATCGACGCATCGGTAAAATAGGGACCTCTGATGTGCATTAAACATCTCAGACATATCAAAAAAGCGAAATATCCAAATCAAGACTAACTGGTTGACAAAAATTACCACACCAGAACGTATGGAAAAAACATTTATACACCGAACTATCGGCAATGAGATTTAGGACGCAATTAACGATTAGTCGCCTTATTATTCATCACTGATTTAAAGTTCTATGCCAGGATGATCGATTGTCGACACGGTTTACCAATGATGTGGCAAGAATATTTTAGAAACTTTCTGCGACCGCACCGTTGTCCCGTTGACTAGATATTCGTTGATTATTAAGGAGGTTGGCTATACATACGACAATATGATGTTGAGCCCGAACGTATAACGGAAGAGCGGAGAGGAACTCTCGAACGAATAAATAAACAAATATTCGGAATAGCTATCAAAACCCTATTAGGATCAGTTTGGTTCTAGACAAGTTAGGAAGAGAATTGGGTGTTTCAATGGGATAGCAAGAAGTGATAGAGTAAGTAACACTCGGTTCCTTTAGGGCTATAACGGGGAGTACAGAGTATCGAGCCGGAACGAGTGGTACCGCAGTCGTCTTTCACTTGGTTCACAATTATTACTTACAAATGTAGTCGAATATGATATAGGTCGGACTTGCTTTAGTGCTGTAGTGGTAATTGGTAAATATATGAATTAGTTTGAAATAGGAATGGAATCTTTTATTAAGTTAATTCTCATTGGGTTTTCAAGATGTGATGAAAACACTGCACCGCAGTGCGTCATTAACCCTTGAGCAGTGATGCTTGATGGCGAAGAGTCGGAGACGCGTTATTTGAACTATCTTGCAAATACCGAATAAGGCTCTAACTTTAAGTAGGAGGTACTTGGAGATGGTCCGCTGAAGCCGACGATGTAGAAAAGACTAAACATTTTGGTTGATTTCCCTTCGTTACTCGTTCCGTCAGGGAATCTTTGAGTCGGCAACCACGATGGTGCAGTGTCGATGAATTAGCTTGAGCGGTGAAGCAATATTCTGATTTCTGCACAAGATTGTCTTTTGCAAGTTTGCATTTTGAATGCTTTGCGGATTTCGCAATATCGGGAGAAAGAAATAATTAAGCTTTTACCATGCATGCATGTAGGCTTGGAGATCTAGCCTCTGACGGTGTCGGGTTTACAACGAAACGCTGCTTGGCTTTTCCAACCGCCGGCGCAAATCCTTCGAAGTTAAGCTCCATAACTCCAGGACACAAGTGAGGGTGAAATCTCGCAGTATTCCCAGCCTGGGGATTCCATCATTGTTGAGTTTCGATATTCCCCACTAATAGCACTGTATTAGTCGTCCGGTGGTGGACAGGAAATCGACGATGCTTTTGATTCGAACGGTGGCTCGATGTTCTCAATATTGTTTGCCAAAAACGACTCATCATCAAATTTTGTCACAAAATTTAGTGTTTTGACGCCAAATATTCAAAAGAGAAGTCGTGACAAGGCACAAGTTGCGCCGCGTATCCATATACGCGAGATAGTGCCATTTTTCGTTACGTTCAAACTCAAAGTGGTCGTCATTAAAAAACGCGTCGATTTATAAAAAATTTAACGGCACTTTATGATTCTGATCCGTGATATAGAAAAGTACGCGTTTTTTCCAGTGGTCAAGAAAACTTGTGTTCGGAATCACATTTGTCGGTAAAACAGAGTATGCCAACTCTTTCGGTTACTGTGAAAAACTAACAGATGGCGTCACCCGGTCATTTCGACTAAATCCTGAAGTATATGTCGCAGGGATCATAATAAAACATTTTTGCTACAGAACAACGACAGAATATTGTTTTTTCTTTGCATTCCGTCATACTTTATATTCGATAAGAGTTTTTTTGCATGTATTTTTTTTTCTTTTAAAATAAAAAATGAGCATCGAGTTATAAATGTTTAGAAATTTAACTTGGTCATATGCCTCGGTAGCGCAGATGGCAGCGCGTAAGTCTCATAATCTTAAGGTCGTGAGTTCGATCCTCACCCGGGGCATTACTTTTTGAATTTCCGTTCTAAATATTTTTTTCCCTTCCTTGTATTATTCCACAATTTCACTCAATGGAGCTACTTTTTCTCGTGGGTTCCAAACCACAGGGGGTAAAGCTTTTAAAAACAATTAGGAAAATTCTATTGGTGTCTGTGAGAATTGAACCCGCGGGCACGTTACCTCTGTGCCATTACCTCCCTTATTAATCGATTAACTATTTTATCGAATTCTCTCGGGAGGTAGAACGATGCAATTAGACTTTTACCATGGATGCATCTAGGTTTGGAAATCCAGTCTCCAGGGAAAAAAAATTAAACAAGGAAACACTGCTTGGCTTTCCTCGCCGCCAGGGCAAACCCTTCGAAGTTGAGCTCCGTAACTCCAGGACACATGTGAGGGTGGAATCTTGCAGTATTCCCGGCCTGGGCATTCCATTATTGTGGAGTTGAGATATTCCCAATGGATAGCGTCGTATTGGTAGTCCGGTGGTGGACAGGAAATCAACGATGCTTTTGAACTGAACGGTGGCTCGATGTTCTTGATGTTGTTTGCTAAAAATGACTCATCATCAGATTTTGTCACAAAATCATTTTCATGCATCTTCAATATAGTTTCACTCTCATATTTAGAGACGCGGGAGCCTTTCTAAATTTGGCATTTTTACGCCAAATATTAAAAAGAGCAGTTCGAACCGACAAGGCAAGTTTTGCCGCGGCTCTTTAGAACTCGAGATGGGGCTATTTTTCATTACGTTCAAACTTAAACTGGTCGTCATTGAAAAACGCCTCGATATAAAAAACGATATGGCAGTTTACACATATGTCTTGGGTGGTGCATCCAATGGACCATGAATTTGTGACCTGTGACCTTGAAAAGTGCTTTGAACCATGACATGAGTTTTTTTACCGAGCCAGCTTCTATTATGGTAAAATTATAAATTGTAATTTTTCGATAACCAATTTTAACGAATTTCGTTCAGAAATAATATGTTTAACAAAAACTATCTTACCAAGGCACTGGGGGTCGTGCGACCAATTGCCATAACTGTTACAAAAAATGTTGTGATGCAGCCTGTAGCTCTCATTACACTTAACTACAAGGCGAAGGTCTACTCGTGAATAATAGCCATTTGGGGGTGGCCATCCTATGCCAAATCAGAAAGTTATTTTTATACGTTTCTATTTGCGACCGAAATGCTAAATACAAATTGGCCACGTTCTATTTACGTTAAACAATACAATTTATAATATCACTACAAAGGCAGGATTTTCATTGGTGTCTAAAAATGATATCATCCATGTACCGACAATGATATGGGTATACAAGGAGTGAAGTATTTCTAGGACCAACCAAATTGACAATCAGGTATTGGCAGTGGTGCGAGGATTCTTCTTTTCATATCATATCATATTACTCACTTCGCATTGTATTGCAGATTGAGGCAATTGCCCCATACATTCGTCGAATTAGTGATTCTAATGAAGACTAAAAGTTTAAAAAATGACAGTTTCCTGCTTCGTTCCTAAGGGTGTTTACTATTTTACAACAATTACGGATGACAGTCTATGTTCAGGAATCGATGAGTCGCAATCTATTTTATAACGTCAAAAGTGGAAACTTTGGTCGGCTTGTAATTAAATCAATACAATTACCGATCACGAGTATCGTGTAAACAGCTGGGAGGCCGAATATGAACTTCACTCCCATTATTTGGCGACGCTTTTAACTCAAACACACACACACATTCGAAATTACACTTTTCGCCGTTAAGAAGTTCCATTAAACGGCGAGCGCCGTCAGATATGGTCCATCTTGTTACAGACTACAAATCACGTCCGCAATCACCCGGCCAGCGTGCTTCCCGCGACCGTCCGTCCAGCGATCTGGGATTTAACGTCGCTGGCTCAATCTTGCCTCATGTATCTTAATCACTACCGCTTGTGCTTTATGTCTTTCCAGCAAACGGAACAGATAATATTTTTTTTACTAATTATATAACAGGCAGCAGTAGCAGGCAAGTGTGATTAATTATACGGGTCATACGACACATTCTCAACGATTGCTTCACGCCCTCAACATCATATTCGGGGTTTTCCCTGAGGTACTAAAAAAACTCGTTCATCATTTATCTGTATTTTTGCCATAACTGTCGATTTTTTGGACTCAAATAATGTCCGGGATTTAAAGCCGAACCTTTCGTTGGCAATTCCGCAGGATATCATGAATCGGAGAACCATATCGCTTTTACTTTTTATTTTTATGTGCACTGAGTCTCATTTCTGTAATAGATTCATTACGATCGATTCAGTGAGTTCCGCGTAGAAATCGACTGAACAATAAACAATTCTAAACAACCTTCATCGTATCTCCGGTCGGTTTTAAAGATTTTTTTATCAATCGCCGATAGAATGCTATCTTACGCTTAGAAGATTAAAGATTTACCATTGGTTCCTCCATATATATTCGTGACGACAAATTAATTCCAGAAGAAAATAATTTTATAGCACAGTGTGACCTAAGCCCGCACTTTACGCACGCTTTTCCGTGACCTGAATAGCTTTTTCTCTTACACCGTGCGAAAAACAATCGCCTAACTCCACAACTGCATGAAAAACAAAAGAAAATACTTTGAAATGTCATGTTAAGCTTGAAAATTCACAGCGACCAAATGACGAGACAGGGATAGGTGTGCGAGTCTCGTGAAAACGATTTCACGTTTTAAAAATAATTAAAGCGAAATCGAGACTGAACGTTGACGATGAGTTTGTTGTGTGTCAATCATAATTTTCATTCTAAAATGAATAGTTCGGAAAGTGAATACAGTGAAGACGAAATTGTTCCGGCCGATATAAAAGAAATAGCAAAATCAGTGACTCTTAACTTGTTACCCAGAAAATCGAAAACGTTTTACACGTTTAGTTAAAAAAAAAAACACACACACACATTACAGTTAGCTGAAAGGCTGACTAGCAGAAACATAAGGCGACACCTAGTGTCAAACATGTTATACTCTCTTTTACTATCTATATAAGAGTTTATTAGGATGAATTCTCTGTAACAGATTTTTATGGCTGGATGCGATAAGTGTTCCCAAAGCCTACCCACTTTTTGTATTTTTTCTCTAATAAAAAAAAAAAAATCACAAAACGAGCGTGTTTCCAATACAAGACGAACTTCTACTAGCGCCTGTTTTGTTTGACAAGTTATTATCTGACGTTTTACTAACTCCAAATGCAGTGTGGATAAATAATGCTGGGGCCTGTAGATGCGACGAAAAAACCTCTCGGAATACCTCCGAGATTTGTGCCGTACATGGAGAAGCACAGAATTTACGAGTTATTTCATGTTCGTCTTCCGCTATTTCGTACTTTTTCTAAAAATCATAAAATCCTAACATGGAAACAGGTTAAACGATATCCATGAGTTTTTTCTCGTCGAAATAACGAATCAAATAGCGGCGAGCTGTAAGATAAAAAACTGAGAGGATAATCGAAGAAAATTCGATTATTGAGACGAAACTTATTATCGAAGGTGACATTTCCAGAAAGCCCAGAAAGCTGAGCCTACAAAGCTGAGCTACGACTATACTTATTAAAGATTGGACGAAAAATATGGAAAAATGTCGCTTTCGAGATTCGTAGCTATGTCTCTCGCATCCGTAGTCGCACAGTCCAGACGAATTTTGACCTTGAAATACGGAAACGAATAAAAAAGTGTTTACAGTGAGAAAATTGATAGAAAAAAGTGATCGTGCTTATTTTTTGGCTCCAGGAACTCGCGACGGGACTAGTAATTCAGCAGCCCTCGGATCCAATTCTTTACTTGAAACAAAGTTTGAGACTAGCGTCAAAAAAACGCGATCTCCCACGACTTATACTTTTGGGCGAACCATATTCGAAAATTCTCAATTTGGCGAATATGCTACAGAAAAAATTGGGTTTGAAGCTCATAACACTTACAGACGTTCATCAAGTTTCACCCCGAACTCAAGAGGAAAATCTCACCGATGAAGATATCATTCACAATTTGAAGGTCATTCTGAAGGAAATGGCGTACGATTACAGCGGCTGGATTTTAGTTGGTGAGCCTAGAACTATTTCCACCAAGTATATAAATCATGCTGTAAAAATGTTAAATCGTAGGTTTACAAAAATCAGAAATGCCGAATTTTCGAAAATCGATAAGTTTGAACAAATTTCGCTGACCGATTGCTGGCGACCGGAAATTAATTTATCACGAAAGTGCAACGACACGTTATGCTTGCTCGGTTCTTGCAAGCTCCTATAGAAATAAGAAAGTACAGGCAAGGAGGAAAAAGAGGGGGAAAAGGGCCTTGCAGCTTCGATTCATAAGACTTTGGCTCAGATGCCGAATTTCTAGTTTTTTATGATCGCTTTGCAAGCACGTTGTTACTACTTTGATTCACTGAACAAAAATAAAATTAAAAAGAAACACAAAACTTGAAAAGGTTTGCCAAGAACACGAAGAGAAGCCCAAGCGATTCAACGTGCTGGGATAATACCAACGCATGTCCTGGAGATCGTAAGCTCGCCTAAGCATCCGTGTAGAGAGCCAGAAAGATTCGATAGTCCGAATACTTGTCCCGGTCTGAGCGAGTTGTACAAGAATCTATTGATCGTATGTAAAAACGCATGGAGACGAAATTTGCACGATCGGTTGATCAGGTTCATGAAGAAACGTTATTTTCGGCATTCTATGAACACTTCTAGAAAGTGGAAACCGGCGGCAGAGGAATGGAGGCTCTTGCCGAGGCATGTGCAATGATGGCCAAGAAACGTAAACATTGCGGCGCCCCTTGTCTATTTCGCGTTGCTTTGCTCGGGCCGCGAGGTTCGGGCTGTCGTAGTGTGGCTAATTATCTCTCGCAGCGATTCAAGTTGGTCCACGGTAAAGCAAACGAAAATTATTCCCATAAGGCCACAAAAACAAAAAGAAAATCGCTGGAGAAGAAAAAAAAAGTCATTTTTGAGAAAAAACCATTTTTCTTCCAGTCGATTTCGATGGAATCCTGCAGCAAACGCGTTTGCAGGAAAACTCTTTGGGAGAGACGCTTAGGTTGGACGAATATCGATGGGGCAAGCGGCCCAAGCCTGACACCAGAATCCGCCTTGTCGAGGTACAATAACATCGAAATTATTTAGCAATCAGATTCTGTAGCCACTCGCCGTGACGCCACATTTCTGCTCGGGGTCAATTTGACCCTTGTAGCATTTGCACCGTTGTTCATTTTACGATCCTTACGAAAAACACATAAAAAATGCTTAGATCAGCAAAATGGGGTTTGGGCAATTTGGCCGCGTGCAGGATCATTTTACAGGATAAAAATATAGGATAGGAACCCATAAACGCATGACCCATCGTATAAAATTGACAGCGGGACCAAAAATGACCCAGTCAATCTTAATCCCCATTTTTCATGGTAAAGCATCGATTTCTATTCATAGAAGTATCTTCTCGGTGGAGAATGTACGAAACGAGGTTGGGTCCTCACGGGTTATCCCATAACGATCGAAGATTTTCAACTTTTGGATGCCTCCGAAGTATCTCCGAACAGGTTCGCCAAAATGCTCGAATAAATCATCCAAAATTGCAGATTTTTACTCTCTATAGGAAAATCATGTTTGTTAAATTGTTGAATTGACGTTAACCCGCTGCTGCAATGGACAGGGTTATTTTCGTGGACGTGGGTGAAACGACATTACGAGAAAGAATACGAGGTGATCGTATCGACGTCACGACAGGCGACAATGATTACTTACAGGATCGAGAATTGTTTATTACCGAAGATAAACGCGCGGTCGAGAGCGAGGTGAAAGAATGACGAATTCCGAGTCTTTCGAAAAATTGTCCAAATCCAAAGATTCGACGGACGTTTTTGTAATAGCGAGTTTCTCGTATTCGTAGATCGAAGAATATGTGCAAAATATTTGTCGGCTTAAAGCTTATGTCGGGCAGTCCGGGACGACGATAGACGGAAACGTGGAAGAAAGAATTCTCAGGGAGAGAGCAGAAGCGTGTCTCATGAGCCCCGCTCCACCTGCCCCAGCCCGAATACCCAAGACCCTAAAAAAACTTGAACCCATTGAATTCGAACCTGACGATGAGCCTGACCATCGGATCTTTCATGAGATTCGGGCAACTGAATCCCTTTTATCATTTTTTTAAATATTCCCCTTTCGTTCCTCGAGAAGCTCAGATTTCTGGATCCGATTTTATTTTGTGCTATAAAAGTTCGTCTAAGTCGCAAACAAATAGACAAAATTAATTGTATGGTAAAATGTAAAAAATTTCAAAGACTCCCCTATTTCTCGAAAGGCACAATTCATGTTGAGATATTGCGTGGCCCAACCCCTAAAAGTTCCCCTCGATCCAGTAGTTGGAAGGGGAGGAGAAAGGCGCGAGGTTTGAGGGTTTGTTGGGGTCGAATAGCTCAGACCTCCTCTTGATTCCTGGTGTCCTGGCAAACGAAGCATCTCATTGTCGCAACGTCACATTACGTAACCAGTTGTAGAGAAGATCATGCGTAGATGTCCGCATACGAAAACGTCATCGCCAAAAATATCTTGCCGGAGAATCACGACTGAGCTTTTTTCTTAAAAACGAAAACATAAATATGCGTTCACAAGAACGACGCGTATCGGAGTAGACGGGAGATGTATAAACAAACAATCTACTGAATTGGGTTTACGATCAACCCCAATACAGTCGGGGTGGTTTTTCTGCACGCGGTGCAAGCGATACATCGAGCTTTTACGGGGTTGAAACAACTCGGCAAACATACGTGCCATGGAAGTTGAGAACACAACTATATCCACCCTCAATTTCAACCCCTTGGTGTTTACTGCGATCCCCATTTCTCAAATTTATTGTATATTTATATATCTATATATATATTATTATATATATATTTCGTCCACGTGTATCCACAAGGTCTGAATCTGTTTATAAACATATTTCGATTCTATGCCAATTCATGTACCTCCATATGTGAACACAACTTGATTATATTTCGATGTATAGAGTCTTACAAACTCGTCGCACCCAGTGATGATTCCAAACATTAGAATTTTCTGGAATTTGCAAAGTTTGACGCTGCTCGAGCTGCTTGATTTCTGGATACTCCGGAATTCCGACGGTAGTTTTTGTTAAAAACGTGATAGCATCGAATTTGAATTCATATCAACATTTTCGATGGCCAGGAGCACGCAAAGCTAATAGGAAAATTGAGAAAATTCTCGTTCAGAGCCGATTCTAATGAAATGTTTTTTTTGTTTTATGTTTTTTTTTCCTGCCATCGTATACATAAAATGGACAGACACTCAGGACAAAAGTAGGTAAACACTTTTAGTGAAAAAATACATATTTTTCACTGAGATGAATGTTGGAATCGTTGTGATACAATTTTGAAGAGTTTGCCATCGAGGGCACGGAGGAGTTTATCACGGATTGACTATAGCGGCGAGTATTCTCGCCTACGCTAATGCACTTAATTGCCTCAAACGCGAAGCATATTTCCGGATCGAGGACACATGAAACGAAGAAGGTTTCGTCCTGGCAGGCTTTGGCAGGATAGGTTGGAGCTGGTCCTGCGCAAAAGGACCTGAACTCAACTCCCTGCATCGTCATTCACGAATCTACAAGGGGCCGCTGCGTACGTCGGTTCATCCCTGGGGGAAGGGCGTTTTCGTCCTTCCTACCAACCCCGAAGATTCACCCTCCGCTTAACAGGAACTCAGGCTTCTCGTTTTCATCCTACGAAACACTTTAAGACGTACATGGTTTCTTTGACATCAGGATCCCATGAGTTATGAGAAAATTTCAATTTTCCTCTAACTAAGAATCGAATTAACCATCATCATTTTTCCCGCCATTTTTCAAATAATTATCGATTATAATTTCACATTCCGCAGTAATCATTTCCAGAGAAACTTCAAATATTATTCCGCCGATTTTCTACGATAGACACAGCATTGTAAAGTCGATAAATAATCCTCCCCCATCTTTTCGATAACAAAAATTCCGCATCAACGATTCGTTGCAGTTCTCGAGCTGTACGACGATAAGAAACTGGGGAATTTTCAAAATTGTTTTTCGAACGAGATTCAATGTCCACATCAATAAATTAATCATTACAAAAATGATAACCAGCAAACCTAATAATTATTTTTCGCTTTCTATCAATTGGATGATTCGAATCCATGACGCCACGTTATCCAGAAAGGCCTGAATGGATTAACGTATTAGAAAATTTGAAAAATATTTGTATTATTGAATTCCTTGGTTCCTGGACCAATTCACGATTGTATGAAGATTGTTTGCACCAGAATGTGTGTCAAAGACACCGGATGAGAACAGGAAGTCTCATATCAGGGTTCTAGAGACTGGGAGGGAGCAGTAAAAAGGTACACGATCTTCGTGCTTCTAACTGTACGTGCTCAATATCTAGAAATGTTTTCGGACATATAGTTCTACGTGACTATTACAACTGAAGGCTGAAAGCATTGCTACGCATACCAAGAGATCTACAATAGCCATTCCAGTATTTCGGCGTAACGTTCCAGCCCAGAAACGGTTGAACCAACACGTGGAACATCTTAAAGTCTTGCCAGGACTCCAGCATCCTAAAGGAAGCGTTCTGGTCCATACCGCAGAGCGCAATGCCTTTTAACAAACTCTTGGTTCTTTGCTCACTCAGTTTTCCCTCGAACTGGCTATCCTGCGCCTTGCAATTCATAGTAACCTGATCGACAAGGCTGCGTTTTGTTCCTGGTTGGGCAAAGACATGTTCGGCCATGTGGGGCATGGGTCGGAACCCCAGAATCGTTCCAAGTCAGCAAGGTCACTCGTGTTGCGAATTTGTGAATAGAAATTCGAAACTTTGGGGCAAAATTAATATTCGAATTTCTTTTAATAAATCAATTTTGTCATCTTTAATTATTCAATTAATCAATAAACAGACAACGGATACAAACATGGGTCTACGGTGTTCGGCCCATCCAGCGAATGGCGTGAATTTCTTGTTTTTCGTATAGATTACCATTAATTAACAATGAGGAAAAAATTGTTATCCATTACTCGGTGCACGTTCTACTTTCCTGATTTTATTCATTTTTTTTTAAACGATTTAAAATACTCTAAAAACCGGTAGGGTCACCCAGACCCATGTCTGTATAGGAGGTGTGCTAATTGATTTGAGATATTTGTTTTTTTTTTCCCCCGAGGTCATGGCTTATTCTCCCCGTCCTAACCAGAGCCAGAGGCTGTTTTTCAACCATAGCAAATGCTGCTCACAATAGCCGATCGATTTGTCACCCAGCACGAGAGCTTTGCTCGAGCTTCCCCCTCGAAACCGAGAATCCTGCTGTTACACTCTGAATGCCTGGTCCTCCCGAGGGCGATAAGTATGCGTTTCAAGGGAGAAACACTTTGTCTTACGTTACCACCGAGAACTAACCACAGACAGCACACACGTGTCTTATGGTCTGTTTGGTTTCGATGATTCCGAGTTGAGTGCTGCAGCGATTGGATCATCGGTGTGAATCAACTCGAGAGTTGTATTGAATGAGCTTCCGATATCAACGTAAAGCCACTTATCGAGATATTCTTAGCCGAAGTCTTCGCTTTACGAATAGAACAACATGCCACGTTCAATCCTTATTCTCGTTGTGTATTTACACCCTAGAAATATTCCCAACACCAGGACCTCATGACGTTGGAGCATACGATTTTTTTCCCCGAGTACGGGGACCATTACGTTTCACGGTGCCTCTACATACAAATGTACGTATGATCGCGATACATCGATGTGTTCAGTTCCCGCGGACGGCTTTAGAATGGAAAATATTCTGGTAACCAGGACCGCATACAGGCTCGTTTTTTTTTCTTCACAAAAGACAAAATTTCTCGCGCCCGTTTGCTCTCAATCTGAACAAAATACCGCGGACGCTCTCGGAGCTTTTGGTATCTTCGCAGGAAGGAATGGGAGAGAAGATGCTGACGGGATAGCTTTGGATCAACGTCAACGTCACACTCTCGTCAACCGAGAGTGGCGCCAGAAGCATTCCCACTATCAGGACCCCATAACGCCCTGGAGCGATTTCGTGCCGGAGGAATTTGTAAGCTTCGCCTAGCCGAGAAACGCGCCAACAGTATCTCCATGTATTCTTCAGCCCTAGCCTGGAGAAAAGGGGTGAGCTTTCGACGCGACAGGATAACAGAAATTCAACAATTGTACCCTTGAGTTGCTAACTTACTACATCCTGCAAATAAAAATTCATTACAGCGTCCTACTCGACAATTCTGACGCAGGAAAATTTGGAAAAAGCCTGCAAGATGACAAATAAAAGTTGAGATTTTTTACGAGGCTATAATATTCCACGAGGAAAACATTTTTTTCACGCAGTTGTTGCCCAACGCTTGTGTCTCGTCACTGTAAAAAGTTTTAAAAATTTTTTTTTTTTTTTTTTTTTTAATTTATTTTATTATTTTTTTTTCCAATTTTCTATTATTTTTTATTCCATCTTCCATTGTAAATCCATGTGCCAGGGTCAGATACAAGCTCCACCCTCAAGATTTCTCTTTTTCCACCTTTCCCACATTTATTCAGCCTCATCTCAACTGAAACAGAAAATTGGTGTTCAAACATGATCCCTCGCTACGTAAAAACGTCGCTACGTCATTCTCGCAGTTATAAAGGCGAGAATAAATTTTGATTTTCGCGAGAACTTTAAAGACAATATGAATTTTGTAAAAATTGTTGTTCAATGTTTTTTCTCAATTGGTCCTTCGAGAAATATTTCATTCATTCATTTTTAGCAGGAACTTTATACTGCGGTTTTAAATTTACGTGGACCAATGGCAAAGTCCTGAGTCCACATGGCCTTCGCCAGATACATGTGACGGAAGTATATATATCTATATATATGACTCTCTGCGAATAGCCTCGCCTCTGCACTCCTGTTCGAAATTTATACAATGTTTTTTTTTTTTTTCATTCCAACTTTTATTGTTTATCAAACGAATTTTGAGTATATAATTTGATTACCTTGACGGTGAGTGTATCTCGAGATAATGTGGAGTTTGGATAGTAATTTGTGGAGAAATGTATACCGAAAAGTAAATTGGCGTGACAGACCGATGAGGTGGTAACAGGATTAGTTCCAATTCGAGCTTCAAAGCACGAACTTGTTTTTCGATCAGGATAGCATGAGTATGGCAGAGCCAAGTTTACAATATTTCCGCTCATTTATCTCGCCTTTCCTGATGCCTCACGCCACCCTCAATCGCCCTTCCCGTCTGTCCGTCTATCCTAATTGGACGTTTGTCTTGCTCTCTTCCCATTTCGGTGCTCGTCGTTCCCTCTTGTCCAATTATTGTTGAAGAAGCTCCTCGCGACAAGGGGATGAGAAAGATATGGTCAACCCCTCTCGCGATCGTTGGCAGGGCTGCGAGTAACACACCATTGGAGCTTTTTTCATCATTGACTCCTGACCCTCGTAGAATCCTCGGCGACGTTGGTGCAACCGCCTCGAAGCACTGTTGGGTATCCATTTTCTAGCACATTCGTGTTTGCTTTATACCAGACCAGATTGGCTCCATTAACGAACAATTTTCCTCGTTTGCTCGAGCTTAAATGACCATGAGAGAGAAATGTCCGGATTCTCGTTACGAATAATGTCCCTAACATTTGTTCGAGGAACGGCTTGAAGAAGATTCAAACGGTACGAAAACAGGATAACAGGAGAAGGACATTGGTCTTTGCTCCAGGATATGAAAACGCATCGAGGACGCTTGCGCTAATACTCCATTTTTTACTGATCATCCAATCGAATCTTCATGTTTCGTTCGCGTTCGTTACGGATTCGATTATTTTTTATTTTTCCACAGCCCAGTGTGTCTTTTCAAAAGTGCCACTCATAATTCTCAAATCCTTCGTTTCTAAAATCATCGCTTTCATCTCCAGGGGTAGTTTAAAGGGGTGAGTTTTTTCAGTGCCGGTAAGTTACCATTCGAGGGCACAGGAGCCACTGAACCTACCGCAGCAGAGCAGAGACTTACTTAATTTTCGGCCAGCGACTTCGCACACTCTCACTGGCAGATGGCCGACGTGGTCGCACGCCCGGTCGACTATTCACTCGTTTTATCACTTGCACAGTTCACCATTCTGCTTGTTCTCCACGACAAAGGATTGTCTTCTTAATCATCATCATTTTGATAGAAAAATTATTCTGTTTTTTTTTTGTTTTTTTTTTTTTTTTCATGCACAAACAGCGAAACCTTCGAACTTGGGTCTGAAAGAAGAGAGTGCAGATTTGCTCGAGGCTTCAATGCTTTCGAGTAGAAATTTAGGTCCTCGAAAGACAAGTCTCAGTTTGACGACGATACTAAATTTAGAGTGAAAGGAGGGTAAAGAAATTTCATGATGGAGAAGCATAAAAATGTGTGGGCTCTATCAAGCCACAGATATGTTAGAGAACGTGTCGTTATTCCATGATAAAGGTGCGAGGGTATGCTCATCCCTGGCCCTTTAAACTCGTCAGCCTCTGGCGTTTAAGTCCTCAAACCATATTCTAATTGAGGTTCATCTCTCCCTCGTTACCGCGAAAGAGTTACCGGAAACAATAGCCTTAACAATGCAGCCAGTCCGAGAGAACGAGGAAGGAAACCCGGTGAGCTCTTCCCGAACAAAAGAGCGACCCTTTCCCATTGTTTTCTGGAGTCGTACGGCAACGTTTTGAGAACTGCACTTCTTCAACGTAAAATATACATATTCCATACTCCCAGTTACCCTAGTAACAAGTAACGAAGTGTGTGTCTACAAATTATCGAGATAACTATGCAGGCTGTGAGAGAAAAGCTCACACGATCTCTTGACGCGTTTCCATTTCTTCAGGAACCTTTGCGCCCTCGCCAGCGGGGAATTTTCCATCTCGTTCCTTCCGCAATCCTTTGTACTTTAACCGAGCTCGCGTAATATTATTTTTAATGGCGCATGTGTAACCTTTTATCCCTCCAGTTGCGATCTTACATGTTCGTGGCTCTTATCAAATTTCCACTTCCGATTCAATGATTTGAAGCAGAATTATTGAGCACATTGTTAGTAATTATGCGTGTAAATAAAGTATTTTTGAAAAACCATGTTTCGAATAAAAACAAAGCGCCCTTGTTGGATAGCGCGGATAGCTAATCCGTCAAAGTTAACGAGGAGAAAGCTTGCTTTCTCAATTTCCTCGAGAGCCTCTCATCCTCATGTGGCTTCGACATTTTTAATTAATTACTCCGTAATTATGGCATAAAAAGTAGTAATTATCCTGCATTTCTCGCACCTCGCTTAGCCTCGTACATGCTCGCGGCACACAATATTTCTCGCAGCTCGTATGTACACTCTTTCCCTCCACCACCAATCGTTTTGTTTCCTCTTTGACTTTTATTCGCGTTCGCATGAGATTTTATGCCGTGTACGAATGCAGCTGAGACGACTTGCTGCGTCCTCATTTTTTTCTTCACCTGACACAGATACTCGCCGCACTTTTCTATATCCATTTTTTTTCACCCACCAATCTCACTGGCTTTCCGCTCGAAATTCGCGAACTCTTTTACCTTCAGACTGCAACGTGTACGTGCGGAATATGCAGCTCTGTATGTGCATCTGCATTCTGCACTGAATTTAATTATCCACGTGTCAAAACACACAGAGTGGCCTCGGCTCTGGCAAGAGCGAGCCGTCGTGTTTGCTAAGCATCAATGTTGGCATATATAGAAATTTACATTCATTATCTCTCAGTGGTCGAACAAAAAAAAAGGGAAGGTGCATTAAGTACCTGCACAAAATGTTACCTCCCAGCGAGAATCATTCAAATTTCACGCACTGCCAAATATTGAGACTTCCGATAATCAAGATTGACGGGGGCAGTCAATCCGGAAAACGAAAACTTGCAGCAATAGGCACAGATTTTTTTTATCACAAAAAATAAAAATAATTCCGCCAATCCCGTGCGTGAAAAAAAAAATGCGTATGAAATAGTCATATTGTGACGAGAATTTTGTTCATTTACGAATTATCTCGATGAGTGGTGAACAAAAAAAATTCTTGTATTTGATCATTGTTGGAGGTTACAATACGAGGCAAGCTGCGATCAACTTCAGTGGTGTTGAAATATAAATGATCATAAGGATAAACGATTACCATTCTGGATTGACTTCCCAAATAGTATTAATAAAAACTATCAACTCTACTCGAGACTTTGTGAATAATTCAAAAAGTGTAATAATAAGTGAAATCAGCTTGGAAAACATAATATGGGCAAGGTATTGAAATCAGATGGCATACAGTTGAAGAATAATCGTCAAAACATTTTGTACATAGAGACGTAACGCTCACTATTAGCCATCAAGCTTTACTGTTTTTCATGGTATATCTATACTAATAAATGTAGAGGATATCATACCCTCAGGGGGTTGAATTGACGAAGCATCCCTTCATCTCGTACTTCCTCTCTCTCCCTCCCTCACTTTTTCTCTGTTTCTCTCTCTTTCTCTTGCTAGACCCCTCAACTCGTTGGAAGTCAAGTACGCTCATCGTTTCCACATCACCCCCTGCATCGACCCACCCTTCTGGCAGGAGAAAGAGAAGGAGGAGGAAGAGATCGTTCCGGGGTGGTTGGGCTTGCGATACCCAGCGCTAACTTTTCAATCTCGCTCGAATGATCTACCAGCAAGCCAGTATATTATATATATTATGCAGGAGAGGAGGGTTGTGTGTAAAGAGCTTTGCGGTTGCCCCGGCAACGATCCAGCTTGCCATTGGCTGAAATTTTTCACTGCTCGTGCGGTACTCAGATTCTATCTTCATCTCTCTCAGTGTAACATCGCGAAAGCTGCCCCCTCCCGCGGGAGAACATCATGTAGAGCCGCCGCGCGAGACGCGGCGGTGATGGCAAGAGCAAGAGAGGAAAAGCGCAGAGGGAGCGATCGTCGACCACAACTCCGACACTAAAACGCACGAGGCTGGCGTTCCACCTTGGTTCCCTTTTCGCTCGTACCTTTGCTACGTCCCCTCATCCACTTTCCCGCTTCGCTATCACTCTCTCGCTCTCCCTCCTTCTTCTCTCCCATGCCGTCAAACTCTTGCCAATCCCCACCCCCTTTAGCCGTCTCACCCCGAGCGCACACTTAGCCCCGTGGTTAACTTCAATGAGCGGATAACAAGCCACCCTTCTCCACAGTCTTTCTCGCTCTCTCACGACGCTGAATACACAGAAGCATCCAAGACCGCTCTGTAATATTCACTCTCGCATAAATGGACTCGCTGCTTTGTCAAATCAACTGTCGCTTGTCGTAAACAAGCTGTCTCCCTGCCTCTCTACCAAAACCATCCTGAGCCGGAACCCAGAAGTACAAATCTCTCCTGCTTATACCGCGCTATTTTCCTACCTACGGATTCGCTCGCCAGGTTTATACTACACTGATTGTACTTCCTGCTCTGTTTCCGCATACATAACTACCGTCCTCTCACTTCTCTCATCTCTATATAAACGTAATCTTGATCGAAAATTGGCAAATGTCTCATAGCGAATTCTGCCATTTCGTTTATCAATTCATAACCTCGTCCAGACCTGACTCGTTAATTTTCCTTTCTGCTCTGCGAGGCTCCACATGTGGAGGCCAAAGGGACGGCTTATCAGTGATCGACATCGCATTTGTCCTTATTACTACTTGGCTTTGCATGGGGAAAAATTCAAAAGCGTGTAATTGCACGTAATCGCTGAGGGACACTCGAACTTCATTCAAATATCCAGCATTTTTGTGATTGTCATCAATTGGACTATACATTCAGTTTCATCTTCTACTACGTGTTCCATCCACTTTTGGCATCCATATTTATTGTTCCAATATTTTTCTTCTCCGTTAGCACGATTAAGTCGGCTTCTAAGTAGATATTCTGTAGATATAGCTGACGAACTGTCCCTCGAGGGCACGAAGCCGATGATTGCAAAACTCGATCCATCCGGGTGCAGTCGAATGAGGAAAATGTTGAAGTTTTAATTCTGGTGATGAGGCATTTTGGATCTCTCATAATTTCCAATTATTGACGGACATTTATTACGATCTATTTTAAAACATTCGATATTTTGGTGAATTATCTTCTTTAATGACTCGAACAAACCACCCAATCAAGGCTCTTTCTCCGCGGCATTAATGGCTCCGTGATTGGTCCACCATTATCTACATGAAAAGATATTCCAGGGATATCATTTAATCAAAGCACGCAGATCCCGTATGATTCAAGGCGCACCATAATGAGAGTTAATTCGATATACGACTGAGTTTGTATTTTTACAAATTTTTCTTCGATAAATGGGGCCTTAGTTTTTCTGTCACTTACGCTCAATAATGACGTTTTGTTGGGCAACATCAAAGCGAATATTTAAAGGAAAATGGCAACGAGAGTTTTTGTGAACTCCAAGTATCAAAAAAGCGTATATCTCCTGTTGTTGTGGATCGATTTTCTTGTAGTTCGATCTCGCAATACTTTTGGCCTCATTGTAAAAAAATTAAAGTGAATATTTTGCTTGTGACGTAGAATCGGAAAATCAAGAAATATCCCGTGACCGATGCCTTGGATAGAAACTAGGCAGAGTACGCAGTTTTTTTTTTCAATTTTGCGACGTGACTCTAAGCGTTAACTCTACTTTCGAGACGTCCTATAGAAAAGCAAGATATTCTCACTTCAAGTATGTGGAGAAGTCACAGCCCGCATGCTTTTCGTAGACACAAATACGTAGCACCAATATTTTTATATAACACAGAGATCGAGGCTTTTCTGCCTCGTAATTGGAGCCCCAGGAAGCCTGACCAACGTCCGTGTTCAAGCACTCTTTTTCCTCATAACCATCGCCATAGTCCTTCTTCGAGGGTGTCTTGGGCCCGTCCTCTTGTCGAAAAAAAAAATACAATGCCGTTCGTTCTTGACAGGCGCTTTCGTTTGCCCGGTGGATATATGGAAAATGCTGCACTTGGACATCCCACCAATACACTCGGGTATTGATAGCAAATGTAGAAACATGCAGTAAATTTCACGGTTTTTTTTTTCATCGTTTTTGCAAAAAAGAAATGAATTTCTGTTTCTTCTTTTACCGTTTCTATAACTTTTGATCCACAATTTTCTTTATTTCTGCACGACGGTAAATCCTCGAATGATACGAGGGCTGAAAATGGAAGATTTTTCATGTTTCAATTTCGTTCATGATCTGCGGGAATATTATAGACACGCTCATAATTAACCACCAAGTTCCCCCAATTCGGATGGATTCCGACAGGGTTTTGGCTCGATTGGAGTCCCTCGGAACGTCCCGCATATGTTCGCAATGTGACCCGATATATAGAGCAAGCCTCGAGTCTTCCGGAGGCTTGCACAGAGTTGAAGAAGTTGGTTTGCGGGGATCCACGAAGGCTCGATGTCTATGAGCACAGGATCCGGTGATTCCGGCTTGAAAAACGCGGCAAAGATGGGCAAGTGGGAATGGAATGAGTAGAGGAAAATGGAGAGGGGTGCGGGGACGGAGTGAAAAGCAGAGTGGAAGCTCTGAAAGTGCATTCAACGTGAATGCAATAACGGAATCTCGAGCTCGCTCTGTTTAACTCTCGTAGAGCAAGTTTCCTGATAGAAATGGTCCGAACTACGCCAAATCCTCTTTCCCACAATTTTCCAAACTCTTTCGAGCGTTTTTTTATTCCTCTCGCTATTATACAGCGAGTGCATAATACGTACGAATATTCGTATCGTTCGAAAACCCAGAAAAGAGTGGAAAATTAATGTGAGCGAGTTCGACGAGAATCTGAGGGAATGAGGGTCAAATTTCTAATTCAGTAATCAAGCCCTTGATTCTTCTGCTGGTCTTTTTGAGCCCGAAAATTATCCAGAGTTCTCTATCTTTGATTTGGCAAATGCAACTACGGTTCAGGTTGATTTTAATTCACGAAACCGTAGCATTATGAAGTGGGTGAAAAATTGGATGCAGCGATTGACAATATTTATCCCAAAATATCGATTATCGATGGATCAGCAACGACATTTAGTGCGTGAATCGATAAAAATCATTCGTACAATGGAATCTAACTTAAAAATGTCTGTAAAAAAACTTTTCGCCTGCATTTATACTCCGAAGTGGATGAGGCCTTTCGCGCCATCCCCAACCCCTCCGTATTTATATTTGTACATTTTGTTGTTCAACAAAACACAACTCCACTAGGTGACAAATGTTGAGTGCGCTCTCCTCGCTGAATGGTACAAAGTCGAGCGAAAAAAGGTGAATCGGAGTAGACGAGGTGAAAAAAGATGGCTATAGAAAGAAAAAGTAAAAGGTGGAACGAAGTTGGAACGAGCTTAAAAATAAAAGAAGAATGAATGTTTGTATTTTATTTTCTTTTGAATAATAGCAGACGCTGCGATTCAGCCTTTGGATTGAGTCGCGGATCACATTCATGGATGTGCCCGAATGATGCTACATTTTTATCTTTTTTACTTTCTCTTCAATTCCTTTCTCGCTTTCCGTTCATTCGAGCGATATTCAACGGCAGTTATATTCACACGCACGGCCGAGCCTCAATGGATTTTTACGTTTCCACGATTGTTAAGGATCTCCGACCCCCCCCCCCCCCCCCCTCAATCTCCCGTTCTCTTGCCTCTTCTAATTGTAGTTTGATCCCTTCTCTCGGTACATCGCAGTCAAATGCACTCTGTTCTAAACCGCTCCACCGTGCAGACCCGATTCATGTACACACACAAATACACGCACCCACACCGACACGATCACTAATTTGAACGTGAACGTATTCTTTCCTCGGTCAATTCCCAATTGTTCCTATTATTCGTAGTTATCAATCCATTGAAATTTATACAATCGGACAAAGCAAAGACAATAAGCAAAACTGAAATTCAATTATAAAAAAACACATGATTCTCTTACGATCTATATGGCATTCGGAGCGAGTCTATTTGTATCTTCTCACACGAATTACTTTCAGTTAATTCAGGAAATTCATCATTTCCCGGTATCGAGAAAAATGATTTTTTACAGGATGAGATATATTTTTTTTTGCACAATAACTCTCTAAATCTTTTGCTGACTGATCAAAAATACCGTGATGATTCATGGTCATTAAAAATTGATCGTTTCATCTTTTCTTTAAGAAATAACCTGCAGTACAAAAAATGTGAAAAAATTGCCATTATTATTGTTACCGTTGGTGGATAGAAAAACTTTTTTTCAACTCAATTATAACTTTTCATTTATTTCTCTATCTTTTTGACTTTTATGAACTTCCCAACGACCACGTAGAATTAAAAAAACGGGGTATTCATTGCATCGATGTTTTTAAAATGTTGCATTTAAAAAAATAAAAACTTGATTCACCGTTTTGAGGATAATTTGGGTTGAATTTTAATCTGAAACGAAACAAATTTTCGGGAGTCTGCGAATACGAATAATGGCATTGAAATCAATTTTACTTCAATCCCGGATTGAAGCGTGTTCATAAATGAACACGCCCCCCCCCCCCCCACTCATCCACAAATCAAACACATACATATGAATGTCAATTTGATAGCGATCATTGCATCTGTTCATACGAGTCTTGAATGACCGTAAATTAAGGGAAATAGGGTCGAGGGCTGGCGAGAAAATTGTCGATCTCTCTCCATCGAAAATGTGCTCTCAAAATCGTCACCCTATTGCAGAACTCAGGGGTACATTCATTATCGCCGATTTGCTGTGATCTTGGCTGTATCCTTCGCACCAAAATAGCATTGCAATGTATGTATAATTCTCGTATAATAAACACGTCGCTTTTGATTCCCATCTAATTGCCGAATAAAACTGAATTGCCAGTTAATCGAAAGTCGAGGTAAAGTTAGATTTGATACAGCGAAGATTTTCGAGGGTGAGGACGGTTCGAGGCATGCCGGAGGGTCGAAGTTTCGCTTTTCGCGATCCCTTGTTCCTATCGGTTCCAGCAATTACACGACAAATTTAGAATTATTGCCTGTGCGTTATGAAAGAAAAATCGAAATATACTAATAATTTGTTTATGACAAACTATCGACCCAATCATCAAGCGAAAAAAAAATGATCGACATGAGCATGTCGGGAAAAACGGATGTAAAAAATATTTATAACCAATGAAAATAACAAGTTTCTGCGAAACGCGGAAGAAAAATTTCATTAAGAGCCTATTCCAGCGTAAAATTTCCCATGTAGCGTTTTTAAAATTTTTTTTTACTTCATCCGATGTCGTAGACGATAATGGACAATTTTTTCCGGAAATGTAAATAATTTCTTTATACAATAATTATTTTATTTTATTTTTATTATTTTAGTTCTATTATTTTATTTATTATTTTTATTTAATAATAATGATAGAAAAAAAACACGATATTTGTAATCGATGCAATGTTTTTCAGGACAGTGTATGTTCTCAAAGGAGGAGTCTCCAAGGTTTCACAAGATTGTGTGAGCCTTCGACCCAATGAAAAGTGGTGATCCCTTGATCATTGAGAGGGAGCCAAAAAATGTGGAACGCTTCACGATTTTGCGTGTCATCCTTGCGCAGGGGCCATGCTAATCTTCTCTGTATCGTTCCAATTTTAGTATATGTACTGCCGTATATGGCAAGTAGCCGTAGAAACAACCGATTTCGAGAAACACATTAATTTTCGCCATCTGGTGGAATAATCCGGAAATGTCTGGCATTCAGGCAACGCAGGACCCTGTCACTTTTGAAATATCTTCCTCTCACTTTCATCATTTTCATGACTTTTTGTTAATCAAGGTAATGAACCAATTGTTCCTGCAGAATTGAAACATTTTTTAAATTGAAAGTCGATCCTCTCCAGCTCCAGGCTCTCATTCACAATAAATGATTATCCAACGAGGCAATAAATAATCAACATTCACTGTGGATTGATAAAAAACGATATTGATATTGAATGGGGTGAATAAATAAATTTAGTTAATTGTTGAGGGAAAATTAAAATTTGGCGAGTTTTGTAAAAGAGCAGTAGGTCTTTCTTTATTCGCTTGCGAAAAAAAACATTGTGGACTCTCGTGCTACGAGAGGCAGGAGGAAAAAAATGTAAAACCGAGGACCATTAAGTCAAGGAAACAGAGCGAGAGAGCAAAGATGAAAAACAGAGCAGAATTCCTCGGTGGGAAGCTCTGCCTTTTAATGGGCAGGAATAATGAAAAGGAGAGGAATTTATTAAAAAGGGCATCGTCTCGTATCACGTTTCTGTTGGCTAGAAAATTGTTGATTATTCTTCAGTCTCGACTCAGACGACACGTTGAAAAGATATATGTATATCGAAGAACTTGGGCTTTTTTCCCTTTATTCGGGGAAGATTGCCTAAGCGGCTTTGCCGCCCCTTGAATTAATTCGCTGCATGCATATCATGATTTTATAATGAATTTGAAAAAGGAAAGAACGATTGGGGTCGCGCGTCCCTTGGAATGCGCGACGCTTTCTTTCTCTGAGAATAAAAATTTATACATTATTGTCGCAGGGGAGTGACTTGAAACAAGCGATTCTGGAACAGACGCGCCATTAAAAAAATGACATTCACGAGAAACACTCGACATTTTAGTACACCCCGTGGTACTCACGCACGCGCCATTTTCCCAATTTTATGCTACACCACGTTTCCCTTTCCGTACGATATTATTCTCGCCACCTGAAGACAAAGACGTCGAAACACGAAGCCCCGACGTACCGGGGATGAAAATTAACATGATGCTATGCAAGAAAATGTATAATCGAACGTGATGCCAAATTAAAACTGCATCCTCTAATAACCTACGCTTGGCGATGACACCTCACCCTTAATTGCTGATATTTTTACTCCATCTTTCTCCTTTACATATTCATTTCTTTGAAGCCAAACTTCTGACTGGGTGTGTCAGTGCATATTGTCTCGATTTGCATAAACTACGTACGGTGCAAGTCGAATTGAGATGTGGTCCATGGAACATCCGCTTTGGAATTAAACAAATATTCGCCGCAACTTTTTCGTTCGGTTAGGAAATAACGAAGTTGTTCGGACAACGGCACATCGTCGTTAAATTATAATCGAGCTGAATTATTATAAATTATTTTCTGCCAAGAATAACACGAAAGAGCAGGGGAGAGGCGGGCAAAGTGGAACAGCCCTCCAAAGAAGGGAGGATTTTTATTTGTTTGGATGTTGAATTTGAAAATCTCATCAGTTTGATCAATTTTTTCAGATTCGAGAAAATAAAAATTTCATTTTTCGTCGTTTTCCTCTGAGCCCGCCCCGCGGCTACGTATTCGATGAAAAAAAAAAAAAAATAAAACGAAAAAACTTCATAATTTCTTCTGATTGCTGTTTTTCTTCCATTTCCAATAATATTTTGTGCTTTTCTAATTTCCTTATGTTTAGGCAATCCATGTGTGTCTGAAAGTAATTGGGGAGGATCCATCCCGCGGTAGTTTTGCGCGCTGGTCAATTTTCATCCCCTCAACGAGATCGCGTCTCTTTGCCGCAATTTTTCCACTCTTTCTCACATTTTTTTGAGCATTCCCTCTCTCTCCCTCTCTCTCTCTCCCTCTCTGTTTGGCTTTTCCACTTGCTTCTATTGGGAAGGAGAAATATCAGAGTTCGAAGGATAAAACGCAGGGGATGCTGAAGGAGAACGAGCCAAGCTGCGGGACCAACCCCCATGCGTTAAAGGAAAGTACACTCGGTCTCGACCAATGGCAAGAACGTTCAACCCCCGAGATATTCATTCCGAGGAGCGCACAGCCTCTGCTTTGTCCAATCGGGACTGACGTCTGTTTGCTTCTCGTGCGCGCCTCCACCCCCAAAATGGCTGCGCGAAATCAGGCGCGCTCGTATTAACGAACGACGTTCAAAATAAACGGACGGATTAATTCGAGGCGGGAAATATAGGGGATATGCCTCGTGCCCTGTATTACTCGTGTGTATACAAACATCCCCCACGCTTATTCCACACAAACCCTCCTCACATCTTGTGTAAAGCGAGTCAAGACGTGTGTGCGTGTTTCCCTGTATTTCTATATTTTCATGTCATCTCTGTGTTTCTTGCCACCTTCCGCGTATCGACAACCCAGTGACGACGAATCGCGAAACTGGTCACGCGGTTCATCCCGCGTCTTGGCAGAACGGCGCCGAGCGTCCTGACGCTAGCATGAATCTCGTCGCGATCACACTTAACTCGGTTATGGGACCATCCGATAAATCAATTGACGCGATAACGGTGCGCCTTGGCGGATGATTTCACCAACATTTAAACCCACTCGCGAATAATAAAACGGTACGAGTTGCGCGTTAACCCTCGAATCCTAATTAACACAAAGCTCTCATTAGAATTTGATGTGTTGACTTGTCTTCACGCGAATGTAAACGTTGCGACCAAGTGTGGAAAAAAAATCAGCTACGCCACATCCAATCAGGAATCCACGTTTATTGATTGGACTTACTATTTATCGACGAACACGAATTGGAGATGATGCAGGAACACAAATCGTTCCTCATTCGCGATCTCCTGGGCGATGTACTCGCCGATCGAGTCCAAGGTATATTCGCAGCTGATATTAAAAAACAGCCTATGGCTTCTTGACGAAAATTCGGCCATTCACTTTATTCGCAAAAATCCTTGAATAATTAAAATTGGATGAAAATTTCGTGAACGACCAATTTTTTCAACGGACGAATTTCCAGAATTTTCCCTCGGAACAAATTTCATCCCGTCAGTTTTCAAATTAAACTCAGTTTTTCATGCCGAAAAGTATAAATTTTAGTTGCTCGTCCGAACGATGATAAATTAATCGCAACGCCTGGTTTGTCGAAACTCTGCAAATCAACGGGGAATCTTAAAAGTTAGTTTGCAGCTTTCAACTATTTTCGTCAAATTTATATAGAATCGAATCGCAGTCGCCCAATATGCCCTGACAAACCAAATTTGAAACAAAAAGTGAAGTTTCCTCATTTAGACACAACCAAACGTTCTTTGGGTTAAAAAAAAAAACATTTCGGGACCGCGAACTTGGTTGATCCAACAAGCATTTCGATCTTTCGACGACAATTACCTTAACCCAACGAATCTGGTTCCTCCGCACATTCTGTGACCAACTCTCTAATATGCACAAAGCAACGTGCTCACGAGACGAAACGATTCAAACAATCCTCACGGTTTGCCATACACTTAATCACTTTACTGCAACTATTGCCTCTCCTTCAATTTTGGTCGTTTCGAAAATTATCTTTCGTAAGCTAACGATATATTTTGAGCAACAAAAGCTAACGACCAAGAGTGGTTCGTTTCCTTCGCTCGTGTCACAATTTGTTAACATAAAACAAAAATTCGAATGAATTCTTGCGCCTTTTTTAATCCCTTAACTAAATACGATAATTTGTCACGCATGGGGAAAAAAATTGATGACTATTTCATGCCAAATATACCATCCAGGCATTTTTGACTTCTTGACCCGGAAACGAATGACCTATCGTTAGCGTTTGAGGTTTAATTATGCTCGGAACTGCGTCCAAAACGGTCGTCACCTTTAAATTTTCTTTTACCGATCGACTGGGGTCGTTTATGTTTCAATTGGAAAAATGTAGATCATTGTTGGAGTGGAAAATAAATATTTGGCCACCGTGAATCGTTTTAGAAGATCGCATGATATTTAATCTCACGTATACGAGCTGATACGAGTTGATATTTAAATTTAATTGAGCGCCAGCGACCGTGATAGTTGCGTCGTGTCGTATTAACAAAAGGAATGAAGAGCACTTTCGCAGACCTTCCGGGATTCTGTTTTCAACACGAAATCTGTGATACAATGCGCCAACGATAATCGAGAATAAAAAGGACTAACTGGTGCGCGTTACGTGTTGAGAGATCCAAGGACCTGTTTTATATGGCGAGGTAGCCCCGTTATGGTTATAAGCTTCTCAATGAATATTGATGAAATAGGAGAAACGGGGGGTCGTGGTGAATTTTTATTGCATATCAAAGATCGTGATACAAGAGGAAGAAGAACGTGTATATCGAAGCAAAGGACTCGAAATATTTTGAGGGAACGATACGTCGCGTGCCCTTCGTCGGGTGTTCCTCGTTACTCCGCGTACCCCGCGGCGCTTCGCCCATTATATTCCATTGGGTTTCTCTGTCTCGGTATCCCCGGGAAGTATTTCGAGTTGTCCGAGGGTGGGCCCCTTCCATTAAGAATCTGTACACTCGACAATCCTAAACCGTATCTTGTACAGATGGTTCGAGGTGCGGACAGGCTCGTTAGTACTCGTTAACGCGTTTTCTCTCTCTCCCTCTCACTCCAGATTTTTGTACACCCCGTGAGAATTAACCGATCCCTAGAAATCAACAGCTTGGATAGTTAAGGGCGTAGAACCGAATGAATTCCATTAAAAACCCTCGTGACTGACGGCCCTTCCTCGATTGCCCCTTAAACAGTGAATTTTTCGTGGTACGACTAAATACTCGATTTGTATGTCCCGTCGTGATTTCCCCAAATCGATTGAATCCTATCGCGCTGCATGCGTCACGTAGTACCGATCTCGTTATATCGCAATCGTTTATTTATCCCCTATTTTTTGCTGCTACGCCCTCGAACATGCCAATGAGCTAAATCCACTTTTCTGCAAGTCCAATTTCAATGAATCTTCGATTCAGGGCGTGTGCGTTTATTGGATTTCGCCTCGTCGAGTCACAGACGCGTTTGCCTATTATTCATCGTATGGGTAAATCATTTTAGTTTATACAATTAGTTCGGAGTTTTTTCAAATAGTTTACAAAATAGAACAAATGAAAACTAAATTCATGCGTCTATATATTTCTTCATCCTCCAGGAACAATGCGTTCAATTAACATTCCACAGAAACTCTATTCCCGATAATTCATCCTGTGAAATCACGATATTCAAAAACATTCCTGCTATTTCGAAATGAGACTTTTTTCGATAGTGATAATACAAAAAGAAAATCAATCATGATTAGAAAATCAAAAATTCAAAAGAAATTTGAAGAAAAAAAAAAATTAGGATGAAAATTAATCGGTGCCGTGAAGATCGCGATAGTTAGAGCTGGAAAATATTACCTTGAGAATAGTGCAAGTTTTTTCAGATCTTATTGTGCTACTTTGTACGCCTCAACAATTCCCAAGGAGCATAAAGACTCCCGTTGCTCAGATGTCGAAAATAATTTATCTACGTCAGTAACGAAATCTGTGAAATTTATTTTAATAAGAAAGGAAAACAACGAAAATGCGGGGAGCGGGGGGGGGGGCAAAAGGCTTAAAAAGCGGTTTTGATAGTTTGTTGAGAATAAAATAAAGGATTGAGTTGATTGGGAGTTGTCACTTTTCACGAAAATCCAACATTCATAATTTTTGTATTTCGGAGTATTATAAAAAAATGTGCGTAAATATATTCAGATGACTCGGAGGACGATTCGGCCCTCCATTCGGATTCCGAAGATACGATAGATCCTGGGAGCAGTCCTTGTACTCGACTGGGCAGTCCAACGCCGATTCTATCCTCTTCACCGGGCCCAGCGACTCCGGGTAAATCGTCTTGCGCCGTAAACGGTTCCGGTACTCCGAGTGGCCGGAAGCCACGCAGAAGACGAACGGCATTCACCCATGCGCAGTTAGCCTATCTCGAGAGAAAATTTCGTTGCCAAAAATATCTCAGCGTGGCCGATCGCAGTGACGTGGCGGACGCGCTCTCGCTGTCCGAGACACAAGTCAAGACCTGGTACCAAAACAGAAGGTGAGTTTTTTCTCAAACTCAAAATTTTCGACTGCCGCGTAAACGAAATGCCAAAGAATACGCGCGATCTCGACAGAATGTATAAATGAATTTCTCCAGTCGAAACCCAAACCTCCACAATAATTTCCGGTTCTCATTTGATTTGGGAAAACCATGAACCGGAATAACAAAAGCTCTCGTTCGCAATACGCGTACGAAAAAAACAAAAAAATTGCAGAACAAAGTGGAAACGGCAGAATCAGCTGCGACTGGAACAGCTGCGCCATCAGGCAACAGTGGAAAAGGAGCTTTTGGTACGAGGCGTTGGTCTTCATCACGGTAGCATAGACGCTTATTGCCCGGGTGCTTACACTCAAACCGGAACGACGAATCACCAGCAGCAACCGCCACAGCCTCCGGCTTCGACGTCGGCATCTACCGCCGCGTTTCTCTCGACCGCGGCGGCTCTCTTCCGCAATGTCACGTACGTTCATGGTTGTCCCCTCTAACCCATTCCGTATGCACGATTCGACGATCGTTGCACCCTCCTCAATTGCGGATGCAGTATCTCCGAGTGATTTATTTAGTCAGCATCGTTTTTGAACCTATCAACGAGGACATTTATCGTCTGTAAATATTGTAATTAAACATATGCATATATATATATTATATATAATACAAGTAACGACGAATACGTAGTGTGATATGCTGTTTCTGAATAATTGTAACGTCCGAAAAAAACCATTCGTTCGTTTATTATTATAAAAAAGAAATAATTTCGCCAATTGCCAGAAGCAATTGTTTTCGTTTTAGCTGTTGAATAATCACAACATCTGAGAAAACTTTCCACGTCGTCATTGTCAGTATCATGATCGATATTATTACTATAATTTAAATTATTATTAACATTTGTTATTATTATTAAAACAGAAACGTGCAATTTCCATCTATATTTCGTGAATTATTCTCTCGTTAATTAACGGGCTCTCTCGTCGTCTCGAGAATGCATCGACGAAATTGTAGATAATTCAGTTATTATAAGAGAAGATGATTGGAAATATAACGAAGCGTGTAAACGCATGGGCAACCGATACAAGTGGAACTCTATGTTTATTGAGATGCATGAAATTTTTTAAGTGTATAGAAACAAGTACGTGACGGTGGTTCCGTGGGATCATTCGGTGGCACGCGTACAAATGTTTTCCTCGAGAAACGACCATGGTCAAGCTTCATCCTGAGTGCTTAATTGGTCGAAACTGATACTAGCCGAGTGGGCCACTTGTGGAATATCAAGCGGAGTGTGCCTTTTGCCAAATTCAACTGGAGCTGGCCAATTGCATGGAATCGAAAGGGTCCAGACCTCTTTGTATCGTTGCGAAATTCAACACTGAATATTGCAACGTTTCACTGCTTTTTTATTCATTTTTTCGGCACTCTGGGATCGTGGGATCGTGCCTAGTCCGGCGGATAGACGTGAAACGTTAATTGGATGTTTTCACAATTAGATATTTTCTAAAATCGTTGTATATTCGTGGATTTGGAGTAAAATTCCGAAAAATGCATTTTTTTTTTGTACGCACCGAACCCTCTGTGTGCGGGAGTTCCAGAACTCTAATGATGAAATCACAGAAGCTGCACATGGGGACCTGGAATCGTATTTGGCTGTCGATGATTGAGGGGAAAGATTTTTTTTTTTTTAGACTCGACAATTCACTTCCTCGTTCGACAAATTCTTCGCATCCTTTTGTTCCTTCTCAGTCAATTATAAAAGTAAGTGCGCGCCCAGCAGGAGGATGTGAGAAAGGAAACGTCGTCCAAACTGACTAGCCGAAAGTTAAAAAATCACGCGAGGCACGAATTCCACCCTTGTTCGAAGAAAAAGCTCAATCGGTGAGTTCACATGCTCAAGTTGTTCGTCCCTTATGTATATGTGTACACACATAGCATACGCTCGATCGGTAGTGACGCGTGTGCATTATTGTGACCACATGCTGGCCCGCGCGCACCCTTTTTTGATGGGGCCTCCCCGCAACCCTCGCTGATGCGTTATTCACGTATATTTACGTTGTACACATGCGGATGAATATTTGAACGATATATACGTGCGTAAGTCGCTTCTGGCACTTGGGCACGTGCTTCTCGTAAAGAATCCAAGTTACAACGAGATACCGCATTTCCCTTCTCTACCCCGTGCATCCCTCAGCCCGATTCATATATATATACGCACGCACACATCGCTGATGCTTGTCTCTCACGTGCCCGAAACACTTATCATCCCAAAAAGGTTCCCCGGGCGTGACGTGATCGTATGTATATCTTTGCAAAGTTCCAGTCCTACAGAAAACACACCTTATTGTGTCCCGCAAGGCATTCCTCATTTTTTTTCGAAAAACCAGCCCGTCCCACTGCGCGGGAGTGCGCAAAGTTGCTGGGAAAGTTTTGCGACCGCCAGTCCTTAGAGCGGACGCCGAGAATGTATGCGAGAACGAAACGAACCACTCGAAACAGCGACGGAGAAGAATACGTCGTTATATCCTTGCCAACTATCGCTGCTTTTTTTACTATATTTATTTTTCGTTATATACTACTGCACGTCTTATATACAACATTTCAGGTGTTTCGACAAAAGTTTTCCAATTTTTCGTCAATCCCTGTGCGGCAAGCCACTTCAGCAAAGAGCCAAAATGGCGTCGGCACACACATCAGTACTGCGGTCCGATAAGAGACAACTTTATCCAGCACCTTAAGCAAAGGCCGTGGTCCTTTTGGGATAATTCCGCAGCACGGAAGAAAAACACACATTTCGTTTGATTCGTGCCTGATAGAGTTGAGATCGAGCGTGACAATGAATAATTAAAAAATTAAACGATTCGGTCGGTATAGAGAAATTCTGCGTAAACCGATGAGGCGCCTCGCGATTTGTCAGCGAGAATCGATCGGTCCGGAATTTTGTTACGGGTCGTTTCACGGAATTGTCGGATGGCTAACAAATTTCCTAATATTAATTCATCGAGAAATTGAATCGTATAGTTTCAAGAAAGATTAATGCATCTGGACTCTTCGAGGGCATGCATACTGGGTCGTTTTGACCCCAACGATTTTCTCCCTCCGGTTTTTTTTTCGTTAATTAATAACAACGCATGTTTTGGCATTGAATATTCCTCAAAAAATAAATTCGGGACAACAGAATATAAATAATTCAGTACAAAAAACGTTTCGAAAAAAAAAAACAGAGTAGCAATTTTTAGCGGAATACAACGGGATTCGGAAAACGGCTTTTGGGTCGGATTGACCCAATATGAAGTTATAGGAAGTGTGCACTCAAAAAATAGTTGCAATTTTATCCGGAGATATCATGTGTTTTTGGACATTTCTTGAAAGATTGATAAAGACTATGAACGGGCCAGGAAACGATCGGCGGCGTCCCGACGAAAGAGAGAAATGAAAAAAGTTACAATATCCGAATATTATTATTGTTCTCTTTGCACTAAAGAATCTGGGTTAAACAGACTATATTCCGAAAGGCAAAGTGAGAGAAAAAGGAAGAGTAAAACGAGCAAGGAAATCTGTGAGCGAAGGGTGAATTATGTAAATGGAAGTATCTCCCTCGATCGAGAAGCAAGGGTAAGCTTTGAGTCGGTCCGTTCTCGCGGCTTGATACACATCGCTATGGAGAAGTTAAAACGAGTTTTGAATAGTTCTCGTTGGCCCTTTAGCGATACCACAAATTTGCAAGTTAACAAGCCAATAAGAAAGCTACACGAAAGCCCATGGGCTTTCCGCCCATGGGATATTTGCCGGGATTCTTGAAATAATTTCTCTAGCTGTTGCTGCGATTAACAATTTCTACAAAACATGAGCTTCGTGAAATCGAACTATAATAAAACTACGGAACCGAGGCTTGTCGAATAATTTGCAAAACCATAGCTTGTCCATGTAATACGTTTTTTTATGGGTGCAATGGACCCAAATGGTTTTTTTTTCATCGACGTTGATTCATAAAAAAACGTATATTCACGATACCGGCGGTTACTCTAACTCTCACGAATTGGTTACAGAATATTTCGAGCATATTTTCGTGTATATCCGGTACATTTTCGTATCCACAATGAAAAAAAAACCGCAACATGTCAATATGTAAGTGTGTGTGTGTGTGTTAGAGAGAGGGTGTGCGTTAAGAGATACAAGGGATGAGCGTTGAGCGTTGGGTTTATCCGAGGCGCATTCAGAGCATCAGCTTCTCGCTATGAAAAGGCGTTCCGCTTTCTGAATATATTCCAATTAAAAAGTCGGAGCTTCGTTACACTCGCCCCTTTGCTTCTCTCCGCCTCTGCTTTATCATGCCGAATGCCGAAAAGGTTATACATATACTTTTCTGTATATGTGTGGGAGGAAGCTATATAGATATCTTACTTTTATCTCATTCAAGTCTGCACAGCTCGCTGAGCGGCTTCGCGCCACTTCTTCACCCCGACAGAGAATCATGCTTCACCGTTATAATCCCCGAACCTCTCTTTACTTCTGGCTCTTTACTTTTACTGCTTTAAGCTCCCGCAGCTACCATTATGAGATCATCTCTCTGTCTTGTCCATCCAATTTCTTTATTTCTTCTTTTCGCCATTACGAACGCACATTTTCATCTCGATCTCTTTCTTCTTTTTTCTATTGCAATATCAATCCGGTTTCCACCAGCAATTACTCGCGCTTTTCTAAGCAATTAAGAGCCCATCTCTTCCTTTCTTTTCAATTATTCTCCATCCGCACACAACTTTCATACCTCGGATACTCCCTTTATCCAGCTCGTTATTTTTCGCAAAGTCTTTCAATTTACTGTGGAAACCTTGAGGCCGAATAATGTTCATTTACCCGGGAATAAATTCGGTAACTTTTTCTACTTGCAACGAAAATGTATTTTAACCACGCACCTCCACCCAACGTTCAACTTTACGGAATCTTCGGATTTTGGATCGAGATTCAGATATGAAAATTAGGTTCAGTTCCCTGTATAGGGAAATTTAAAAAAGGAGAAGCACTGTAGAGCACTGTATTGCCTGTCTCTGCCGTGTCTCTAAATAAGAGAGTCAAACTATATTGAAAATTGCATGAAAATAATTCCGTGACAAAATCTGACGATGAGGCATTTGTAGCAAACAATATTAAGAACATCGAGCTACCTTTCGAAACAAAAGCATCGTTGATTTCCTGGCCATCAATGAATGACCGATACAGTGCTCGTAATCGGGAATATCGCAAATCAAGAATGATGAAATACCCAGGCCGGAATCCTGCGCGGTTCCACCCTCACTTGTGTCCTGGGAGTTACGAAGCTCAACTTCGAAGGGTTTGCGCCGGTGGTTGGAAAAGCCAAGCAGTGTTTTCTTATAACCTAGACACCGCCAGAGGCTGGATTTCCAAACCTAAATGCATGTATGGATGAGGCCTAATTATATATCTTTCTACCTCGCGAGAGAATTCGACAAAATAGTTAATCGATTAATGAGGGTAACATGCCCACGGGTTCGATTCCCACAGACACCAATGCAATTTTTCTCAGTGTTTTCAAGAACTGCACTCCCTATGGAACCCACGTGAAAAAGTAGATCCATCGAATAACATTGTGGAATAATACAAATTTGTGGAAAAGTCGAAACATACGTAGAAACCCGAGAAGAGCGTGCATGAAGCATTTTCATTACTACTAGTTAATCGATTAATTACAAATGTCATAACGATCATAATTTCAGTAATACCAGTAAATTAGAGAACATTCTACTGTATCGAAAATCCGACGAAAAATGTGATTTCTTGATTCGGGTCGTTGTGTCCTGAGCGAAACCTAATTTCTTGAGAATATCCGAAAAGAGTAATATCGAATGCCAGCACACAGTTTATCGACCTTTCGAGCACAAATCGCGTCAAAAGTGCATTCCTTATCAAAACCTCACTCGAGCTCTGAGCGAATTCATACCAAAAAGCTGACGATTACTTTTCGCAATCGACCGTCTCGATCCAACCGAACTACGGGCAATATAATAACGAACCCGCCGGACATCGAAACGATCAATTGCCCAACAAGTACCACCTCCGTGAATATTCTCAACCCCTAACTTTTATAAAAGATAAAGCAACGTTCATTTGAGTCAGTCTGCGATCTGACACTAAAGCATCAGATCATTCATCGCACTTATTGGTCTCGAGCAATTAACCCAATGGTAACGATTTATCCTCTATAAAGTTATTGTTCAGTCGTTTTTCCGTTAAAAGAACACAAACACAATTTTGTAATAGAGTTTTATATATAAATAAAGATAGAGACGGAGATGGGTAAAACAAAACTAAAATCCAAAAAGTAATGCCCCGGGTGAGGATCGAACTCACGACCTTAAGATTATGAGACTTACGCGCTGCCATCTGCGCTACCGAGGCATGTGACTGTGCAAAATCTCTAGAAACTTATAGAACGCGACTCATTTTTTTTTTATAAAAAAAAAATACATACAAAAAACCTCCTATCGAATATAAAACGTTACGGAATGAAAAAAAAACAATATTCTGTCGTTGTTCTGCAGCAAAATTGTTTTATTTTAATCTCTGTTGCATAAACTTGAGGATATAGTCGATATCGTCAAGTGACGCCATCTGTTAGTTTCTTACAGTAACCGGAAAAGTTGGCGTACTCTGTTGTACCGACACATGTTATTCCGAACACAAGTTTTTTTGACCATTGGAAAAAACGCGTTTTTTTCCTATTACAAATCAGAATCACTGCGTCGTTGTTCCGTGGTATGCGGTATCATGTCGTTGGTATATATGTCATGCTGGCTCCGATTTACAAAAAAGTATCATATCACATGGAAGTCGGGTGGTACTGTACGATAGTTCTCCGAAGACCCGCCAATGTCACTAGCAACTTGACACGGAAATCGGTGGCTCGGTGCGAGTCGCGCATCAACTGGTAAGCAGAGTCATCTCAGCATCAGTCGGTAAATTCCACTTCCATTGCGAATCGTTTGTCCGTTGTTCTCACCTCCGTGAAGTTGGCCCCCAAAAGTTATTATTTTTAAATTTAATTAATGCAAATCGTTTGAGAATCGTTTGAGAGAATTTGAGAGTAGAGAAAAATTGTTCGAAAGTTAATAGTTTTCCCGGAAAAGTGATTTTGATTTTGGATGTGAAGTCGGCCCCCCTATTTCATATCTCCTCAAAAAATTGACTTAGAGGTTCAATTTTTTTTTTAATCGTTTGAGAATCATTTGAAAGGATTGAAGAGTTTAAAAAACTGTTAGAGAGTTAATATTTCAATTGATATTAGTGAATGATTGAACGACTCATTTCCCCATATTTTTCCCTAGTTTCTCAAGACTTCCGACGTGAGCAATGCAAATGCGCAGTGGACATGCGCAAAGTGTATGCGCAGTGTATCTGAAATCAGCCATCAACCTGGAGAATCAAAACTTTGGAGAAATATACCCAGACATCGAAAACCATGAAGCAATATACATAGACAACGAAAACTATGGAGACGTCGA